>CM029610.1:43311380-43635794 GCA_017311315.1 Dendrocalamus latiflorus
GTAATTAGCTTTCAAACAGAATATCTTTTTAAGGATTGTAATAGATACTATAACGACTTTATCTATATCACTCAAAATCGTACGCAAATGTCTCTCTTCGTACTTTCTCGCGAACTGTTAAAAATCATAAGCCGCAGCCCAAAAGAATAAACCCAATGGCATGCAGCTCCATCTTCAGCAATAGTACAGAAGCTTTACAGAATTTGCAACACAGTACTGAATAATACTGTGTTTCAATCTCTAGCAAAACTGGAGCGTAACACTATTGAGGACCATTACCATACAGAGAACACTCGAGCATTGGCACACAACACCGAATTTGCAACGATCAGGATACGTGTAACCAACAGTAAAGCACATCTGCTGATCCGCAGAATGTTTTTCAGTCCACAGCAACACTGAGGCTGCTGAGGGCCAATACCATACATGCAAGCAAAACTCGAATAAATGCAAGCAGTGGCATACAATAATCACTAGATTTCAGTGTGTAAAATTTTCTAGCACACAAATAGTTCACAAATTCTTCCTGGGGATAAGAACGAACAACGGTGCAGCTCTTAAACATCACTGGAATAAAGTAGAAACAGTTTAGAATTCAGATCATGCCCTTTCAATTACAAGGTAGTCTTCACACAAAGAAATGTCTAGAGTCAAATATGCCGCTAAGCAATACCATACACTAATGATCAAGCTACGAAGAATAGATGTGAGAGGGCATGCGCTTACAAACAAAAAAAATCACAGGCAGAGCACAAACAAGTGAAGATGTGAAAACTAGTGACGACCTGCAGTATGTAGAGGACAACTGTTTGTTTACATGCACAATTTCCAGCCAAAAAAACATGCATGTCCTGAACTATTCCTGTATGAGTGTTTTCAGAAATAGCCATTGGCTCGTAAACGCATTGTTCCCTACAATGGAGAGCTAACTAGATTTATGCTCCGAAAGATGTTTAATTGAAGTATCTATGAAAACCAGCAAATGAAATAAACATCAGAAGAAAGTTGAAGCTGAAGGGAAAGATGTAGACATGTATGAACACAAGAAGACAGCAAAATGAAATCTGTGATATGGGTGGGAATCTACATTTCTCAAAACCTATAGTTTCATTATGTTTACTCCCCAAAGGCTATGCAACAAAATTCAAGTTGCCTCATTCCCCGAATTGCAAGGATTCAACACCCAGAGAGTGCGCATCTGTCCAGGAGTCAAGAAAATGCAACCTATCCACCACCATGTCGACAAATGTATTGTTAAGCTATGTTTGGCTTACCTCAATTCTTAACTTGATGAAGCTTAAGTAGGTCAATTAAAACTAATTCGACATATCTACTTATCCACAACGAGATCATCAAACAACAGAACATGCTACCTTCCCACCACCAGATATCGAAGATAAGTTTATAACTTCATATTCGCTCAAGAATCAGCATCACCATAAAGGAACAGAAGAACAACCTAGGACACATAATAAGCAGTAATCAACAAGCAGTAATCTAACTGTCTATGTATGCAAGAGTGGTCAAAGAAAGTCACGAGCTATTTGCAGTATCTATCAGTTAATACACAGAAGATTTAGATGAACCACGGAACCCAAACTCACATAATACAATTTCAATAGTAATCTAAGGAACCAGCACAACATGTGCCTTGAATTCTTATCAACCAACCAAATACACTCATCTATGCTAAAATCACAGAATTACTCATCTCCCAACTTCAGTAACAAACATATCGATAGAATTACCCCTTCGCAGGTATCAACACAGCCTTACATACATCAAAACATCAGCAATGCCCAAGTGGTCAAATTAGCGCAATAAGCACCAGCGATTTCATAGCAGATTAGAATAGCTTAACAAAAACAGGAGAAGAAAGGGGTTAAACTGGTTTAACAGACAACGGAACAATTAAGTCTATGACCACAAGCTTTATTCCATTCAGGATTCAGCTCATCATTTCATACAAAACGAAGGGAAAATAAAATAAAAGCCTACGAGGCGAGGTCTGGCCGTGCACACGCAGCACAGATCGAGCGAACCCTTCAATCCCGATCAGATCAAGAACGGCTAAAGAAAGGAGGATCAACCCAGAGCAAGTCAGACGGCGGAGGGCGCGGCGCCTGCGGCCTCGGCCTCAAGGTACCGGCAGATCCGCTCGACGACCTCCCTCCCCTTGGCGCTGTTCTGCAGGAACCTCTCGGCGCAGCGGTGCTCGACCTTCTCGGCGACGGCGGCGAGCGCCGCGAGCGGGCGGCACCGGATCGTGGTCTCCTGCCTAAACTGCGTCCACTCGTCGGGCCGCTCCGGGTGGGGCCGGTAGGTGGACCGCTCCTCGACCTCGATGAGCCCTCGGAGGCTGACGTTGCGGACGACGACGTCCATGGCGCGGCGCGGGGCGTCGACGAGCGAGGTCTCAACGCAGTGGCAGAGCGCGGCGCCGGATGGGGATGCGGCGGCGGTGGGGAGGAGGCGGCGGAGGATGAAGGGGAGCGGCGGGGAGCGGACGGTGATGGATCGCGCGGCCTGGAGTCTGCCCTCGGCGGGGTCGAGGCGGCGGTGGAGGGTGTGGACGTCGGCGACGTGGGAAAGCGCCGTGCGGGAGGCCGGGTCCGTGAACTTGCGCCACGCCGCCGCCGTCACGCGGTCCCACGGGTGCCGGTACACGTGCTCCTGCGTGTACACCACCATGGCGCTTGCCTTGGCTTGTGGGGGTTTTGGCTCGAAATTTATTTCTTTCTTGCGGCGAGGGTCTGTGTCGTGCGGTGTGGTGCGGTGCGGTGAGGGGAGGGGAGGCGGAGGTAGGAAAAGGGGAGACGGAGAAGAAAACGGAGAGGAAGGCAGACCCCAAACGGGCGGTGTGCGGAATGGCTGGCATGGCATGTGCTCCGTCCCCGTGTCCCTAGCGTTTTCCCTTGCCGCCACCAGTCGTGGCCTAATGGCGGCCCGGCACGAGCCCAATTGGGCATGAGCCCGTTTAGCCCGTGGGCCAAGGCGGCGGCCCAGTCATGGCTCAGAGGGGTCTTACTATGTGGGGCTAGTATACATCCGTTTAACCCGACAGGCCAGCAAGCACGGCCAACCCGTTCGATTACGGCTAACCTAGGCTGAAAATTTTTAAAAAGCGTAATAGTTAAAAAATATGTAGAATTTGAATTGTAATTTTCTCTACAAACTAGCCCAAAAACCGGAGCAGGAGCTAGGCCGAACTTGGCTAGCAAATTGCCATATCTATCGGTAAAGCGTACTTCATAGATTACGCTTTGCATTTGACCGGAGAAAGAAAAGCGACTTCTTGTAAGCGGTAAGCCTGCTAGCCTCCACCGCGCCGTCGCATTGTAGCGACCTCCCTCCCCCTCTGGCCCTCTCCGATGGCGATCTTCCGCCGCCTCCTGAGCCCCATGGCCACCGCAGACAAACTCTTCCCTGCGCTGAGCATCCCCAAACCACACGCCCATGCGCCCAATCCCTTCCTGCTCCTCCACCCCCACCGCCGCTTCTCCACGACCCCAGACACCAACCCCAACCCCGACGCCGCCACCGCTCCCGCCCCCACCTCCCAGGAGGCGATGCGGCACCAGGAGATCGAGGGACCCACGGTGGAGCGCGACACGTCGCCGCTCGCCGACGAGGCGCGGCGGGAGCTCGACGCGCTCCGCCGCGCCGTGCATCGCCTCAGCGCCTCCCTCGCGCTCCTCGGCGGGGCGCACCTTGCCGCCGGCGCTTGGATCGTCTCCGGTGCCTCGCCCGTCGGGGTGGAGTCGGCCGCGGCGGTGCAGGGCGTGGCGGCGTTCGCGTTCCCCTTCACGGCCGCCCTGGTGCTGCGCCGCGCCATCAAGCCCATCGCCTTCTTCCAGAAGATGGAGGCCAGCGGTAGGCTGCAGGTGCTCACGTTGTGCCTCCAGGCCACGAAGAATGTTAACCTCATGCTGCTCCGGACGCGGGTGGTCGCCATCTCTTGCGCTCTCGGGGTATCTGTTGGGTCCGTAGCTGCGATCTTGATGCGGTAAGCTGAAGCTGAGCTCTCTCCAGGAAGGATGGTTAGTGTCAGTATTGAGGAATAAGAATCCACTATCGAAAGGCAAATAGACTTTAAACTATGAAATTTTGGTGCTTGTGGATGTCAAACTGTGCTTAGTTCTGGTGTATTTACACGGGGCCAAGGAAATCGTAATTTGATTGTTTGAAATGTTGCTAGTATAATGGTCTTTAAAAAATAAATGTTGCTAGTACAATGATATTCCTCTTCTGTTAGATCAAAGTATCAAACCAGTTGCAAAATCTATCATCTTCCATAGATAAATAGATTTTCGTTGAACCAGCTCCATGTTGGTATCTTGTTTGTTAAATGTTAACTAGGTGGCTATAACTGCATTTTAGATCCCAGCTGCCTACTGCGTGACTCTCTTATTGCTGAACTGTGTTTTGGAACCTTCATGATTTGGCACTTGGATAAAATCACCGTACATTAAACAGCTATTGTTTGCTGGTGAGGTATTGAGGTGAGAGTGGGCTTGCAAGTTGCTTGTCTAGTTATGGCTTCAAGCCATAAAAAAAAGTTATGGCTTCAGCTATTAGTTCAAACTTCAAAGCTCAGTTTTGAATTTTGATCAGTAAATTGAGTTTTATCAAGGGTGGTTTATGAGATTTCAAGGAGTAAGCTTTGTTTTACAAGATCTCAAGGAATTTGGAAATAAGATTGTATCAATAAAAGGTGGTGAATTTGAGGTGCTTTCGGATAATGAAATGCCCGTGGGCTATATTGAATTTATCTTTTTCAGTTGTGTTTCTTTTGTTGTTTCTTCTGTTATAGTTACATGAAGATATGCATCCATTTTTAGTAGTACCATGTTTCTCTTCTTGTTAGTTTCTCCTTTGTTTTGTTTACTCTTATGTCCAAGGATGGTTACATGATTTATTAGCCTTCCATTTGATCAAGAAAATTTTCGTAGATTTTAGGTAAATCAGCTTCAACGTTATATCTTATTGATGACTTAAGCTCTTTTTTAGGTCTAGCTTGCCTACTGCATACACTTATTGACAAACTTTGCTGGGGAATCTGAATCATTTAATGGATTTGATCCAGTTACCCCACACTGAATTGATACTTGTTTTATGAGGTGGTTATCAGAGATGGAACTGTAAGGTTCTTGTCTAACTACCAAGTTGTTAGCAACGTTGACCTGAAGTCCTGAACTAAGCTGTTGGATATTATTTTGCCAACTTTAGTTGCTTTTTAGAAATTCTTGAGTAGTATAATTGAGACTTTCCCATTATCCACCGTGCCCTGATGTATATATCAAGCAAGGTTTAGATTTATGTACGTTAATACTACATCACAGTCTAAAATAATGGTGATCAAACCAACTGTGCTTTTGTTAACACTTCTGCCTAGGTATTTGACAGATCCTGTTGGCCCTGAAGAGCGATAATTCAAATAGGTGCAAAGAACACATTGTAGACTATAGAGGCCCAAGTGAAGATTTCTATTTGACTGCAGTTAGATAGATTTCTATTTTACTGACCTCTTGGTACTTGAGAAATTAAGATAGATTTCAGACAAGTGGTTGGAAATTAAAGAAACAGAAATAATATGGTAGCTCCATAACAGCCCATTGTAAACCATAATTTCCGGAAGCAAAGCTCATGAAGACATGGAGTCTTTTCATCAGTCTATATATACACTATACTGCACTCTATTTAAGTTGCAGCTGTAGCGTAGGTCCAAGTGGCAATGTTTTGTACAGAACACACATCAGACATCCCCTATTAGTTAGGTTTCATAGACTTCATGCATGCTGACCACTGAACAGCGGTGTGATGTAGGCTCCAATTTAGATTTAGGTGCACTAACCTGTCACCTTCCTTTTGGATGGTAAAGATTCATTGGTATTATTGTTCACTAGTAGATAGGATAAGCATTGCCATTGTCGGTGCTCATTTGTCATTATAAATAGGCATTTGGAGCGAAAGGAGGATGTACATCACTCACCTTCAGCTGCCAGTCCATGAAGTTTTTCAGATCTCTTTTCATCTTTCATTCTGTCAGGGGGCTCAAGGAAACCACTGAACTAGAACCCTGAATTATCAGCAATCCATGTAGTTCTTCAGCCCAAGTTTGTTGCTATCCCACTTGAGCTTAGGATCAAAGCCTACGGAAGCATTTTTATTTTTTTTCTTCTTGCATTGGGATGTGGAAATCCTTATGTTACTGGTTATCATTTCTTGACCTTGCAAGGCCAAGTACTACTGGCTAGATGCCGGGGAGGCCTGGTGTCTGGCACATGAAGTGTGGCTTTTTTGTTAGTTATCTGCTCTTCTGAACTCTACGTTTGTTCAAGATGGAGACAAGTATCTTACCTTACATCTAGGTTAATCTTCTGTTTCCTTAATGTATTGCTTATGAGTGGTGACTGATTCCTTTCTAGGTGGTAAATCAAAGCATGGTTGCCCTGAAACTGAAAGAAGATGCATATGTTTCTGAATCTGGCTGGTGCTACAAGTAGGGTTTGTTCTTTTCCTCCGAAGCTAACGACTTTTGGCTTTTGCTACAGTACCTAACTTTCAAACAGAGTATTTTCTCAAGACAGAGTCTACAAGTTAAACGGTCTACACGTTAAAAGCCCAACATCTGTACTAGCCAAAATCGCCAGCGAGTATCTGTCTCTTCGTAATCTGTACCGTAAACAGTCAAAATTCAAAAATTTCAGCCAAAAGCCGCAGCCGTTGCAAACAGGCCCGTAACCTTCCGCTGTGGCTACTGTTCTCTCAAGTGAATGCTATGTACTTGGTTTAGTTTGGCTGACGAAACAGAGAACCGTATGGAAAGCATGATTCTCACAGGAATTTGAATCATAGGAATTTGGATGTAGGTTTTCCTATGAAACTCCTACAAAATTCATGATGCATTAATTTTGAAAGTAAAGAACTATAGTTCTCGGAATGTTTACGTTAGTGAATAATCCAATAACACAAGGACGAAATGAGGTGCAATTTCATCTACACCATCTTCCTCTAAGCATTTCTCATCAGTGTAAATGCAAGCCACTACCAGTTTACCACTGCCATAGACGCGAAGCATCTCCTCAAAAACAGAATCCAACCAAATTTACGTATGCTTTGATCGAATCCAACACTTGAATTAATCCAAACAAATGGCAAACAATAATACAATATCCATCCCTCTCTCGAAGGGAAGAACAGAACAAGGAGCACCAAATTAATCCGGCGCATCAATCAACAACATCAATTCGTCAAAGGAGGAGAAAAAAAACAAAGGTACTAAAATCAACATAAATCAAAACACACGCATCGATCGATCGAAATAGAAATGCACGCGCGTGCTTAGATTAGCGTAGCCATATATTGAAGTATCTTCCCTTCCTCTCTTCCTCCTCCATCTGCGCAGCGAAGGCGGCTGCTGGCTGGCTCCGCTCACCGCAGGTAGCTGGCGAAGAACGAGAGCACGGTGGCGCCGATGGCGGGGGCCACGGCGGCGGAGGCGCTGGTGGGGGCAGGAGCCGGGGCCTCGGCTGCGAGGGCCACGGTGGCCAAGGAGGCGACGAGGACGGCGCAGGCGATCTTCTTCATCTCCATCCCTTGTTGGTTGAGGTGGTGGTCGACTCGAGAACGAGACGGCGGCGGGACGGAACGGAGGCGAGGAAGAAGGGCTCGACGAGCTGACTGCTGCCGCTTCTTGGCTGCCTCTGTGCCCTTGCTGCTTGCCTGAGGAGGGAGGGAGATTTATAGCGGGATTAGTGGGCTAATTTTGGGGGGTTTGGGATGAGTGGTCGCCTTGTGCACGGAGGCGTGCATGGGAAGGCGGGCGGCCGGCCGGAAATCTCTCCTCTGCCCCTCTATAATACACCAAAATTTTCTTTACTAAATTCACCTCCCTCAATCACTTCCACAGTCATGCCTAATCTAAGTCCACCCAGATTTGTATACCAAAATAATCCAACTTCATACAAATAAATGACCTGAATCTCTTCTCAAACCTTCTTCTCTTACTTATTGAAGATCCTAAGGCCAAAATTATTTGGATCATGCACATCATTGAACCTAAACCCTGCAGCTTACTCCTCCGTCTCCATGCGTACGTAATCCCATACGTGAATATATGGATGGATATTGGATGCGGGGTCTGACACGACGGCCACCAGCGTCGAGTGGATGCTGGCGGAGCTGATCAACCACCCGGCCTGCCTGGAGAAGCTGCGCGCGGAGGTGGACGCGGTGGTGGGCGGGTCCCGGCTGGTGGGCGAGGCGGACGTGGCGCAGATGCCGTACCTGCAGGCGGTGCTCAAGGAGACCCTGCGGCTGCGGCCGCCGGCGGTGTTCGCGCAGCGGGAGACGATCGAGGCGGTGCACGTCCGCGGGTACACCATCCCCCCCAAGACGTCGGTCTTCTTCAACATCTTCATCGGGCGCGACTCGGCGTGCTGGGAGGACCCACTCGAGTTCCTGCCGGAGCGCTTCATGCCCGGCGGGGCCAGCGCCGGCGTCGACCCCAAGGGGTAGCACCTGCAGCTCATGCCGTTCGGGAGCGGGCGCCGCGCCTGCCCCGGCATGGGCCTCGCCATGCAGGCCGTGCCGGCGTTCCTCGCGGCGCTGGTGCAGTGCTTCGACTGGGCGGTGCCGCTCCCGCAGGGGACGCCGCTGGACATGGAGGAGGCGGAGGGGCTCGTCTCCGCGAGGAAGCAGCCGCTCGTGCTCGTCCCCACCCAGCGCCTCCAGCCACTCCCATTGCCTGCAGCAGCAGCTGTCGCCTGAATGATCGATCCCACCCATGCATCGTCCGTCCGTCCGTCCATGGATACTGATCCAGTTTGTTTTGAGTGAGATCATCATGGCCTTGCTGTGTACGTTATGTTGTTCGTAATTTGGAGCCAAGAGGAGCAGAGTATATATCATCCGCTCGCTCGCCTAAGTTACGTATCTTGTACTCCTGAGTGGCATTTCGCTAATTAATCGCCAGGTTTTCAAGTGGCACATAACCAAATTTGCCTCTATGTGTCATACGAGTTGTTCATCACGCATCAACAAGGACAGGCACCAGGCCCGTTAGCATGCATGTTGATTTCATTCGCTCAGCAAGCTTAACATGGCGCTGCCCAAAAATTATGAAGCGTTCCATGTTGATTAAGGTATTCAGAGATTTCTCCATACCCCCAATCAGTTTTCATTCGTAGCCGCAAAAGAGTAATGACGGGCCAACTGCCTTATTTATTGAACGAACAGCTATCAAGTGGGAGTGGTTTGACCAGTATCTCAGAAACAATTCTGATCCATGCCCTGAATGAACACTGAAGGCTTATTCTCGAAAACGAACACTGAAGGCTGGCTCATGGCTCAGGCTGCATCTTCTCACATTCTTCCCTGATCTCTACCCCTCTATAATACACCAAAATTTTCTTTACTAAATCCACCCCCCTCAACCACCCCCATAGTCATGCCTAATCTAAGTCCACCCAGATTTGTGTACCAAAATAATCCAACTTCATACAAATGAATGGTCTGGATCTCTCCTCAAGCCTTATTCTCTTACTCATTGAAGATCCTAAGGCCAAAATTATTTGGATCATGCACATCATTGAACCCAGAACTGCTTGACGGCCTCCTCTTCCCAATGGTCCTCTCCACACGCACAGCTTCACACAACTGCTCTCCCGCCCCACCCGCCGCCGCCTCCTTCCCTCCCCACCCCGCATCTCCCTCTCCCCATCCAGCACCGCCTCCTCTTCCGCCCCCACGCGCCGACGCCTCCTCCTTCCCTCCCCACCTGCCGCCGCTGCCTCCTTCCCTCCCCACCCCGCATCTCCTTCTCCCCATCCCGCACCGCCTCCTCTTCCGCCCCCCACGCGCCGGCGCCTCCTCCTTCCTCCTTTTCCTTCCCTCCCCACGCGCCGTCTCCTCCGGACGACGAGATCCTACGGACGGACGAGGAGGCCGGCGCCGCTGCGACGTCGGCGTCGGCGGCGGAGGACACGGTGAGGGCGTCAAGGTTGTTTAAATAAACAAGTTTATTCATTTTATTCTTGCACGTCATGGAAGATTGGTCTTATGCTTCTGCAGTTCTGGCGGCGGTGTGAAGGACGCGACGAAGATTGGGTACTGCATGCATTGTCTATGTGATAATACTCGGAGTCCCTGATAGCAGAAAGCCAAAATACATGACCTACATTTAGTTTTTAATTTGCCTTTAAATTAGAACTCGCTTTTGAAATTTCATGTTTTGATGATGCGTTATCTTGTTTTATATTTTACCGTAGCGTTAGCACGAGCACACTACTAGTGGAGGAAAGGAGAGCTGGAGAGGAACGCGTCATGTGGTTGGCTAATTTTCTTTGAACGGGCCCTTTCTAGCTAGGCAAGCAATAAGCAACACGAGTGTAAACGAAACAAATATTTTTCGTCCAGCCGAGTCAATTGATCGAAGGCTTCCTAGATTAATACAGAAGAAATAAATAGATATCTAACACAGTTTGTATCTAACTCTAGCTCTGAAGAGAAAAAATACATAATATGATATAAGATAAGCGATATCTGTCTATGTGTCTGATGTTAGGAGGTATAAGAAAGACTATTGTGACTTCAGTTATGAACAAGATAACAGATAAGCAGATTGCCACATCTGAGCAGGCAAGGGATACCGGATGCTCTTCCTTCGACATCTTAGCAATTAGTCTCCCGTGTTCGTTGTAATGGCTTTGAGCCCATTTGGTGAAAGGAGACTATTCCACAATATAGAATGAATTTGATTGGGATACAATTGAGCTTAATTGTGCATATGTGTATTTGTTCATGTGTGGATAATTTATTTTATTTCAATTAATTGATTTGTAAAATGGTGTTCTTATTTTTGAAATGAATGAATGTGAATTGGATATATATTGTGTTGATTTACTTGTTTCAGAGGGCATGGTTAGTATTTTGCAAGGCTAGCCAACAAATATAAATAGATTTACGATAGAAAAGAAAATCATAGATAGTTATTAACTCGTAACCGTCTATGATAGTTAACTAAACCGTTTGTGATATCTGATGTATCACAGACGATTTCAACTACAAACCGTTTGTGATAGTTTAATATCACAGACGGTTTGTAGCTGAAACCGTCTGTGATACATCAGATATCACAGACGGTTTCTACTAAAAATCATTTATGACAATCAACTATCACAGACGGTTTGTTGTTAAAACCGTCTGTGATAGTTTACATCATAGATGGTTCAAAAGTCGTCTGTGATGAACGTATATCATTACTGGTTTATAAATTTAGAAGGCTCACGAAACCGTCTGTAATGAAATTTTTGAATCGTCTGTGATGATCTTTTCTATAGTAGTATAACTATGATCACTTAGAGAAATGTCCGATCCATTGTATCTACTCTAGTTTTCGTGGGAGGAAAGTAATTAGAAGAACCCGAAATAATTCAAATACTGGTGACTAATCTCATGTAGTGGTTGGTATGAAAAAGGTTCTCTGCTTCTTAATGAAAGCAAAGGGCAGTTGTTCACGCTTCAAAAAAAATGTTAAATACTGACAGATAAATTGTAAACCGTCTAGTTGGTATTTGAGCATTCGTTGGCCCACTTATTGTGTTCATCTTTACAATTTATTATGCTCTAGATTATGAGTACCAAACACCATATTTTGATCTGGCAAAAAGATCTCGACAACTTAGTTCAACTTGCTGTTATGATAGGACAAAACTTATTAGCTAATTTGGTTGTGCAAGCCTACAAAATACACAAAGCCAATTCAAACCCATGGTGCCCAACGGTGTCATGGGACCCATAAACTAGCACGGCAGCTCACCAATCGACAATAATGTTCCACGGCGGTGGGTGCAACACCACGTTCTCACCAATGATTTTGCGTTTTTGCTCCAATGCCAGAAGGCCTTTCCGACACCGACTTCGGCTATTTTTCTCTTGGAGAAAAATTTTGGTTCGAGTTAAATGGCCACCTACACTACATCTATTAGTAGCCACTTGCAATGGCTGCAATCAACGTGGCCTCTCTTATCAACCTGAATTTTTGTTCTACCTTATTTGGTTTATACTGTCATTCGGTATTCCACATCATGCAATGCATACTTGCAAAGAGGTCACCTACAAAGATAAGTAACCCTTTGTAATTAAGTGTTAATTTTATTTAACTGTTTAGCAAGTTCAAAACTACCCTAAGCAAGCCCTCTTAGTAGACAGGATTATATATAGCCATGTTGCCGACAGCAGTACGATGACGGGCGCAACGACCGATCGATCCAGCAGTACGGTGAAACGAGGGACAAAACTGCTTCGGAGGACACGCTCTTCATTCTGATATGTCTACCCAGTCGCGGTTGGCTTAATCTGGCTAATCTAGGTGGTGATCGGTTGGGCTGAAAGCCTCATGGCTGAAAACATTATAACTGGCTGAAAAAAGCACTGTAACTGACAGAGGCTTATTTACCATAATTAAATTTTAAAAAAATTAAAAATAGAAAAAACATATTAGCCCATCACGTATAATGTAAACAAATACGAGGAAAAAAGAACCGGTAAAAAAACTAAAAAAAAGCCAAAAGTTCAGAAAAAGACGAAATTTATAAATAGTGCAAAAATAAGCTGAAGCCATATTGATCAGGGCCGCTCAAACGGCAATTTAGGATGAATTCTTTTGGACCGATGGTTTAATTTATGGTTTAAATATTTGAATTTTGACTATTCGCGAGAGTCAGTACGCAGAGAAAAATAGTTATATGTGATTTTAACTAATATAGTTGAACTCAGTACACTTTTTACTATAATTTTCTTATTGACTTCACTTTAAAAAATACATTATTTAAAAGCTAGTTACTGTAGACAGTATAAGTATAAGCCAACTTTAAACCGAAAAGAACCCGGCCTTAGATTAATAAAGTTTATTACCAAACACAAAATTTTTAGATTAAACTAATCTAATTAAGTTAAAATTAGCTAACATGTTTATTTTAACCTAAAACCAAACGCAGCCTTAGCAGCCACCGCGTGGCCACCCTCACCATTGGTTCTTCGTTTGCTCGGTGCGCGGCTTTATTAGCATCCGCAATGGCTTCTCACGCTACAGTGTTGGTCGTGGCCGTGGTGGTCGTGCTTTTTGCGTCGGCGGTGGCCCAGTAGATAGATTTGGGCGTGCCGCTCGCGACGGCCCCAGTCACAAACTCACAGGTGCTACCGCTGGCTTCGCGGCTTCTTCCCTGGCTATGGCGTGCTCTGCCGTGTTCTCCACCCTCGTCGTCGGTGGGCTTCTGCAGTAGGCGGACGTGATGCATGCATTGTCATTGCTGCCTCCGGGGTTGGACCCGATTCGTTTTCGTCCTAGTTAGAGTAGTAGTAGTGATACGGGTGTGTTTTTGAGTGGCCGTTGTGGTGCATGGTTCACTACTATAAAAAGAGTTATCCTATACGCCTCATTATAGACTGTTCAACACAAACCATCAGTGATAACGTTACCATAGATAGTTTTATAAGATGGACCATCTAAGTTTACCATGATAAAAAGAACCATCTGTGATGACCTACTTATCATAGACGGTTTTTATTCTGATCTGTCTATTAGTCTATACTTATCATAAACGATTTTTTCGAACCATCTATGATGTATCGCAAACGGTTTGAAATAAAATTTGTCTATGATGACCTACTTATCACATACTGTTCTTTACTAAGAACCGTCTGCGATAATATTTCAACTTACCTTCTCTCGTCAAATTTGAATTTCCCGCTCATATCGTTGGATTTGCTCTTTAAAATAGAAGGCTCGGTTGTTCTTCTCATCTCCTTTTCTCCTCATCTTCTCTTCTCTCTTCTCACTTATTTTCACCAAATTTTTTCTTAAAACAGAAGATTCGGCCAACTACCTCCCTGAGCTCCTCCACCTCTGCTTGTGGTACCACTGTTCACTGCATAAGGCACTCTTGTTATAAGAGTGTCTTGTGTAGTGTCACTGTCGTAACACAACGGTGATGCTGCTGCCGCCAGCCTCTCCTTTATTACCGGTGATATATCCCCCACCACTCCTCTCTCTCTTCTTTGATGCTTGGATATAAAATTACGAAATTATTAGATGGTTAGGGTTTCGGCCATGTAAATCTTGTCTCCCTAAACTTGCATCGCTAGAGATATATCCCCTACCACTTTATTTTGAGAATTTGTATTTTACTTTCTCGGCTCGCTAAATTTGTCTTCGTTTGCACCGTAGGTCATTTCCTTAGTTTGCTAACAGAATTTGCTGATGTGGCGCACATGGCCGCTAACAAACTAGGCGCATACGGCCATGGCTTACGATCGCACACTACGACTACGGCATACGGCCACGGCTTACGACCACGGCTTACAACCGCACGCCTACAACCACGGTATACCAAAGCAACAAAACAAAAGCATCTACAATCTAAACAACGAACCATCAAAGACATAATGCCATTCATAAATAGACCTGTTTTGGTTCATCTGCTTTATCTGATTGCGCGTTTTTATAGCGCAATTAGAAAATGTTGATGAATTAAAGGAGATCTATTTATGAGGACGCGAGAACAGAATCACAGATGGTTTTCAATTAAAACTGATTGCGATAATAGACTATCGCAAATAGTTCTTAACTAGAACCATCTGTGATATTAGACTATCACAGATGTTCTTAGCTAAAATCGTCTGTATTGTAGCTTATCACAGACGGTTCGAGAGCCGTCTGTGATAACCACCAATTATCACAGACATATAAATTCTGACATATCAGAAACTATCTGTACTGATGGTTTTGAACCATCAGTTATAATCCTTTTTGTGGTATCATACATTGTTGCACGTAGATCGCCTCTCCTGTGTCGTGCGTTCTATGAATAAAGATGAGATCTTCGTCATTAGTTTTGTAGTGTTTTCTTTATGTTCGTTTGCGTTGAGATCTTTATTGCAACGTCGACATCATTGTCTTGTTTTGTGTGCTGCATAATCGTAACTAGCAATGTGCGCAAAGAGGAAAAAAATACCTTCGTAATCAAAGGTGCACATGCCAAGAGCCAGAACTGAACCACCAACGACTACGAGATTCTCCCTGGACTTGTCGAATTTTAGACTGAAGCAATTGGAGTCTCACTCACGTCTATAAGGTTGAACTATTGTGACCTTCCAACCCATGTGAGGCCCGCAGGCCATTGACAGGTCACGTCGAGCCAAAGCCCAAATGCACGACCCTCCACAAAATTCTGGAAGCATCTCTGCATTCGGCATTTTTTTTCCTTTTCATGGTCATACAACCAACATATGTAAGTTGACACGTTTGGCCAGAACAAATTCTTCCCTCGACAGATGAACAAAGTTGAGAAACCAGAAATGAAAAGGTATACTGTACACAGCCATCCATACATAGGCGAGATAATTATGAGGTGATGTTCTGTTGTTCTACTGGAGTTCTGGCAACACAAAGACAACAAAAGAACGCTCCGAGCTGATCAGCTGCGGCATGGTATCTTCTATGTTGTCCTCAGGTTTACAGTACCTCTTGTAACTTGTTGGAGATTTCCGGCAGCGAACTAAAAGAGTTTCTGCATTGAGTAGGAGATACAAAATAGTAGTAAGAACTATGGAAGCTGTGTGCGTGTCCAAACCTTCAAGTGGGCGCTGTTTTAGCAATTGAGGATTACCTTTGTATTATAAATTGGCAACAACCACCAATCCACCACCAACGGGAGAGGAAGTTGTGGTTTACGAAGTGCCTCGATTTGAACTGCTTCATAGCTTCTGGATGTTTTGAATGTTCAGTAGAAAACAAAATTCAGAAATTGCAAAATGCCTGGCCAGAGAATTGCAACCACCCAATTTATTTGGAGAAAAATGGCATAAAAGGAATTTCCCAAAAGAAACCTTACATTTGAGATATATGGTTTGGTGTCTTCCCTAAAGATGCAACCGGCTGAGCAGGTACGACAATCTGGAAGGTAACCAGGATTTTCTATCAACAAGTGAAGCAGAAGTTATAAAATTGCATAGGGGGACCTAATGGCAAATAGATAGTACGAACCCAATACTTTTGATAATCGCTGCACTTCCATCATCAGGACGAAGATAAATCTTTGCCACCTCTGCCAAACGCCCATCGCTGTACGCGTGCTGGAAAACATACATTGCAGGAGTCACACCAAAGAAACAAAAGAGCATCGGAAAACTGGCATGATATCATTGCAACAAAAAGAGAGTAGAGAAACCCTACAGAGTTTATCATGCACAGTTGATTGCATGAGTCAAACTACAACGTTTCTCTTCCAAGGCCATCTGAGGGCACGTACAATGCAATATGCTTATACATGAGTGCTTAAAGAGAGAAAATATAGTCATATCATGAAGCACCCATGTAAAATTCATTCCACCAATGCAAGCATCTTTTTTGTAGGTGCTTAGATGATGTATTATCTATTAATTAGACATATTTATATACATAAACACTCGTTAAGCACCGGTGCCTACTTAAGCATTGATGCTATAATATAAGAACCTTAACTGTCCTATGTGGCAAGAAAAAACAGTTTTTAGTTACTAAGCACCTCTCTAAGAACCTACATTGTACATGCTCTGACAGCTACTATTTTCCAGAACCACGGGCAGTATCTTCGATTATCATAGGCTAATAAATGATAACGATTCACCATGCAAAATGGACACGCACTTTTGATACACATACCATTCACCTTAAACTTTGTCAAGATTCCATATTGCCTAAGCTAGCACTGATTGTAGGCAGCTTAGTACTGTACTCTTATGTAGATGAGCTAGTTCAAACTAGGACGAAGTATTTGCAATAAACTTATCGTCAATAGCTATGAAATTATAGCCTAAAATTTTAATTACTTATTCAAATGGCGTTATACATTACTCTGGAGCACTGAATCAAACGAAGAGGCAAGAGGCATGTAGCTGCTCAAATTTTAGTTGACAATTCACACGTAATATCAAATATACATGTCTACATGACATGACAAATTCAGATGTCAAACAAAATCAGCAAATCTATACCTTGTAAAAACAGATACTCCCAAAGGGGCAAGTGTCCCTTCCAAAGTCAAAGTACTTACAATCAATAGACCTGCAATAACATATGTGCAGCTTAGATAAACGCAATTCAATCAACTTCTGCTCTGGCAGAAAGTACCAAAAAAATCTTATCTCTAGCATATTAATAAATAAGATACATGTGTCACTTGTAGGCAATTGAAATATTACTTCTGCTGTTGTTATTAATCTAAGAATTTCCATACAGATCACACAATGGATGTGCCTAGTGTAAGACTAAATGAAGAAGAAAGTATCTTACTTGAGCTTGGCCTTGTAACCGTCAACAATTTCCTGTTTTTCCTCCTTCGAGAAGTACCACATAACACTAGGAATGACATAGTATGAAATCTTGCGGCATATTGGACAAGCCCTGACTGTAGAGTCGACATCCATACCAGATGTAGGAGAACTGCTACGCCACTTCCTAATGCATGTGATACAGAAGGAATGATCACATTCAGATAGAATTCCAAACCTCCTTTCTGCTGCTGTGTGTTTTGAAAGCACACGGTCCATACACACACTACATTCTATCTCTTCACTTTTTTTCAAGGTCTCAAGACGTCTATTGTTTCTCTTACACAGCTTGATATGTTCCCCACTTTCACTGGGACGATAGGGATGCAGGCACTGTTTTCCACAGGTGGTGCATAGATCTCCATGCATCTGAGGGCACTCTTCCCCATAAGGACAAGTTCCAGCAGCAGCAAAAGAGCAAATTGGCAAATGAGCAGGTAGGAGGGATGATTGATTTTGCGTAGTTCGGTTTGATGACCAGCTGTTGCCATCCTCTGGCATGTTGTCTTCATGAAAATCAAATCTCCGTGCAGGTTGATGTGCAGAAAGTGCCGATGAAGACTTGCCTATCTGCTGTGTTTGGTTGCTTACATCTGCTTGGCATTTCCTGCAATAAGGACGTCCAGAAGAACTGAGAAGCTGAGAAGAGTTGGATGCTGCATGTGCTGTGGTAGTTGATGGTGGGGGATGGTCACAACAAACTTCGACATGTTCATATCTGCAACGGCTACCATAGGAGCACACACCTTTCTGGTAAAATGTGCAAACCTGTGTGAATAAGCATCAAAATAAGAAACACTAGACCATGTCACATTGTAAGTTGGGCAGTGAAGGTAAACTGGTCTGAAGTTTACTAAATATGTAAGGTAGTAAGTTACATTATTTGGTTGATCATTCAAGTCATGGGAGAATTCGCAGTAATCTCCTTTTAAGCAAGCTCCATTCATGAAGAACTTGCAAATGAACCTGATAAATATACAAAACAACAAACAAACCTGTTAGTGATTCCATCTCCATCAACATTGCCATTTTACCCTAAGGAAGGAAAATGCAACACAGACAAAAACAATTATCTTCACAGACATTTTTCCCTATTTCAATGATTTTCCCTAAGTAACAAATGAAAAATCAGAAATGAAGTTGGGAATTAGCTGAACAATCCCTTGAACTGACAACTTTCACAGATTAGTCAAACATCTAGACTCTCATGAGTAATAGAGCTTATGAACTGCATCTGTTCCTTATCTGTCCATTAAATGGATACCACCATCAAATTACTGCTATGCTAGGCCAGCAGATACAGTCCTAAGTCCTTAAGATGAAACACCATGGTTAGATAAAAACGTACCAGGAATGCAAGGTTATTGGTTACTCTACCTTTCCCATGCTTCAAACAAGCATTGCATCCCCCAGAACTGTGTCTCTCATGTATTCAGAACTGGCAGCATGCCAAGCCTAGTATATTCTTTTTCCCAGTACATTATTACTTTTCTCTCACTCATCTCATGGCCATTTAGATCATGAATTCAGATATAATTGTCAACAGCTCCATTCTCTTTTCTCGATATCAGTGCACCGTTACAGGGATTTTCCCCCACCATTGTCCTCTTCATCTAAAAATTCACCATCCCCTTTCCTTTTCCCCAAAAAATTTACATCCAGCAGGATTATTCTAGCACACTACCACTGGCTGAATCCGCGATAGAACTTACGCGGTTGGATAGATAGTCCAATCAACACATAGCGATGCGCAGCGAGATCCATCCCCACACGTGCCCTAGTGTTTCCACAACCAAGACCAAACGAGACAGCAAGCATGGTCCCCCGGAGCTTAATTCGGCCATATCGGTAGCTAGAAACACCCTGAAATCTAAAATTGAATGCTCTCTCAAGCCAATGCCATCTTGATTACCAAAAATCGCCAACAAACAGGCAGCATCCTTACTCAAATCATGACCTCCGCGCTTACACTATCAGTTCCATTCACACGACGACCGCACCAGAAAGCTACAAGCTAAATCCAACCTAAAATCGCTACATCGGCATAAACACGATCCACCTCTAAGCTTAACGGCATCGCCCAAACCAGCTCGAATAGGTCGCGAGGCACCCTAGCTATTCAGGGGAGGGGAGGAATCGTACTACCTGTTCGACATGGCCGGCGAGCCGGATCGGGCCCTGACGAAATCGAACCGCACCGGGTGACTTCGCGGGGTCCGAGGGCGACGCTCGCCGCCGGGTAGCAGCGCCCGCCGGCCGGACGCCTAGGGTTTGGTCGGTGCCGTGCTTTGCTTCGCTCCCTTTCGTGTTCCTCGCGCTTTCGCAGCTCGGCTTTGCGGTGGTGCGGGTGCGGGGAATGGTTTCTCCTCCTAAAAACGGGCGGCGCGGAATGACTCTTATACCCCTGACACCTAGTGGGGATGGTGGGGAGTTTGTAGGGATGGCAATTGTGCCCGTTTACCCGTGTACCCGTGGGTAAATACCCTAATGGAGTCGGGTATGGGATGGATTTTTTACCCACGGGTAAGAAAATGGGGGGAAATCTCTGCCCATCGGGTAAACGGGTACGGGTACGGGTTAACTCTACCCGTACCCATGTCGCCCGTTTACCCACGAAATGGACTGACAAGTGGGCCCTCCTAAAACCAATCCCTAACATCACCAGTGACCAATCCACCACGCCCACGCCTCCAAGGCTCCAAATCTCGGGCCTCCACCGAAATCTCCTCCCAGCCGCCGCCTCTCCTCCTTGCCGAGTGCCGACACACCAAATCCCCCTCCTCGCCGCCCCTCGTTCCGTCGCCCCTCGCCGCCGCTCGTCGCTCCTCGCCGCTCCTCCACCGAAACCTCCCAGTCCCAGCCGCCGCCTCTCCTCCTTGCCGAGTGCCGACACACCAAATCTCCCTCCTCGCCGCCCCTCGTTCCGCCGCCCCTCGTTCCGCCCCTCGTTCCGCCGCCCCTCGCCGCTCCTCGCCGCCCCTCGCCGCCCCTCGTTCCGCCGCTCCTCCACCGACCAGATCCGGCCTCCTCTTTCTCCACCGACCAGATCCGGCCGCCTCATCGCCTGTCGCCCCTCTCCGCCGCGACTGCTACCCCTCTCCGCCGTCAGCAAAACTCAGGTGAGCCTCCTCCGGTCCTCCCTCCTTTTTTGTCATGAAGATTAATCTGTTTTGTACCATTATTCAGCTAATTGCATTGGATCCACAGGGGCGTCGCTTTCTGAAATCTGATAAACTCCAGGTAAACTGCTTTTGAGCTGCCAGATTCCAGAATAAAAGCTTTCATTACGCTTGCCTCTTGCCATTAAGACTTGCTTCTGACTTGCTGGTTTGCTTGCAGTTCCTTTTTGATTTCTTAGACATTGGCAGGACTTGGAAGCCAGGGACCTACAGACTGGTAATTCTCCACTGATATTTTGATAATATTTCATACTTCATTTTCTCACTTCATTGTGAATGGCGGGCTGGATGAATGGCGCATAGATTAATAACTTCAAGAATCAAGATTCATAGTCTATGATTGGTTTGTTCTATTTGATTGGTTTGTTCTTGTGATTTGTCAATTACTGTACCGCATTATGTTACCATGTAAGCTCCATTCATGATATCTATATCTATTCTTGAATTCTTTCTTTCAGATGTTAAAGCTCAGTTTTAGTACTAGTCTAATAGATCTGAAACAAATTCTTGTTCTAAACAATCACCATCTGAACAATCATTCATCCAGCCCGCCATTCATCTTGAAAATGTATGTTGCAGGAGTAATAATACTAAGTCAAACTTCTTTCATTTAGTTGTTTTTATGGGCGTGTTTTTAGTAGTTCGGTACTATGTCAAAACAGGTAGTTGTTTCATTTAGTTTTTTTATTCTGTATCATACAGGTAAGGGTGATCTATCACTGGTGAGGGTGATCTATCATTTAGTGATCTTGGGTTAACAAGCAAGCAGGAAGCCTTATTTCTAGAACAGATTACAGAATAGAGGAAAAGTTTCTTTGTATCAACATTTAGTTTGTATGTAAGAGAGTTGTTTGTGAGCTCTCATTTTAGTTTGTGGCTAATGTTTGAATGTGAATATGTGATGTATTCAGTTAGCGGGTAAACGGGTACGCCCGCGGGCGACGGGTACCCGCGGGCGACGGGTATGGGCGGGGTTTTTTACCCGTGGGCGGGTACGGGTATGCCCGTGGGCGAAAAATGGGGTCGCGGGTACGGGTATGGGCGAGCACTACCCGTACCCGCCGCACCCGATTGCCATCCCTAGGAGTTTGGGGCAGAAGGGTAAATTCTCCGCGGGGAGGTGGGAGAACGGAGGAGCGTGGTGCCATGCTCCCGACGCATTGCGGGGGCAACCGCTTGTGGGGGCCGCGGCCAACGTGACTACGTGAGCTGCCTGCCTGTGATGAGGCGTGATTACGGTGGCAAAACACGTGGTTCATGGCGCAGAAGAAGAACGGAAGCTCTCGCGATTCTTTTCTATATTTTTCTTTGCGGTAGATGGGTTCAGATGGGTTCGTGGGTATTAAACTGGGTAACACTTGCAGATCTAAGACTAAACTACCCCTTGATCAGCTAGTCAAATATTGAGTGTACTGATGCCGAGCGGCTTTAACTTATTTAGGCCCCGCTAGGTTTGGCTGAAAAGCTGTGATTTATTAATGAAAGTGCACTGTAGCGGTTAAAATTTTAATGTAGTTAAAGGTGGCTTATTTGACGTAATTAAATTTAAAAAAATTTAAATAGAAAAAATATGCTAGCTCATCACGAACAATGCAAACTAATACGAAAAAAAGAACCCGAAAAAAGCTCAAAAAAGCCAAAAGTTCAGGAAAAAAATGAAATTTATGAATAGTGAAAAATAAGCTAGAAACCAGAAACTGAAGCTGAAATAAGCAAGGCCTAAATCTCAGTAGAGAAATGACTTCCTACACACAATGTGTTAATACTCGTTTAGATCCATGGATCACATTAGGATGCCCATAAACATTTCTAGACCAATTTGCCCGTGATCTTGACTGGTCCAATTGAAGTCCAAACTAGATTGATGTCTTAATTATTACTATTTATTTTCTTAAAAACCGATGCCTGCCTAGCTTGGCTCAGATGAAAGGTGGCTCGATTTAGCCCTCGGCCCGACCCCGAGCTCGTCAGGACAAGGGCCAATCATGTCACTGTGGTTAGATTACGCAGGGCTGATGGGCTTGTATAACTAGTCCCTTTTGGGCCCGGACTCAAGTTTGAAGTTGTCGTCGTTTTTTTAATCTTTTGAACTTTTATCTTGACTTCGTTTTGTCTAAGAGAGCTTTCTTCATTTGCCACCTGACTTTTGCAGAAAATAGATGAATTTCTTACGGAAAACTGTATGGCTAGATTCAACAATACATTTATATTTAAAAATAAAGTTATATTTATCACACAATTCTAATGTTTGTGATTGAATATGTATGGTTGCGTTTCCTATACAGCTCTAGTATCTAATATGATCATTCCTGTAACGCCCCCGTTTCCAGGGGCGCGTACGGACACGGCACCTCGCAACTATTCACGCATGAACAGTTATGAAGTGTCGCGCAAGAGTATACCATCGCATGCTTACGACAAAAGTCCAGCATATATTTCACATACGGATTAACATCCATTTTTCAACAGCGGGGCGTGCAAGCCCAAAGTATACTTACATCACAAAAACACCAGAATCCGCTCGAGCGCGGCCAAGACCTAAAGCCACGGGTCCTTGTCGAAGAAGAGACCTTCCGGGGCTTCCTCAACGGGGAGACCTTCACCTTCGTCTTGATCCTCTAAAGAAGGGCAAAAGCAAGCCGTGAGCCAATCAACCGGCTCAGCAAGTCCCAAAGGGACCCTAACTTATTACATGCACGGAACATCAAGGGAAGGGAGTATATTTGGTTTATTAACTTTGAGTGGATGCAGTTTTATTTGCAAACATTTTTAGAAGACGGACCCAAAACTACTCCTCAAGAACTCAGGGGTTTTTCATGAAATTTCAATTAACCAACTAATCAAGTTAAACATTTACAAAACTACTTAAGCTTTGCGGCTGGAATCACCCAAGTGACACAGCTCCAATAACCGGGAGCACGGCGTATTCGAATACCATTTATTAGACTCTGCAGAGTTTGCTCAGCTTTACCCACACGATCCCTTAACTCCCGCGACAGAGTTAAGAAAGCCAGGTCGTTTCACTGCTCAACTCTTTATATAGGCTCTACCCGGTAGAATTCACTCGGGTCTGGCTCGCTCACACACACACACACAAGAAAAAGAAAACGGTGCCGCTTCGAGTGAACTCTACCGTTGTTAGGCACCCAATCACGGTCTGCCTAACCTTTGTTACCCAAACACCTTCTCCACAACGCCTGTAGAGTTTCAATCGAGTTGAGCAGCTACTAAACCAGTGTTGACAAGTCAACTCCTGTGGTTGAGCGGTCACCATGTCAATTGCTCAGCGTAAGGGTCTAGTCCTTATATTTTTCCCCCGGAGTCCGCAACCCCGGCCAGGTCCGCAACCTGCAACCCAGGGTAAGAGGCGGGCGAAAACCGTCTCGCGGCGCACCACAGCCCCCCTTACCCTAACTTACATGTCGACATACTCCGCCCTAGGGCACGGCATCCCAAACTACCCTGCCCTAGAGTCGGGTTTTCCAAATTCTATTGGCTCGCAGCCACAACCTTAACAGTGTAAGACTTTGCATGATAATAATAACTTACAATTTATCTAGAATAACAGATAATTAATTCTAGGGTTACAAAGGCATGGCAACAAATTTAACGGGGCATTTAACGGTGGTAGGATTAACTACATAACAAGTCATTCTAAACATTTTATTTTATTTTGAACTAACATTTCAGAACTAGCTCAATGCAAATAATGTATTAACATATTTAAACATTATGGGATACAATATGATCAAAGGATTTGGGACTTGCCGGCAATTTGGACGAACTCGGCTAGCTCGAACGTAGAAGCACCGGGGTCCTGAGTCTGCTCCTGGGCTTCCGGGATCTCCGATACTAGCGCAAACAATTTAAATAAGTAAATCCGGCTTGCAACTAAACAAGCGAGGAAAAACAATCTAATCAAAAAGAAATAAAATGCATAAACATTCCAAATGAATTTTTAGGAATTTATCTGGGATGAATCTGGAGAAATGGAGGTCAAAAATGGGTCAAGAATATTATTTGGAGCAAAGTGGTGAAATTTGGGAATTTTTGGGATTTTCTGTGATTTTCTAGGATTTATTTGGATTTTTCTGGATTTTGGAAACTGGAAAAATCACTGAAAATTGGAATGAACAGTACTAGGCCGGCCCAAAGCAACAGTGCGGCCTGGCACTGTGCGGCCCGCGCGGCCGAAGGCCAGCGCGGCCCACGGCGGCGACGCGCGGCGGCCCGCGGGCGCGCGCGCTCGGGCGAGGAGCAGGCCGCTCGGCCCACTCTCACGCGCCTCCGCGGTTTCGATGGGCGACACGCGGCGTGGCGGACGGGCCGGATGGCGAGCGGGTGGATGGACGCGATGCGATAGCGGGGAGATCGGACGGTGGAGATAAAAGAGAGGTGGCGAACCGGTACGAGCGATCGGACGCACGGGAGGCGGTGAGATCAAGTGGATCGGACGGTGGTGGGAGGGCCACGTCGCGGCGAGGGGAGTCGTCTTCCTCCTCTCGCTGCTACAGTACTCCCGGGCGGTGGCTACGGTGGCGATGGCGAACCGGGCGTTAGGGAGTTCGCCGGCGGCAACGGAAGGTGCCAAAGGGGAGAGCTCACTATGGTGAGTCCATTTTGGGGCATTGGAGGGTGAGGGAGCCCACGGAGAGAGCGGGAGGCAGATGGGGGAGGTTTCGGCTCTCCGGCGGTGGAGGGGTCACCGGAGCCGGTAGGGGTCGAATCGGCGGTGGTTTCACGGTCTCGGAGACTCGAGGCTCACATTAGTGGCGGCGGGGTTAGCTGGGGAGCGTCGAGGAGGGCTGGCCACGGGCGCACGGTAGGGGCGGCGGTGAGCTTCGGCGGCGGCGCTCCACAGGGCTCCACCTGGCCAAACAAGGGTACCAAAGAGGTTAGGAAGTAATGGAGAAGCTCTGGGTGGAATTAATCGGGAAATGGAGGGAGGAGGAGGGAGATCCACTCTGCGGTGTCACCGGCGCAGGGGGCGATGGCGGCGGCGACTGAGGCGACGGGGAATCAATCGGTAGCTTGGGGAGGTGCACGGGAGTGGTGGGAGGCGGATGGAAGTGTTGGGGAAGCTCGGGAAGCAAAGGAGGAAGAGGGAGCCGAGGGAGGGCTTTATACCCGCGCGGGGAAGGGAAGAATCCGAGGGAGGGAGGAGGATACTTCGGGGAGAAGGCAACGGGCGCGCGCCGGGGTCAACCGGGGTGGGTGAGGCGTCTCCTCCGCGGGATGGAGTGGTGACGCCAGCTCTGCAGAGGGAGTTATGGCGAGGCGACGGGAGAGGAGAGCAGGTGAGCGGCAGCAGGGCGGTGGCGCGTCCGCGCGCGGGAGAGGGGGCGGCGGCCACTGGCAGGTGGGGTCGGGCGCAGGAGAGCGGCGACGCGTGGCGCAGGAGTTCTGCCGCTCCGACCGGGCTGTCGGGACGGCGCGGCGCGGGGAAGGACCGGGGTGGCGCGGGGACGAGCACGGCGCGGCGCAGCGCGCAGCGCTAACGCGTGTGCGCGGGGCGAAGGCGGGGTGCTGGGGCGGCGCCAACAGAGGGAGGGCTCGGGGAGGCGCTGAGGTGAGGGGGAAGGCGGAAGGAGGGATGGCGCCAACGGGGAGGCGCGGGTGCGGGGCGCGCGAGAGAAAGGGAGGCGGGAAGGAGGCGAGGCGCCAACGGATGGAGAAAGCGGAAAGGCCGAAAAGGGAAGGCGCATTCCGGGGGAACTTTCCCAAAAAGGAAAGTTTCGGAATTTCACTCAAAAATGCAGCAAAAATCACAAATTTTCTGGTTTTGAATTTTTGGGGACTTTTCAACCTACCCCCCTTAAAAGAATCTCGACCCCGAGATTAACTTGGTCCAGGGGGTAAGTTGGGGAAATCTCGCTGCAAATCTGACTCTCGTTCCCAAGTTGACTCTTCAGGTGTATGATTCTTCCACTGTACTCTGCAAAATCTGACATTCTTGTTTCTGAGCTGCCTCTCTGTCGTTTCAAGTATTTGTAGTGGTTCTTCAGCATATGTGCAATCATCTTGCAATTCAATATCTGACAGTGGCACTTCATCTGTTGGTTGGCGTAGGGACTTCCGAAGCTGGAATACGTGGAACACGTTGTGAATTCTGGATAAGTTAGGCGGAAGCTGCACTTGATAAGCTACTTCCCCAACTCTTCCAATTATCTGAAACGGTCCCACCTATCTTGGTGCTAATTTGCCCTTGACTTGAATTCTCTTGATTATCTTGAATGGGGTGACTTTGATATAGACGAAGTTTCCAACTTCGAAGCTCAAATCCTTCCTTCGGTCATCTGCATAGTTCTTCTGTCGGTCTTGTGCATTCTTGAGTCTGTCTCTGATGACTCTAACATGTGCTTCTGCGTCTTGAGCAATCTGAGGTCCTATGAGTTGTCGTTCTCCTGCTTCTGTCCAATTCAGTGGGGTCCTGCGTTTCCTGCCATAAAGTGCTTCAAACGGTGCCATTTGGACGTTGGCTTGGTAGCTGTTATTATGTGAGAACTGAGCAAACGGTAGGCAGGTGTTCCATGCTGCACCATATACGATTGCACAAGCTCTTATCATATCTTCTACAATCTGGCGGGTTTTCTCTGTCTGTACATCTGTCTGAGAGTGATACGCTGAACTGAAGTTCAAATTAGTGTCTATAGCTTCATGTAATTTCTCCCAGAACCTGGACGTAAACTGTGCTCCTCTAGCTGACGCAATCTTCTTCGGAACTCCATGGAGTGTCACTATTCTGGTCAAGTACAACTCGGCAAGTTTATCCTTCCCATAAGTTTGCTTGATCGGGAGGAAATGAGCCACCTTGGTCAATCTATCAACAATGACCCAAATAGCATCATATCCCTCACGAGTCTTGGGAAGTCCAGTGATGAAGTCCATGCCAATGCTATCCCATTTCCATTCGGGAATTGGCAAAGGCTGCAACAATCCCGATGGTTTTTGGTGGTCTATCTTGATCTGTTGACAGACATCACATTTAGCTACATACTCTGCCACTTCTTTCTTCATTTGGTTCCACCAATACCTCTTCTTCAAATCCTGATACATCTTTGGGCCTCCTGGATGAATTGAAAATTGAGATGAATGGGTTTCGGATAGAATCAACTCTCTTAACTCCTTCTTGCTTGGTATACAATAGCGACCACGGAAAGTGAGGATTCCATGCTCATCTATTGCGTACTCTGCTGACTCTTCTCCTTGAATATCCTTTTTCAGTTTTTGAATCTCTCCATCTTCATCTTGTGCTGCTTTAATCTGACCTGGTAATAACGGTTGAATTTCTAATGTTGTTTCTTCATCCTGTTCTGTGATCACCATGTTCAGCTGTAATATATCTCTCTGTAACTCTGGTGGGTACTCTGATCGACTGACTTTGCTTGGATAAATTTTGTGGCTAAGGGCATCGGCAATTACATTTGCTTTGCCCGGGTGATACTGAAGTTCAACATTATAGTCTTTAATCAACTCCAGCCATCTTCGTTGTCTCATTTTCAACTCTGGCTGTATGAACAGGTACTTCAAGCTCTTGTGATCAGAAAATATCTCACAACGATTTCCTAGCAGGTAGTGCCGCCAAAATTCGAGTGCATGCACCTTAGCTGCTACTTCTAAATCGTGTGTGAGGTAATTTTCTTCGTGTGGCTTCAGCTGTCTTGAGGTATAGGCAACAACTTTTCCGTCTTGCATAAGCACACAACCCAAACCTTGCTTTGAGGCATCGCAGTAAATCTGAAACTCCTTCTCTGGATTGGGGAAAATCAGCACTAGTGTTGTTGTCAACTTGGTCTTCAACATCTGAAAGCTTTCTTCGCATGCATCAGTCCACGTGAACGGTTTGTCTTTCTTCAATAATTGAGTGAGTGGACGAGATATTCTTAAGAAACCTTCTATGAATCGGCGATAATAACCCGCCAATCCTAGGAAATTCCTTACTTCAGTCACGGTCTTGGGTTGTTTCCATTCCATAACTGCAGATATCTGCTTTAACCTCTGCTGGATTGACTTTGACTCCTTCTCACTTGTACCTGCATATCATCATTGGGTATATGCTACAGGTTCACACTTAGCTGGATTATGCAGTACCAGGGCCACATATATGTCTGGGTCCGTTAAGATCAACTTCATTGTAACATGAACTTCTCATCCATTACATTTTACACAGATGGTTTTCATACATTTTCATAGTCTTGCCACAAGCCTTAGTTAAAGTAATTTACAGACATCCATTTAGTTCTAGCTTACAAAAGGATAACCAAAAGTACATCATCTCATTTCTTGTTCTGCCTAGCTCATATTTTCTTGACTGTATGCTGGCTTTGGGCTTGAAGTTTAGCTGCTTCTGATGACAGACTCCTCCTGGGACATTGATGCTTGTAGTGTCCATTGTCTCCACAATGGAAGCATGCGTCTGTCCTTCGTGGACAGCTGCTAGTAAGATGCTCGCCACCGCAGGTGAGGCACTTGATGGCGAGTGGTGAGGGAGTGGCATACTGCTGAGACTGTTCAGACTGGGTCTTCTCAGGGTAGGATTCTTCATCTTCCATCGGTGGCGGACGTGATGTTGATGTCTGCCTCTTTGCTTGCTTTCTAGCTTCTTCTGTAGGTAAGGACTTCAGTGGGCATTGGCAGCGGTAATGTCCATCCCGTTCACAGTGAAAACAAGCCGTTGGTGAAGGAGGCGAAGGCTGCTTTCGTTTCATAACTTTCACGTAACCTGGTCTTTCTTCTAATTGGAGAGCTCGATCAACTAGGCTTAATAGGCTTGAAAACTTCATGGACTGAAGGCGTTGTCTCATACTAGGTCGTAGGCCTTTCATAAAGCACTCCATCCTTCCGGCTTCAGTATCAATCTCTTCTTGAGCATACTGGGATAACTGATGGAACTGCTGTAGATATGCTGTGATGGAGTTCTCTCCTTGTTGAAGATCGAGAAAATCCTGATATTTTCCTGCGATAACTTCAGGAGGAATGCAGGCTTGGCGAAATCTCTTCACAAAGTCTTCCCAGGTAATGTCTTCCTTATTTGGGTGCATCCACTCGATAGCATTCCACCAAGTAATTGCGGGCTCGGACAACTGATAGGTGGCAAAGATAACCTTCTCCTTATTTGTACACTGGATAGTATTCATTCTTCTCTCAATATCTTGTAACCAGTCATCTGCATTCAGTGACCCTGTTGTTGAAGGGAATATCGGGGGTTGAGTTTGCAGGAAGGCTATAAACTTCAATGTAGTTGCGCTTGACGCTGTCACTGACTCTTCGGGTGTCACCTTGACAATAAACTGTGATAGTGATTCTCTTGGCTTTTCTGACATCTGGGCTTGATCTGTGGCAGGTGCACCCTGCCTGTTGGTCTGACCACTCTGCTGTGTTGGATCCATCTGCCAATTGGGAATTTGAGATCAGCTTTGCAGCGGCTTTGGAGAACAGGAGTAGATAAGTAAGACATTGAATTTTTAAGGTAAGTATAGGATGAAAAAGGTAAGAACGAGAGCGAAAAGGGGACAGGAGAAAGCTTTGAACTGAGAGGGATTACTGATAATTAAGCAAACAATATACAAGGATAATGAACATATATTTACAATATGCAAGTGGCACACAAACCTCTTAGGGTTCATGATTTCACCTGCTTTACATTACAAAAGCACCACTACTACTCAGGGTCAGTCTAGTCTAGCGAACGACGGCTACTCCTCCAGCTGCCGAGAAACGAAATTTTGAGGCTAGACGAGCAAAGCAGTAAACATTTTGCGAAAGTAAAACTTAAGCAGGAGTAAACTAAGATAGATAAGGTAGCAACAAGAGAGGGAAAAGACAGCAATAATACTTATATTTTTCGTAAATCCTTTTTATGGCTTTAAATTAAGTTTTGCGATAAAATCGGTTCCTAGTTTGCCTTAGGTCTCAACCTACGGTCAAGAGCCTGCTCTGATACCACTTCTTGTAACGCCCCCGTTTCCAGGGGCGCGTACGGACACGGCACCTCGCAACTATTCACGCATGAACAGTTATGAAGTGTCGCGCAAGAGTATACCATCGCATGCTTACGACAAAAGTCCAGCATATATTTCACATACGGATTAACATCCATTTTTCAACAGCGGGGCGTGCAAGCCCAAAGTATACTTACATCACAAAAACACCAGAATCCGCTCGAGCGCGGCCAAGACCTAAAGCCACGGGTCCTTGTCGAAGAAGAGACCTTCCGGGGCTTCCTCAACGGGGAGACCTTCACCTTCGTCTTGATCCTCTAAAGAAGGGCAAAAGCAAGCCGTGAGCCAATCAACCGGCTCAGCAAGTCCCAAAGGGACCCTAACTTATTACATGCACGGAACATCAAGGGAAGGGAGTATATTTGGTTTATTAACTTTGAGTGGATGCAGTTTTATTTGCAAACATTTTTAGAAGACGGACCCAAAACTACTCCTCAAGAACTCAGGGGTTTTTCATGAAATTTCAATTAACCAACTAATCAAGTTAAACATTTACAAAACTACTTAAGCTTTGCGGCTGGAATCACCCAAGTGACACAGCTCCAATAACCGGGAGCACGGCGTATTCGAATACCATTTATTAGACTCTGCAGAGTTTGCTCAGCTTTACCCACACGATCCCTTAACTCCCGCGACAGAGTTAAGAAAGCCAGGTCGTTTCACTGCTCAACTCTTTATATAGGCTCTACCCGGTAGAATTCACTCGGGTCTGGCTCGCTCACACACACACACACAAGAAAAAGAAAACGGTGCCGCTTCGAGTGAACTCTACCGTTGTTAGGCACCCAATCACGGTCTGCCTAACCTTTGTTACCCAAACACCTTCTCCACAACGCCTGTAGAGTTTCAATCGAGTTGAGCAGCTACTAAACCAGTGTTGACAAGTCAACTCCTGTGGTTGAGCGGTCACCATGTCAATTGCTCAGCGTAAGGGTCTAGTCCTTATATTTTTCCCCCGGAGTCCGCAACCCCGGCCAGGTCCGCAACCTGCAACCCAGGGTAAGAGGCGGGCGAAAACCGTCTCGCGGCGCACCACAGCCCCCCTTACCCTAACTTACATGTCGACATACTCCGCCCTAGGGCACGGCATCCCAAACTACCCTGCCCTAGAGTCGGGTTTTCCAAATTCTATTGGCTCGCAGCCACAACCTTAACAGTGTAAGACTTTGCATGATAATAATAACTTACAATTTATCTAGAATAACAGATAATTAATTCTAGGGTTACAAAGGCATGGCAACAAATTTAACGGGGCATTTAACGGTGGTAGGATTAACTACATAACAAGTCATTCTAAACATTTTATTTTATTTTGAACTAACATTTCAGAACTAGCTCAATGCAAATAATGTATTAACATATTTAAACATTATGGGATACAATATGATCAAAGGATTTGGGACTTGCCGGCAATTTGGACGAACTCGGCTAGCTCGAACGTAGAAGCACCGGGGTCCTGAGTCTGCTCCTGGGCTTCCGGGATCTCCGATACTAGCGCAAACAATTTAAATAAGTAAATCCGGCTTGCAACTAAACAAGCGAGGAAAAACAATCTAATCAAAAAGAAATAAAATGCATAAACATTCCAAATGAATTTTTAGGAATTTATCTGGGATGAATCTGGAGAAATGGAGGTCAAAAATGGGTCAAGAATATTATTTGGAGCAAAGTGGTGAAATTTGGGAATTTTTGGGATTTTCTGTGATTTTCTAGGATTTATTTGGATTTTTCTGGATTTTGGAAACTGGAAAAATCACTGAAAATTGGAATGAACAGTACTAGGCCGGCCCAAAGCAACAGTGCGGCCTGGCACTGTGCGGCCCGCGCGGCCGAAGGCCAGCGCGGCCCACGGCGGCGACGCGCGGCGGCCCGCGGGCGCGCGCGCTCGGGCGAGGAGCAGGCCGCTCGGCCCACTCTCACGCGCCTCCGCGGTTTCGATGGGCGACACGCGGCGTGGCGGACGGGCCGGATGGCGAGCGGGTGGATGGACGCGATGCGATAGCGGGGAGATCGGACGGTGGAGATAAAAGAGAGGTGGCGAACCGGTACGAGCGATCGGACGCACGGGAGGCGGTGAGATCAAGTGGATCGGACGGTGGTGGGAGGGCCACGTCGCGGCGAGGGGAGTCGTCTTCCTCCTCTCGCTGCTACAGTACTCCCGGGCGGTGGCTACGGTGGCGATGGCGAACCGGGCGTTAGGGAGTTCGCCGGCGGCAACGGAAGGTGCCAAAGGGGAGAGCTCACTATGGTGAGTCCATTTTGGGGCATTGGAGGGTGAGGGAGCCCACGGAGAGAGCGGGAGGCAGATGGGGGAGGTTTCGGCTCTCCGGCGGTGGAGGGGTCACCGGAGCCGGTAGGGGTCGAATCGGCGGTGGTTTCACGGTCTCGGAGACTCGAGGCTCACATTAGTGGCGGCGGGGTTAGCTGGGGAGCGTCGAGGAGGGCTGGCCACGGGCGCACGGTAGGGGCGGCGGTGAGCTTCGGCGGCGGCGCTCCACAGGGCTCCACCTGGCCAAACAAGGGTACCAAAGAGGTTAGGAAGTAATGGAGAAGCTCTGGGTGGAATTAATCGGGAAATGGAGGGAGGAGGAGGGAGATCCACTCTGCGGTGTCACCGGCGCAGGGGGCGATGGCGGCGGCGACTGAGGCGACGGGGAATCAATCGGTAGCTTGGGGAGGTGCACGGGAGTGGTGGGAGGCGGATGGAAGTGTTGGGGAAGCTCGGGAAGCAAAGGAGGAAGAGGGAGCCGAGGGAGGGCTTTATACCCGCGCGGGGAAGGGAAGAATCCGAGGGAGGGAGGAGGATACTTCGGGGAGAAGGCAACGGGCGCGCGCCGGGGTCAACCGGGGTGGGTGAGGCGTCTCCTCCGCGGGATGGAGTGGTGACGCCAGCTCTGCAGAGGGAGTTATGGCGAGGCGACGGGAGAGGAGAGCAGGTGAGCGGCAGCAGGGCGGTGGCGCGTCCGCGCGCGGGAGAGGGGGCGGCGGCCACTGGCAGGTGGGGTCGGGCGCAGGAGAGCGGCGACGCGTGGCGCAGGAGTTCTGCCGCTCCGACCGGGCTGTCGGGACGGCGCGGCGCGGGGAAGGACCGGGGTGGCGCGGGGACGAGCACGGCGCGGCGCAGCGCGCAGCGCTAACGCGCGTGCGCGGGGCGAAGGCGGGGTGCTGGGGCGGCGCCAACAGAGGGAGGGCTCGGGGAGGCGCTGAGGTGAGGGGGAAGGCGGAAGGAGGGATGGCGCCAACGGGGAGGCGCGGGTGCGGGGCGCGCGAGAGAAAGGGAGGCGGGAAGGAGGCGAGGCGCCAACGGATGGAGAAAGCGGAAAGGCCGAAAAGGGAAGGCGCATTCCGGGGGAACTTTCCCAAAAAGGAAAGTTTCGGAATTTCACTCAAAAATGCAGCAAAAATCACAAATTTTCTGGTTTTGAATTTTTGGGGACTTTTCAATTCCACACCATTATCTTGTTAATTTATCATATACTCTCTTTTTCTATTATTAATGTAAGAATTTCACCTCCCAAAAGAAAATAGTGATGCTCCCTTTTAACACTATTTAATGATAGCTATTATGCTTCATTGTGTTTTTTTATGTTTATGCTTCCCTATTTTGAGTGATTAGTTGGCCATGGAAATTTACACCTCATCAGGTCGGTGGCTTTTTTAAAACACGCATCAATTTGGTGACTTCTAGTGACTTTTTTGAAACGGCATCAGCCCTTAGCGCGAGAGAACAATCATAACAAGCACACAAGAGATACATAAATTTGTTTATAAGGTTTAACATTTGGTGGTGCTCATTTGGGCTTTTTATTTTTGGCTTATGGCTGAAAAGCACTGTAGCTAGCTGAAAAAACACTGTAGTTGACAGTGGCTTATTTAGCGTAATTAAATTTAAAAAAATTTAAAAATATAAAAAAATATGTTAGCCCATTATATATCATACAAACAAATACGGGAAAAAACCGGCAAAAAAGCTCAATAAAAAGCCAAAAGTTCAGAAAAGACAAAATTTATGAATAGTGAAAAATAAGCCGGAAGCCAAAAACGATCACAGCCGTACCCTGAGAACCGAATCGCGGTGACTCCATCCGTATGAAGAGTTTTTTTCACAATTAGTATTTGCAAGAGTCAATGGTATATATTTATACCCTGGTTACATGTTCAACTTGGACCATTTGTCTGTATCACAGGGGCTCTACTTTCCTAACACAACATCTTTCTTTCACTTTGTCATATATGAATCATACACAACAACTTTTATTTTGTATTGACCTCTGTGTTTAATTGCAACCTTCTTGTTGACACTTGAAAAATACAACTCGCTGATCATCACAATCTTGTTGTCTTCTACCTAGCAATTGCTTACTATTTGAACTTTCCCACGACGCCATAGGAATACCTTTTACTTGGCAATAAAGGTGGTCAAATGGGCCAGGTTAACCGTACTGGGTGGGAGCATGATATTGTTGGCTCGACTCAGGCACGATACACCTCAGGACTAAATAGGCCATGCCATCCTAGCCTAACGTGGCGTGCCATGCTTGGGTCGCAACCTCGGTCCCGTGGACCGGCTTGATCCGGCTCGGCACACACAATACTGTGCCGTGCTAGGCATGAGTAGGCATGGGTTAGTCCAGCACGACCCGTTAGGGGCAACGGTGTGGAAGCCAAGCCGACGGTAGCTCTAGTGGGTAGCGACGGTGGAGGAGGTGAGCGACGAAGGAAGAGGGGAGCAAGTGTTCGCCTCCCTCCCCGACACCTACTACCTCTCGTGCTCTGACACTCGGCCACCGCCTCCTTGGCTCCTCCCTCCTGAAAGATCAAGCTCCATTTAAGTTGGTTTTGGTGTTAATGACAAATACCATTATGATATTAATGACACATACTTTTATAATGTTTTGGTGAAAATGATAAATGAATTTATGAGACTAACATGTTTATTTGAGTTTATCTTTGGTTAGTCTCATTTGGATGAAAAGGTGAAATCAAAGAGGTATGCATTCGAAATCGCTTTCTCATTTACAAATGCATTCCTTAGATCCAAAATATAGATTGAACTCCTCAATTAGTCTAAAATGAATATATGCATATGTCTTCGCTATATACACTTGTATGCACACATTTAGGGGGAGCTCTCTCTATATTTTGGAGTTTCATAAGTATTGATCCATGCTTCTTTCATATGCATATTTGGGATCTTTACTTTGAAATACATACTTGAGTATATATAGCTTGTGCAATATATATATATATACTCATGTCCAATCGGGTTGTCGTCTAACTTCTCCATTATGTGTTAATGGTTGGATGACTAATGACAACCGGATAAGTAAGCTTTATTTAAAGCTTATCTTAGAGTATACATTTGTTGTGTACATATTGTATACTCGCAAATCAATTTCATATCTCATCATTTGTTGAGATTGTCATGAATTACCAAAATGGTGAAGTTTGGTAATCGATGACAATTGTTTTGTGGACTAACATTTTCCATGAGTTGGATGAATAGGTTAGGTTCCACAAATAAGAACGACTTGGGATGACTTCATGTGTTGAAGGTCATCAAGTCAAGATCGAGAAGAAGATGGATTCATGTGTTGAAGGCCATCAAAGAAGAAGACGCATCATGATTTGATGCATGAGGAGATGATCATATGTTGATCATCAAGTCAAGGAAGACCATCATGTGTTGATGGTGTTGATGAAAAGAAAGCATCATGAGTTGATGCCTATCAAGACGATGACCCAAGGCAAATGTATGACTAGCTAGGGCTAAGGATGTGTTCCTAATCTTTTACCGGTCTTGGTGTTTGGTGGGAAGATCGGATTGCTAGTGTAGGTTGCCGTACTATTAAGAGGGGTCATGTCTAGTAGTTTGAGTCTTATCATGTGTTGATAGCTCAAACCTCACTTGCTCTAGCTCATCTCGACATGAGGCTTATATTTGCGAATGTGTTTTGCAAATAGTTGAAGCTCGTGTGGTGAATCTTTGCAACATGGGACTATGCATTGCGAATGTGTTTTGCAAGTGCTTGAAGTCCATGTTTTCATTCTTTGTGACATGATGCCATTATTTGCGAATGTGTTTTGCAAATAGTTGAGGCTCATGTATCTAATCCTTGCGGCATGTGACTTAGGTTTGCGAATGTGTTTTGCAAATGTGAGAAGTCCATGTACCTAATCCTTGTAGCATGATCTAAGTTTGCAAATGTGTTTTGCAAAAGTTGGAGATCATGCATTATCCCTTGGCATAGTCTAAAATTTTTGTCGCTATTACCTTTGATATTAGACCGTGATAGTGACTCTTTGGATGTCTTGTGATTTCTGCATTGATCTAATGTGTTTGAGATCATGCAAATAGGTGGGTTGTGTAGCCCTCTGAATAAGCTTTCCATAGAGTCCAAGATCACCCAATTCCGACATCGGAGTCAAAAGTTATGACCGTTTTTCCGAGTGTCGTCTGTGCTGAAAAACCGGAAAACGGAAGTACCGCATTTTGTACTGCGGTAGTTCCGGATTTTGCGGAAGTTCCACGATTTGTACTGCGGTAGTTCCGATTTTTCCGGTAGTTCCGCGATTCCGGAAGTTCCGGATTCCGAGCGGAATGTTTTTTCCAGAGAGCGATTTTTTGAATGACTTAGCCTCGGGAAAACCGGTAGTTCCGCGATTTGTACTCCGGTAGTTCCGGTTTTGCTGAGAAACGGCTAGTTTTCTGACCGTTGGCGAGGAAAGCGGAAGTACCGCGATTTGTACTGCGGTAGTTCCATTTTTCCTGTTTTTTCAGGGGTTTGACTCCAACGGCTAGTTTTCTTGTGTGGGGTATAAATACCCCCTTGTGGCCGGTTGGAGAGGGTGTTGCTTCATTCATTTCTGTGTTCTTGAGCTAGAGTGAGGCTCTCCACTCAATTGTGCATGTGTTGCACTTTGTGAGAAGCGAGAGAGGTTCTAGAGTGCATGTGTTGCATCTAGAGGTGGACTTAGTGTCCAATTGAGCTTGTGCATTCGTTGCACGTGGTGAGAGTCAAGTGAGGGACTTGGCTTGTTACTCTTGGAGTTTGCCGACTCCTAGACGGCGTTGGAGGCGTCGTGCGCGGTGATCTTCTCAAGAAGCTTGTGAAAAGACCCGGCGAAGTTGTAAAGGTCGGAGCTCACCTACCCGGAGCGGGAAAGAGCTACCACTAGTGGATTGGAGGTGCTTCGGCTTAATTCGTGGAGCCGGTCCGATTTGTTCGGGCTAACCTCAACGTGGACTAGGGGAAACCGGCAAGTTTCCGAACACCACGGTAAAACATCATTGTGTCAATTGTGGTTTGTTTTCTTGTGTTCCATTTATATTCAAGCAATTTACATTCATAGAATTAAATTGATTGCTTGTATATTTAGAATTGCAAACCTTGACCTAGGCTAGAACTATTAGTGCACTTAGGCGAATTTAATTGTTGTAGGCGCTACTTGAGCTAAACCAACTTGAATTTAGCTTCCGCTTTGTATACTTGGTTTAGGCAAATAGAAAAGGTTTTGAATTGCTAATATTAATTTGTAGAGAATTTTTTAAACCGCCTATTCACCCCCCCTCTAGTCGGCCTCCTCGATCTTACACCTCCCTAGCCTGGCCCCTCCTCCTTGGCTGAGTCGGCTCCTCTCTCCCCTCTCTCTTCGATGAGCCTCTCTCCCTACCGCCTCGCCCTCTCGCAGCTTGTGCTCTCAGCTCCCCTCTCTCCCACTCACCAGCATCAGCATCGATGGTGGTGGCGCTGTTGGGTTTCTCTCTAAACCCTAGATTATTTTTTTGTGAAGGCTTTTTGGTCTATCCTCTATTCCTCTGCCTTATCTGTGGTGTCGCTCACAATGCATAATGAGGTTAGAGGGTAGGGACCTATTTATAGACTCCACTTCCAGGTGTTATAAAATGACTCACTTGTTTTCTGGTACTCCATGAGACTCCTGAACCATGTCACCAACCACGATCAGACATGCCAGTTTTATGAGTCTAAAATATATTAGTCCCAAGCACACATGTGTGAGTCATGTGCCATGATCAGATTGTTTATGAGATCAATTCCAATCTGATCATGTAGGTCAACAGCCTGCAAAGCCGATCCTGCAAAACAAACCCAGTCATTTTGCCCTGTGCTGTGCCCGGGTTAAACAAATACATGCATATTAAATTCCAGTAGACTTGATCTTAATTAATATGTCTACCATATTCTAGCACAGCCGTCCTTGGCACCTCGAGTATTAATTTCCTCGAGTTAAATTCCACATCAAAATATTCCGTATCATTTACATCAATAATATGAATAATTCCACATTGAGTAAAATAGACAATAACCATAATAAATATTGAAAGCCACATAAAAAATCCCAACAGGCGCTGCCCCAGGGAGCGCGCAACGAAGGCAGCAATGGGCCTGCGTGTTAAATGGACCATTCTTGACCTATCGTGCTACATGTGCTCAGGCTAGCACGGGCATGACCCGTCACCTCATTAGGTCGTAGCTGGGTCTGAGGTTAAGCTTGTCGATCGATACAATACGACCCATTTAGTTAACCAGACAAACATCATCATATCTACATGATAACACGGATCGTACCGGATTGCCCATTTGGCCAACAACCACCTTCCAAAAATAATCCTAAACCTCGCATCCTTCCCAGCCACCCATCAAAACTAGTGTGTCAACGAACAACGATGGCCCTTGAGACCGAGAATGGACGGTCCAATCTGAAATCAAGACTCACAAAAGTCTAAACAACAGTATATCGAGCAAGCTCAGAAAAAGGAAGCGTATAACTGACCAGCAACGATACAGCCTAGCTGCGGACCATCCACAGAAAAGGCACCAATCGAATCCACTTGCACGTTTCGCACGCACCACTCACCGCACCATCCCATGTTCCGTATTCCAATCCAGCCCATACATTATTCACACGCCGCCGTCCCCAAATTTCGCGCTCGCCCGATCTGACCAAGAACACGACGGTATGCTACCATCCCATTTTTTTTTAAAAAAAACGAACGGTCGATCCGCCGCGCAACCACCAAACGCCGCAGCTAGCACCAACCCACCATGTTTCCGCCGCGTCAGCAAAGCACGCCCTTCCATTGGACGAACCGGCTGTTTGGTGCTCATTTCTCCGCAGCGGATCAGTGGCATGTCGAACGAATCGAAAAACTCGGCGTGCAACGTCCTGCCCCCCGCCCCACATGGCCCACCGCGCGAGCGGTGCCTTCGATGGCCGATCCACCAACCCCGGCTGATCGGACGGTCCAAACGTCCCCATCCGCACGGAGCCCACCCCTACGCGCGTACGCACAGAATCGCGCAAGTCTCCACCGCGTAGCGCTCCCCACTCGTCCGACTCGACCGCAGCGGCGGAGATAAAAAAAAAAAATGCCTCGTCCCCTCGCGTTATATACCTCCCCAGTTCGCTGCGCCTCGGCTCGCCTATGAAAGATCGCAGGAGCGGAGCCGCCGACTTTGGGAAAGCCATCGCCTCGCCTCGCCTCCGGTTCCGACGGGTGAGTTGCGTCCTGCCAAGTTCCTCGTCCTCTTTTCCGGCGAGGCCATTACTTCTCTGCCTATTTGTGGGGTTGGTCGAGCGCGCGTCGTGCTATATGTAGATCTGCCTGGCCGTTGCTCCCCAAGATCCATTTGTTTCGTTACGTTTCGTCTGTTGTTTCGGGTGGAGGTAGTCTTCTCGGGTTTCAGAGTCCAGATCGGGTGCTTCCTTCCCCTCTGGTAAGGAGGCTCTGCTGCTGGTTGGTTAGATCTCTTGCGTTTCTGTGTAGATGTATGTTTCTCTTGCGATTTCCCTGTGCAAGCTTGTTTATAATCTTTAGATCGTCGTCGCGTTGGTTCGGTATCTGTAGATCGGAAGGCCATTGGCCGGGTGGGGCGAAGTGGGGCAGGGAGGAAAAAAGGTTGCGTTTTGGACCGGTGTTTCTTTCTGGTGATTGACGGTGACTTTCGTTAGATCCAGTCGTATCTTGTGCCGTCCGATGTGTGATTTGATGGCAGCCACCCGTTCCCAAAAATAGGGGGGGGGGGGGGAATGGTGATTTTTTTCGATTTGATCTATGTGCCACAGCACTATCCGTCGTAATTTGTATGCATCCGTGTGTAGATTTGCTGCCCTGTCTTGTTAATTCGTAGGCTACCTACATCCAACCGGCCCTTTTGTTGAACAATTGAGAAAGGCTTGGCTTCCTCATGATTTGGTGGAACCTGATGTGTAAAGGAGTTGTTTTCTCTTTTACTTTGAACAAGCGAACGGCCCTGGTTAGAGAAGGCCCCAACCTTTTGGGCCACACACTCGAACTTTTCGTAGTGCATCGAGATACTGATGCTGACTATTGTGAACAAGCATTCTTGTTCGTGTCATGGATTGGAGACGCATTGAATTTTCCTAATACGACTGGAGTTCATCTTTTTACTGTTTGAGATTCGCTGTGTTCTTTTTAAAAAATAAATTTATAGTACTGTTAGAGAACAGGAGATCACAGCATCTTTTATGCAACTTGGGTGCATCTTCGTACTGTTGTAGATGCACTTGTTTAGGCCCCGTTCAATCCTTCTTGGCCTTTCCAGAAGCTGGAACGAACACGCCTGATTCTTAATTTCAGTTTTTTAATTTCTATGGAGATATAATGATGTTTTTTTATTTTCCCCATTTTTCTTTAATTGAGTGATTCAAAAAAATGTAACAACCGCTTGAGTGCAATTTCAGCCAAAAGACCACTAGCCGAAGCCGGAATTATTGTGCGTAGACTCAGTGAGTTTGAGGAATGGAAAACCCAAAGCTAGTCTAGAGTTTCCATTGCTCCTTCCATAACTATTTAACTATGATTGTATCAGTATGCTTTTGTTAATATCTGTCCAAATCTAAATCAATATGCCCATTGTATCTTGTGTTATAAGTATATTCATATGTGACTGTTGTTTCTTTGATAGAAAACTCACTGGTCTATTTTTCAATTACACCAAACACGGCTCTACTAGTTTTGTCTTTAAGTTATCTTTAATTGCAGATCTTGTGAGAGTTTTGTTCAGGGACGATTTCCTCTGTGCCGCGTATCTCCTAACTTCTCTATTGTTGTGGTTAATGTTGCAGGACATTATTTTTAGTTGGTGATGGCGGACCAGGCTAACCAACCGACTGTCCTTCAAAAGTTCGGTGGGCAGTTCCACCTTGGATCCAGCTTCTCTGAAGGTGTACGGGCTCGTAACATCTGCCCTTCAGTCTTATCCTATGAAAGGCGATTTACCACAAAGAACTACATGACCCAGAGCCTTTGGGATCCTTCAATGTCTGTCAGTGGTGGCATCAATGTCCCAATGGCGTCATCCTCTCCCATTTTCGCCAATGCACCGGCTGAGAAAGGTGGCAAGAACTTCGCTGTTGATTTCCTCATGGGAGGAGTGTCGGCTGCAGTTTCGAAGACTGCTGCTGCTCCAATTGAACGTGTGAAGCTGCTTATTCAGAACCAGGATGAAATGATCAAGGCCGGTAGGCTCTCAGAGCCATACAAGGGTATTGGTGACTGCTTTGGTCGCACAATCAAGGATGAGGGTTTTGCCTCACTGTGGAGAGGGAACACTGCTAATGTTATTCGCTACTTCCCAACTCAGGTAGCCCACCTTTCTTGAAATTGTGATGCTTTTAAGCAGATGTTTCCATAGCTTTTATAGTCATATTATGGTAGATAGTGTAAAAGTTGATAGTGATGAATGATATGCCGGAATAGCTACCCTAAATACTTGAACAGTGCATCAGATGCTGGTTATTCAATAGCTTGTAGTGATATTGTGATGCTTACTACAGTTCCCTTGGAAACATCTCAACAGTATGCAGATGCATATGCTTTTGCAATTGCAACCCCTAATTTTTATTGGCATGTTTTGAAATTAGCCAGGGGAGTGCATGAGTTCTAATTTATATATAAGAAATCGTACTTCACATGGTCTTTATGTTCTAGTATGCTTATGCCTATACTGGCATATTATTGTTGCATTCTTTCCTATCAAAGTATTTTCTTGTTCTAATGACTGTCGATTTCTCCATCTCCTAGGCCTTGAACTTTGCATTCAAGGATTACTTCAAGAGGCTGTTCAACTTTAAGAAAGATAAAGATGGTTACTGGAAGTGGTTTGCTGGCAACCTTGCCTCTGGTGGTGCTGCTGGTGCTTCCTCCCTGTTTTTCGTGTACTCCCTCGACTATGCTAGGACAAGGCTGGCCAATGATGCAAAAGCTGCCAAGGGCGGAGGTGACAGGCAATTCAATGGCCTTGTGGATGTCTACCGCAAGACTCTCAAGTCAGATGGTATTGCTGGGCTTTACCGTGGATTCAACATCTCTTGCGTTGGAATCATTGTCTACCGTGGTTTGTACTTTGGAATGTATGATTCTCTGAAGCCAGTTGTTCTCACTGGCAATCTCCAGGTTTGTTCTAGCTTTCTGTCAACATTCAATTGTACTCTGGACCGTGACTGTTTTGACCCCATCATTAACCTATCCATTTCATGTGTTTGTAGGACAACTTCTTGGCGAGCTTTGCTCTTGGTTGGCTGATCACCAACGGTGCAGGTCTTGCGTCTTACCCCATTGATACCGTCCGCAGAAGGATGATGATGACCTCTGGAGAGGCCGTCAAGTACAAGAGCTCCATGGATGCTTTCAAACAGATCCTGAAGAACGAGGGTGCCAAGTCACTGTTCAAGGGTGCTGGTGCCAACATCCTCCGTGCCATTGCTGGCGCTGGTGTGCTCTCCGGCTATGACCAGCTCCAGATCCTCTTCTTAGGAAAGAAGTACGGCTCTGGCGGTGCCTAAACGGAGAAAAATGATGACGAACAAGAGAAGTCTGTTCCCAATCCCGCCCCGTCAGGATCTGGTGAATTTTGTCATTTTAACATCAACAAATAATAATTCATGTAGAGGGAGAATTCTCCCAACATTCATTTTTGGTTTGGGAACTTTGTGATAGGTGGAGTTATCAAATCTCCAAAACATTTACCATCATAGGGTTGAGTTTGAGTTGAGTCTGCGCCCAGCCAGCTTTGTCTGTCGCTGGCAATTTTCCTTCCACACATTGCCCTCGGTGAAAAATCGAATGACTTTTATTGTTGGTCTTCTGTTCCAGCTTGCAACGTGATATTCCTGGCGATTGATTGATTGATGTGGTGATGGTGTGATAGCGTGTGTTCCTTAGCCGGGAAAATTTCACAGCTCATTTCTGCACTGCATTGGCTTCGGATTTCTTATGTCCCAACGTTTTCGAAGGAACGAAGGGATTCTGGATTTGAACTGATCATTGTGTGCGATTAATTACCACGTTTCAAACAGTCCAAATACGCAGTGCTACCCATTTAGATGTGTAAACTGTAAACAATTCCACGCTTCGTTGTAGCGATGATGAGAAATTGGCTCTGTTCCTTAGAACGTCCGCCACACGCTCGCCGCCGCCCCGAGCCAAATGGCGACTCTCTCCGCTTCCTTGCTGCTCACCGCGCAGCTCTCCAACCGCCGTCTTCCCGCGTCGGTTCCCTCCCCTCAAATCCCTCTCCTCCTGCAGGCCCCCCAACACCGCCGTCCTCTCCTCCTCCACCGCCTCACCTTCGGCACCGGAAGCGGTTGAGGCCACAGAAGAGGCTGCTCAGACCGAAGCGGCCGAGAAGGAGGAGGCGCGGAGCATTAATTATGAAGCCATGACATCTTCGTTTCCTATTTTCAGTTGCAATACTGTAACGAGGTGGCCTCTGGTCTGAAATCAAGAGGTATTCATGCCAAGGTGTGCCATGGTGAGCATCTACCAAAGCTAATAAGGAATGCTGAAACACAGGAAGTGCCGGTCATGGCAGTTGTTGGTCCAAAAGAAGTTCAAGCCAAGACCCTCACTATCAGGCCCAGCCATAACGGGGAGATTGGCACTATGCTTGTGGATCAGTTAATCCGCAGAACTCAATTTGTTGTTGCGAACAAATCTTCGTTGTAGATACTTGAATCTGCCAAACTGCAGTTCATGTTGTAGAGCATTAGATATTTCAAACATACACGACACACCATTTGTGACCCCAAAGAAAATTAACAGCTGAGGTCTGCAAGAGCAGATCCAACAATTTTGTGCATTATTGTCATGACCACATTTTACTCTGGAACAAAAGCTCAATATTCTTCTTCTGTACATGGTAGCTGAAACTGAAAGGGTTCTTAGCTAACAGTTTAACACTACTTGGTCCTGATTACTGTTATAAGCACAAATGCTTGCCCTGCCTCCAGCTAATGCCGGTGATACCATATTATTACAACTTTTCTGCTAGACCTGTTTCTAGTTCCTTGCATAGTTACATTCATATAATCATATTGTAGGATCGGTATGGCAAGTCAGATGGGTTAAATGACTCATTCAAAACCTTTTCTAAGTATTATCAATTTTATGTAGCAAAAAATACAAGTTCACAAACTCACAAAAGCCAAGAGCTAAGGATCACAAAGATCACCCGAGATTTCATGTTTCAACCGATTTGACCACCCTGACTGGTCTGACCGCCAGGCACACTAATATGATTAGTAACGACCGCTCTAACCGCTCGGTTCCTTGCAGCTAGACCGCTCGCCGAGGCATAGTGCAGAACTACACTGCACATGATCCAAGAAACGAGCTAAATTTTAAACCACTAATTAAAATATAGTGAAACTTGGCACAACCCCTCCATAGGATGTAAATTACCTGTTCTGATCATGGATCATGAAGATCAATGCCAAAATTTCGGCCTATATCTAAAACAAGGGAGGTTGCACCAAAACCGAGTAAAAGAGAGAAACCCTGATCAATTCTTGCTCATGAGTCCTTGATGATCTAGATGACCTTAAATGTGCTCTCACATATTATAGTAAACTAGATCAAAGTACGAACTCAAGTCAAATCACTCACAAGAGTAAAATCCCAAAATCACTTCTCTCTTAAGGAAACAGGACAAATTCAAAAACTCTCCCTATAAGGCGTCTAGATGGATATAATATGATCTCCAAGAGATATCTCTAACTTTTACACATCCTTGGCACCAGAAAAATCAAGAAGAGAGGAATCCAAATAAGAAAGCCAAGAAAATAAAAAGCACATGGAAAGATCTATAACATAACTTAATTGGACAAAGTTGGGATATTTATTTCACTTGGAGAGAAATATTTTATAGCCACTCCCCCATAGATGATACAGCTCTAAGGCCAAAGCACACACACAAAGCTTCACACAAAGAAAACTCTAATCTCTCTCCTAGAGTTGATACGTCTTTCAACACATACAATGGCTTATATAGTGGAGGCTTTCATCTCTCACTTAACACTAGCAACCAGTAACCCTTAGTGAATACAACCACTTATAAATACAGAAACTCAGCAACCCACATACAAACGGATTTTACACTCACACATTTACACACTTTTCAAAGCATGACTTTCATGGCTCCAATAGCCCAATAAGATGCTCTACCTCTAAGACATGATCTAAATAACTTAGATCAATGCCACAATTTTGCGAACCTCTAATCCACCTGGTATTGGATAATTTCCTCAATTTTCACCCATCGGTCTTCATGAAGATGCGATACCCGATGCCTTGTCGCCAAGATCATACGCCTACTCCCAGGCCATCACCACTTGAAACGTCTAAGTCCTATGGCACATCACACTATAGACCATGATGCCCAATTACTTGCCGCCAAGATCATGTGTTTGCTCCGAGAACCGTCACCATTTGAAACGTATAGGTTTAATTGGCACACCACATACACATACTTGTTTTCTCATGATTTTTGTCTTTCTCCCATACTTCTTTGCTTGAGATGACGCTCCACCTGGATTTACGCGACACACCATAGCCTCAGAACCTATTATATAGCCTCGGTCTTACCGGCCTCGGTCTTACCACTGACCGCAACAATCATCAAGAACCTGCATAACAAAAGACAAGCAATCGATTCGAGTACAAATGACATGAAATTGACTCTCATTAGCACAACACATACATGGAGATACGCCACGACTCATACTTGTATGGACTCCCATGACTAATATTTGCATAGACTCTGCCATAACTAATACAACCGAAACCAATGCAACTCAGCGCAGTTTCATAGAGGGCGGCCAGACCACCAACCACAGACCAATCAAACTAGCAACAATCAACTTCAACCTCTCTCGTAAACAGAGGATTGTCTTATCACGACACCCATACCGATCAGACCGTCATGTACACACCGGTCAGATCGCCAGCCAAAGGCCGGTCAGACCACCGCCACTCTGATAGCAAAAACCAGAGATTAACTGGCACAAAATCAACTCAAACAATGATAACAAAGCATAAACAAAATCAAATACTTATTATCAATATGGAACTGCCACTACATACATGGTCTTACACATACAGATGCTGTTATTGCAATATGCAAATCATTGGCATGTCAAGAACCTTCAGGCGGCGAAAAAGCTTGATTAATAATTGGGCCCTGACCGGGCCCAATTAATGGGCTAAAAGCAGGCTGAATGGACGGGCTAATTTGATGCAACAGTTGCCTAGTGGACTGACAGACAAATTGTAGTGGTTCGGGAGGCCACTGGCCGCTGAAAAGTGAGGAATTGTTCAATGCTCAGCCGTAGTACCGAGATGAGTTGGCATCAGGGGCCCCAATTGATTGAGCATCAATGCACCGCACGGTCACGCCGCATGGAGCGGCCTGTAGCGCAGATCTATGATTGGAGCGTGATGGACGGGCCCGATTTAACTGGACTGGTCGACAACACCTGACACAAAAATCGGCAGGGTGGACACTGGGATAGGTAGGTTCCCAGCCAGAGCTTTACTCAACCCCGACAGTAAGATCCAGCAGGGTAAACCGGTCCAGACTCGGCTGGTCCAGATCATCAATTCTGTAGTAAAAAATAATAATTTCTACCACCACCTTGTATGCAGTATTACCAATGCTCAGTGATTACTAGCTCATTGAGACAGATGATAGTAACGCCTTGCTCATTTTGACTTGAATTTCTGGTTTATTTTTTTATTTATAAATTTTGTTTTTTTGAACTTTTTGCTTTTTTACTGACTTTCTTTTTTCCCGTATTCGTGATGAGCTAACATATTTTTTTATATTTTTAAAATTTAATTACGTCAAATAAGTCGTCTTTAGCTACAGTATAATTTTAGTCAGTTACAGTATAATTTTAGCTATAAATTACTATTTTTCTGTCTAACTGAGCGGGGCCTAAATCATGGATTAACGCTAGAATGGATCCATATCGTTGTCCATGCAAGCAGCTTTAAAACCAGCAACGGTGCGAGCTAGAAGCATCGCCCTAACTAACGCTACGGTTGTACTGCTGCTTCCAGAGGTTGCAGTGGCAATCGTGACCATCACGTTCTCCACTCCCTCCCTCCCTCCCTGGTCTCCTCCTTATCCTCTCTGCCGCGCTGCCATTGTTGGATCCAACCATCTCCCCCTCCCTCTGCTCCGCGTGTGCGCGCGCCCTCTTTTTGGAGCATTGCGCCGCGTTCCCTTCTCCCCGTCCAAATCCGTTTCGGTGTTTCTCGCGTATTCTCTCCTTTTGGTGGCCGGCCTCTTGGTAGCTGCGCGCTCTCTGCCTCCCTCCTCGCTTTTTGCCACGCTCCCTCTTTTCGTCTCCGCGCGGTCCGGTCGTTCTGCCCCGTTCTTGGTTGACGCCATTGTGTGTGTTGTGTGCACGGCGGTGGTGCTGTGGTGACGATGTCGTCGGCGGTGGATGCCATCTCCTGCCCCAAGTACATCGCCGCCGGGCCGGAGGAGGCGAAGGAGCGGGTGGTGGTGGCCAAGAACGCGGCCGTGGAGCACGGCGACGGCGGGGCCTGTGCCGATGCCGTGAACGGCAAGTGCGGCGAGGTGCCGGCGCTGCATTGCCGTAAGGACGACAGGGAGGAAGACGACGAGGACGAGGAGAAGGTCCCCGAGGCCATCGACCTCGGCCCGAGGGTCAGCATCAAGGACCAGCTCGAGAAGGACAAGGTACGCCATTGCGCCATTGCCTGAATTCTTCCTGCTACTTCTGCGATTACATGTCGATGTCCATGTTCCTGTTGTTTCAGTTAGTACCGTATATCGATCACTGCATTTCTTCATTTCTTGTTTGCGTTTCATGAGTTTGCAGGACGACGAGAGCCTGCGGAGGTGGAAGGAGCAGCTTCTCGGCAGCGTGGACTTGAACTCCGTGGGAGGTAAACCCGCAGCACGAAAAAGTTTCAGCCAAATCGTTGCTTGCGTTTAATTGGCTCGTCCTTGCGATCTTGTTTAATGGCACCGGTAGAGCACCGGCACATGCAACAGTTCTGCATGTGAGCACCGCCTTGTCAGGATGGTCCCGTGAACTGTCTGTAACTTTCCGTGCTTAATCCGTTTCATGGCTATCTAGCCATGACTATGCACCGGCCGTGCATCAGGTTTCGTGCTGTGTTGTAGACTTGTAGGGGTGTTTTTTATTCCGAGGTTGATAGTTTTTGGCTGTGGTTGATAGATTTTGACTACGTTTTTTGAGAGATAGCGGATAGCTGAAACGTCGATGTGGATAGTGCACACAGTTTTTGACTTGAGAAGCTATTTAGATAATCTATTTCAAGATATTGTCCTATTTCGATATTTGATTTTTTAACTTCCGGCAAAAGAAAAAGGCAAAAACCAAAAGATGGGGACCGTGGCACCAAAGAAAATAGAAGCAGAGGAAAGTAAACGGCGGTGGACTCAGTCGCATAGGCAGGCAGGCCGGAGCCCGGAAGGCCGGCCTGTCTTTTCGTGCTAATAATTGCAGAGAAAAAAGTCTGGAGCCTTATTTTTCTTGAATGCACTGGTTTGGTCGGTCCTGTACTTTGCCGTGCATGGTTATGTTGTCTTTGGCAATGAATCAACGATGGTGATGGATCCAGGCCCCTTGAACCATAGCTGGGTACTGATGGCAGTGTCTTCCTACCCTGAAAAGTGATATATCTGGGGAATAATGCATTCTGATTGTTGTAGTGATAGTTATGTAGTGCTACTTTTGGTGCTTTTAAGATCAACAAATTGGAGGGCATAATTCAAGGAAACCTTGCTTTAAGACCATACTTTGTTAGAGAAATGTTAGATAAATTTCCGTGCAAACGTTTGTTTAACCGAATCAACTTTTAAGCACCGTTCCTGTTTTCAGGAAGATCATTCAGCACCTACCTATCTTCCATTAGAATTTAGAATTCAAAGCAATCCATTCTTTGGCGCAAACATCCTAAACTTTTCGGCCATTTGGATGCAAGAATCTTCAAAAGTTGATATAGGATTTGAAAATCCATCACGCTTAATCGCTGCAGAGACCCTGGAGCCGGACGTCAAGATCATGAGCCTGTCCATCCTCTCGCCGGGAAGGCCTGACATCTTCCTGCCGCTGCCGGTGGTGCCCAACGCCAAGGGGGTGTGGTTCACCCTCAAGGAAGGCGCCCTGTACAAGCTCAAGTTCACCTTCTCCGTCAGCAACAACATCGTCTCCGGCCTCCGCTACACCAACGCCGTCTGGAAGACCGGCATCAAAGGTGAGAATGAGACCACCAATCCTGCACACGACACCCCAATCAGTGTATCACCCACCCACGCAACGCGCTCACGATCTGCTCGCTGCGCCGTGCAGTGGACAGCACCAAGGAGATGCTCGGCACGTTCAGCCCCCACCTGGAGCCGTACACGTACGTGACGCCGGAGGAGACCACCCCGTCCGGCATGTTTGCCCGGGGATCCTACTCGGCCAGGACCAAGGTAAACAGATGGCACAAGCTTATTCATTTCAGATATTAATATGGTACATCAGAGTTCAGTAATGTGACGAGAGGAATGCTTTCTTGTTTTGACAGTTCCTCGACGACGACCGGAAATGCTACCTGGAGATCAACTACACCTTCGACATACGCCGAGAGTGGCCGTCGAGCTGAGCCTATCTCTGGTCCCGAATTGTGGCCACCGTGTAGAAGCGAGGCGTCGGCAGTGAGACCTGCTGCTTGGTTTACTGTTACTGTGGGAGCAGAGTGGACTTTGCTTCGTTTGCGTTTTACCTTTTCTTTTTGTTTGGCTGCCCCTAGGGTTCTTATCACGTGTGCGTGTGTGCATATTGTTGTTGCCTTGTTCGGTTGTTTGTTGTGTAAACACCGTCCTACACTTGTCTGGTCAGTCGATCCGTCGGTGTGTGTGTTTTGAGTTTTTTGTCGTCAGGGTCTTTGTTTTTGAACTGCCAGTTGAGTTCAGAGCAATGCAGCTGCACTTCATGTAATGCACTCGGATCAAATATCTGGCGCTTTCTTTTTCAGTGTTGGAATTGCTCTTCTGATATTGTTCTGCATGCAAATGTAATTGTTTTAGTTTCTCCTTTTTGCGTTCTTACAGGCAATGGCTCATTTCACAGGTCGAAGTTAACGCAACAGGTCGAACTTTAAGACCCCGAAAATTTCGGGTACAAGTAGCTGGAGAGTAAGTAACTGGTCCCCAGTCCCCGTAGATGCATCTGGACCAGGGGTGTCAATTGATCGAATAGTGTTCATCCTATATTCGTATTTGTATTTTTAAATGAATATGAATTCAAATATGCTCAAATATAAATACAAATCGAATATTGTAACGAATACAAATACAAATTAAATAACTACTCAATTCGGTCGAATCCGAATATCCTATAACGTAACGAAGTTTAACAAAAGAAAATTGTTGGCACTAGCTTTATAGTAATACGTAGAGCTCTCTAATATTTATGACCCATTTTCTATTGTTTATCACATAATCATGGATCATTAGTGCCATTTGGGGATGTGCCAAAGTGAACATATCAAATTCGGTTAAAAGGAGTATGCAACTTTATTGGAGGGTGTGCCGAACAACATCAAACACCAAATTGGAGTTTTGCATGGCATTGGCCTCGTCGAGACAATTGAATTTGTGAGATCATGTAAAGGTTACCTCATATTATGTGATGAGTATTTGACTTTGATATGCAAGTTTTGTTGAAGTTTGAGCTTGGTTATGAAGTTTTTAGTTTTAGAGTCGTTATTAGATTTTAACTAGTCTGACTGGCCTGACAACGGTGGTTTAACCAGTGTCTATGACCGGTCAGACCAGCCATATTCCTTTTAGAAAATGGATACCAAACACTTGTGTAGGCATGTCTGATGATGTGTTTGCACTAGGTGTCACTTAATTTAGAGCTTTTAGCTAAAACTATATATAGATTAACTGAAATTCCAGAATGATATTTTCTGGTACTCTTAAGAGGGTGGTCTGACTGTCATTGGGCCAGTGGTTAAACCAGTCCTCTATTACTGAGGTGAGTTGGAGAGGTGTTCGACGGTCTGACCGGCCTATGGTTGATGGTCAAACTAGCCCAATAAGTTTAGAATGTGATAAGTGTTTTAGTTGCTTTTGATGTGTGCACGGCATGGGAGTTGTTATGGTGTTGTGTTGTGTTGCATGATGCATGATTTGGCTAACACGTGTCAAGTACATTGAACTTATGCTTGAGATCGGATTGCTTGCTCTTTGAATGTGCAGGTGGCTTCGAGAGTGGTGGCTATCAATGGCAATGGACCGGGACAAGGTAGGGAAGTTGAGGTTCGTGCAAGGGTAAGTCTGGGTGAGACTACATGGCTTAAGCGGAAAGCACAGAAGAGATGAGGATCGCGATGAGGCGAGTTGGTGCATGTGGTGCACCAAGTGACAAGAACGATGCACGTAAAGATGGTTCAAGGAAGTTTGAATGTGTGAAAATGTGACGACTAGTCATTGAGCACTATGAGTTGCGTGTCAAAGCATGCGAATATAGTTTGATGGATTGGGTTACCGTTTTGAGCTATCGGAGCCCTTTCGATGAGTCACTTTGAAAAACATATAAGTGGGAAAAACCTAACTAAAGGTGTTGGTTATGATTTCTTGGGAGCCTCCATATATAAAGAGAGAGATGTATTGGCTTAGGAGAGAAGCTTTGGGAGTCTTAGCTAGACCTTTGAGAGTTAGTGTTAGGATTTCCAAGAGGAAAATTGTGTGTGTGCGCTCTATAGAGTGGAAGCTCTATTCTTGAAGAGTGGAGTGGCTTTAACTATCCAACTCTAAATGAAATAAAGTCAAATTTTCATCCAAGTGAGTTCTGATATGGATTTCTTCTTCTGCTTTTGATTTACTTGGTTTTCTTGTTTGAATTTCCTCCATTCTTGATCTTGTTAGTTTTCAAGGATGTGTGTATGATGGAAGAACCTCCTAGAGGCTAAATCCCATCCATCTAAGCAAATCTATAGCAAGTTCTTAGTGTTTACCTCAGTTTGCTCGATTTTGATGTAAGTTGCCTTGTTTTGGGCAAAGATTGAAACTTTGTTTAATAGTTTGTCAATCCATTGATGAAGTAGGTTCATAAGACCTTAAGAAAGCTACATTTCAAGTTTGAAGTCATTTGGTTGAGTAGATTAGAAGTTATATCATTTTGAGTTCTTGGTGACAAGTTATTTTCAATTCTAGAGCGATGAGCGGCAAAACTGTTGTGATGCCTACGGTTAGACCACTTGAGCCCGGTCAAACCAGTGTAATGCCTGTGGACTGTTGATGCTTTGTCCCATTTGTTACTTCTTTTATTTATTTGGTTTGTTGGCTTCTGTTTTATGCTTGTTTTTGATGTATATATGATTTTATTAATTTCTCATAGCTAATTAAGTAAAGAAGCCAAAAGATGTTGATTTTGTAGAAGTTGAAAAGAGGGCAAAGATCATTCAGCCCCTGATCTCCGCCATAGATCCTATTAGACTATATATAATATGCCTAATTTAGAGATCGAATATAAAAGATACATCGTAGTTAGCTGTTGCTATGTGCACGAATCCGAAATTATCCGTATTCGTATTCGATTCGACACCTATTTGGCATACTGTATTCGTATTTGCCAAAAAAAAAATCTAGATACTATCCGGATTCATATTCATTTTACAATACGGATACATTTTTACTAACTACATTCGCTGTTATCTGAACACGAATGCCAAAAAAACAGATTATCCGGATTCGTTTGACACCCTAATCTAGTCCAGGCTGCAAAACAGTGACATTCCTCTTTACAGAGAAGGTTGTAAACTTTTACTTGGGTGCAAGTAGCATGTACTAGATGTAGAATTAGCTTAGGACTCCGTTGTGAGTTAACCTAAAATGTTTGAGTTGCCTCTGTGATTGTTACACTTGTTTCAATCGTGTTGTTTCAGTAATTGTTTCCGTAAATTCTCACTTTCTCCTTTTTCTACCATGTCTAAGTTTGTCGTAGCCTAAAACCATCCTTTTTTCAGATCAGAGCAAGTTGAGTAATTCCTGTTGCACCCGAGTACTACTCTGCTGCAGATTGCACCAATGAAGCCTGGGCAGTGGAGGTGACGCGGGCTGGGCAGTGGGCACACCAGGAACCACCCGTGCGGTCGAGCCACACTCGCACCATATATCACACCGTGTGCGTTCGTGTGCGTCCTACTAAAACACACGTTAAGATATAAGCGGAGATCATTGAATAAATTCTGCATTTATGTAGTATTTTATAGAGTATAGATATATATTTTCCTACTAAATATACTAAATACGGCTGGGATAATGGACCAGAAGGCCAGATTAACAGTGTGGTTGGTTGGTTTGCTCTTGGCCCAGTTGACAAGTCAGCCCAAGAGGCTGGGTGAGTGGGATGCTTAAGCACTGGCCCAGTCAAGTAAACAGGCTTGTTATCGGCCCGTCAAGGACCGGAAATGTGCACCCACACGCGTAGATAGGCCCAGTGATCTTCTAAAAAAGACGTGGCTTTACGTGAGCAGCGTAAAATTGTCACGCTAGAAAAGTCGTGAGCACGCTCAGGCTGCTTCCTCCTCCAATCCATCTCGTCGGTCGCACGTGATCGGACGACCAGACTACCGAGAAAATTCTTGAAGGGAATTTCCATCTCGCTAAACCTGCCGCTTTCTTTCGCTCTTGCCGTCTCACATCACATGACATAGCATTCCGCTGGAGTCAGGATCCACGCTGAATAAGCCAACGGATGTACTGGCGATTCAGCTGTGCCGGTCGGCGCGATGCAAGTACTCTTTTTTTTGTCCTCTCTTTTCGATTCACATATCGATTGTGGCCGTTCTTGTTGTTTGGTGCGCAAGCCTGGCGATCTGGAGTTTTCGGAAAATGCATGCGTTAGCCGGACGGGGGATAGACAATGCAGGGACAATTTTTGACAGAAGGAACTCCGGTGTCACCTCGGCCGCATACGGTTTTTGCTTGTGTTTACCGGGTGTCTATGCATGATGCATGGCATTGTTGTTCTGTTCGATCATGCGACTCTTCCTACAACCACAAGAGTGTTGCTTGCACGATTTATTGCTTCCTTTTCAGTTCTTTCGGTTAGACTCGAGTACTTATCCTCTGCCCGCCGTAAATTCTTGCAAATCTGAATATTTCTCTTGCAAATCTGAATATTTCGAGCTTCCCCATTTACGTTGCAGACAAATGTGCTGCGTGTATAATACGTGGGCGCACAAGTAAGCGACGCGTGCTCGCGTGATGGTTGCATGGGCGGTGAGAGCGTGGATTGGATGACATGTGTTTGTGCAGGTACAAGTGTTTGTTTGTTCTGATGCGAATGGCAGCAAGGAGCAACACGCCAAGCCAAGGCCGGCGACGCTTTCGGCTGAAAACCCAGGAAAAAAATGACGAGGACGCGTTGTTAAAGCGGTGGACCGACCCGATTTGTCGGCTTCATTTATTGTCGATATATTGTATAGGTGGTCCTGTGCTTCTTATTTTGATTTATTTTTTATTATTTGATATTATAGTTGATTTATTTTGTATTGTAACCGTTGATGATATTTTAGCGTAATTAAATTAAAAAATAAAAATAGAAAAAAAACATTCCAACCCATCATGGACAATGCAAAAATTATAGAGAAAAAAAAGAAAAGATAAAAAGCTAAAAAACCAAACACTAGAAAAAGATAAAATTAAGAAATATTGAACTAAAAGACAAAAACTGACCAAACGAGCGAAGGTGTAGCAAAGCTCTGTGTATCAAATTTGAAGTTAACTTCTCCCTAATAAAAGTGTATCAAAAGTCTACAATACATGAGATCGTTATGCAATATACGAAAGTTTGCTTTAAAATTGAAGCTAGTTTCTTTCCCAATAAAGGTGTATCAAAAGTCTACAAATACATAAATGGTTATGCAATGTACGAGTTAAGTTTACTTTCGATAATTCACAATGGAAATAAGCCAAGCGATTAGTCCCCTAACATAATCTAAAACAATACCTTCTACTTTATACGTATACTAGTATTTCGGTTCAGCCCCACAGGAAAAGAAAAAAAAAATCAACTTCCTCTGTTTGTTTACCTTGTCCCAATGTCTTAACCCCGAGGAAACGTAAATCAGAATATGAAAGATGAGTGAGTACTTTTGAGCTAATGACTTATAGTTTATGGTTTAAATATTTAAATTTTGACTGTGTGCGAGAGGTAGTATGTATAGTAAAATAATTGTATATGATTTTAGTTGATATAGCTGAACTTAGAATATTTTTTACTATAATATTTCTACTGACCTCGTTTTAAAAAACATATAATTTAAAAAGTAATTATCGTAGATAGTATAAGTAGAAATTAACTTTAAGCTAAAAAAGAACCTGGCAAAAGAAGAAACAAAAAAAGAAACCGGCCCACCTTACCTCCTCTCCACGGCTCCAGCACTTCCCCTGCCCTCCCGCCCCACCAAATCTGGAAAACCTGGACCGACGCCGTTGCCCACCTTTTCCCTCTAGCACAAGGAAAGCACACACCGGAGAGGGAGGAGGGGTCGTCTCTAGCAATTCGGAAGGTATCTCCGCCCTGCAGCTCCTCCTCGTCCCTTCCGTCGCCGCGCCGGCCCTATCCATGGCGCGTGCGCCAAGGATCTCCTCGTTCGTTTGTGGGGGTTTCGAGTCCTGCTGACCTTTCTGATCTGAAATCTTCTTCTTATTGTTCCCGTAGTGGGAGGGGATGTCCGGATTCGTGGGCGTCGTGGTCTCCGACCCCTCGCTGCAGGGGCAGTTCACGCAGGTCGAGCTCCGATCTCTCAAGGCCAAGGTGACGCATCCGAATCCACGGTTTCTTTGCTCCTGTTCTCCGGAAACCACAGTTCTTGGTGTTTCGTCTGTCGGTTTCGTTCTAACTCTTGGTTTACAACTTTTTATTTCGTGGGGTTGCAGTTTTTATCTCTGAAGAGAGACACTGGCCATGTCACCACCAAGAACCTCCCGGGGCTGATGAAGAAGCTGAGGGGCCTCAATGAGATGGTCTCCGAGGAGGAGATTGCCGCCTTCTTGTCGGAGTCGTACCCCGACAGCGACCAGGAGATTGAGTTCGAGTCCTTCCTCCGGGTACATCTCGGCGATTCTCTGAGTTCTTGATTGGTACCGTGGAGAGGAAGAGAGAGTGTGTCGTTGCCTTGTTGACTTGATTGAATGGGGAATTTGGTGTGATGTTTTTGTAGGAGTATCTAAATCTGCAAGCAAGGTTGAGCACCAAGGATGGTGGCGGCGGCGGGGCTGGTGGCGGCAAGAACTCCTCGTCGTTCCTCAAGTCCAGCACCACTACGCTGTTGCACAATCTCAACCAGGCGGAGAAGTCTTCGTATGTGGCGCACATCAACACTTACCTTGGTGAAGACCCGTTCTTGAGGAAGTACTTGCCAATCGACCCGGCCGGCAACCAGCTTTTCGATCTCGTCAGGGACGGTGTTCTGCTCTGGTGAGATGTCTTTCTAGCTAACAAATACAGGGTGCAAGCCCATTTACTCTTTACAAACAAATTGTCTGCTAGTCCTATACTCCTATCTGATGTTTGTTCATTTATGGATCATTTGCTCAGTAAGTTGATCAATGTAGCTGTACCTGGGACCATTGACGAGAGAGCAATAAATAAGAAAAGAGTTCTTAACCCATGGGAGAGGAATGAAAATCACACACTGTGCCTCAACTCTGCAAAGGCCATTGGATGCACCGTTGTAAATATTGGTACACAAGATTTGGTGGAGGGAAGGGTATGTCATGTGCTCCCCTACTTCAAGTCCTTTCGTAACTCATGATGCAGTGTAATTGTTGTAAAAAATTTACTGATGGTTTTTATTGAACGGTATGTCCTTTACAATGCTGACTAATGTTGGTACCAAACACAATGTCATTACTAATTTGCTACTTGTCTTAGTATTTAGTAGGCAGCATCTCATATTCCCTTGCTCATTTGCTGATTGTTGCATGTGCTCTTCTCCTATCTGCTTCTCCATGTGTTATGGATGTTCTCAGCCACCTTCCCTTAGGGACTCCAAATTTTCTTCCAATTTTCATATTTAATTCAAGCAATTCTCTATAATGTCAACTTGTGACTTACACAAACTTGTATTGTTTTGTTGGCAGCCTCATTTAATTCTTGGATTGATATCTCAAATCATAAAGGTAAATATTGAACTGTCTTTTGCGTTTTGGGGCAATTCAATAGACACACTATAGTTGAACTCCTGCTTCACCAAATAAAAAGTTGTTTGTACTTACCATCAGATTCAACTTTTGGCTGATCTGAATCTCAAGAAGACACCCCAGCTGGTAGAATTGTTTGATGACAGCAAGGTAAATAAAAGCATTTTATCCTTTTATTTTTTTTAGCACACCTTTGCTTAGAACAAAATTCATTTTATTGATTATTTTGCAGGATATAGACGAAGTGTTGAGCTTGTCACCAGAAAAGATGCTACTTCGATGGATGAACCATCATCTGAAAAAAGCTGGCTACAAGAAAACTGTTAACAATTTTTCTTCAGATGTGAAGGTGCATATGACAACAAAAAATGTCACAAGATTTATTAACCACTTGTTTATGTCTAATGTTGATACAAGAAGCGCTGCCCATTACGCTTGATAAATCTTATTACTGCATTTGAGTTTTATTGGCAAAGCAATATCTGGCATTGCAACATTATTTATTAGCCACTTTATTCTACTAAATCCCCCAGTTGAATTCATTTTCCATCTTATGTAATATAGGAAAAGTGTGTCGAACTGTACTTGATCCATCATAATTGCTTTCTTTTTAATGCATCTATGCTTACTCTGTTCAACTTCCGAAGGTCACATAAGTTAGTTCTGTACAGGATGGTGAAGCCTATGCTTACCTTCTAAAAGCTCTTGCTCCAGAGCATTCCCCTGAAACCACATTGGAGACTAAGGAACCTAGTGAGAGGGCAAAAATGGTACTTGAACAAGCAGAGAAGTTGGACTGCAAAAGATACTTGACACCAAAGGATATCACTGAGGGCTCTGCCAATTTGAATCTTGCATTTGTTGCACAAATATTCCAGCATCGGTAAGTACTGATTTTCTTGTTTCCCACAAGTACGAAAATTCTCATATTATCATTAAAGTCATATGAGCAATTTTCCCCATGTTGCATCACACTCACAAAAAGGTTCCTAGCTAGCTGGTAATGATTTGATGATGTTATCTGATCATCACTTGAATGCTGTTGTTCCATGATGCACAGGAATGGTTTAACTAGTGACGCCAAACAGGTTACACTCACACAGACAGCAACACGTGATGATGTTCTTGTATCTAGAGAAGAAAGGGCCTTTCGGATGTGGATCAACAGTCTTGGGGTTGAATCATATGTGAACAATGTTTTTGAAGATGTTCGCAATGGGTAACGAGATTACTTGAAAGTGTCTTTTGTTTATCTCTAAATGAGTCGATAATTAATATATATTCTCTTGCAGATGGGTACTTCTTGAGGTACTCGACAAAGTCTCTCCAGGGTCTGTCAATTGGAAGCTTGCATCAAAACCTCCAATTAAATTGCCATTTAGGAAACTGGAGAATTGCAATCAAGTTGTAAAAATTGGGAAGGAGTTAAAGTTTTCATTAGTAAATTTAGCTGGAAATGATATTGTGCAGGGAAACAAGAAATTGATTGTTGGTGAGTCTTACTGCATCTATTTTTTAATTGGTTGATAATGGAATGTCCTTAATTACTTGTTCATCATATAATTTAAGTTGTTGGTGGTATTTCAGCACTTCTGTGGCAATTGATGAGATTTAATATCCTTCAATTGTTAAATAGACTGAGATTCCACTCCCAAGGATCCCAAGGAAAAGAAATTACTGATGCTGATATACTAAACTGGGCCAAGAGCAAAGTGAAAGCATCAGGAAGAACATCTCAGATGGAAAGTTTCAAGGTGCTTTTAATTTCCATAGCTTTCGGTTTCCGTTTCTTAAAAGAAAACTCCACTTGCTCATTTATCCTTTCCCCCCTTCAGGACAAGAGCTTATCAAATGGATTGTTCTTCCTTGAACTCCTTAGTGCAGTACAGCCGAGGGTTGTGAACTGGAAAGTTGTTACAAAGGGAGAAAATGGTCTGTTCTTGGCCCATATGCGCATTCAATTCACTATTCCATGACATGATTTCTGACTAATCATATACATTTTGTTTACAAATAATTTTAAAAGTGAACCATAGCATTAGCTGATCTGCAATTTCTTTTGCAGATGAGGAAAAGAAGCTAAATGCTACCTACATCATTAGTGTTGCAAGGAAACTTGGATGTTCTGTGTTTCTGTTGCCAGAGGACATCATAGAGGTAAAGACTACTGCTTGGAAATAGGAAACTGACACCGTAATTTTACCATCAAAGATGAACTAATGCCTAGTACAGAGCATTAGTTGTTGTCACACTTCTGCAATTTATCTGGGATCTGAGCTAAATGCTATACTATCTTCATCATGTACTGTTTCAAATCCCATTATTCAAAGCAATGATGGTGATTTGTCAGTTCAGAACTGTTCAGAACTGAAACTAAGTCACGCTAATTATACCATCGGTTCATATTCTTACGATCTTGATGTTTCAACAGGTGAATCAGAAGATGATCCTGACACTTACTGCTAGCATTATGTATTGGAGCCTACAGAAACAGCCGCAGTCACAATCTGAAATGTCGGAACAATCAGAGCCATCTAGTATGACTTCAGATGCAGCATCTGATATTGCTTCGGAGGATGCTGCTTCAACAACAGCACCATCTGAGGGAGAGGAGGTGAATTTGTTGGCTGATAGTATATCCGACCTGACGACAGTTGATGCTACTTCAAACGCTCCACCTGCGGAAAATGGAAATGGTGTGGCAGGATCCTGATGATTATGGGGCTGACTTTCATTTTCCCCCATAGCGCTGTCCTTTTGTTTTTTATACAGGAATTAGTGCTTTCATGGTGCCGTAAGTTGTTGCCATCTGAAGTGATTTTTTTTCCTACTGCCTACTTTTCAGGTAGCCCCTGATAGATACAAATACAGATAGATATAGGTGCCGTTTGTTCATTAAATTTTGCTCAATATGATACGAGAGGAAAAAAAAATATACATGCATAGGCCACCGGTTGGGAATTTTCTGTACTCTCTTTGGTATAGTTTGGTGTCATATTTCCATTACTCTTTTGTATCTTGTCGGCAAATGTGTTCATTTTTTTTTCTGGTATAGTCAGCATGTACTGGTAGGCAATTATCGTTGTAATCTTTTGCTGCTCTGGACATGCATGAACTGTACATAAAATATTGCAGAAACCTCTGCTTTCTCCAGGAATTCCTGTGCATATTGTTTGGTACGCTCTTTTTTAATCTTTTTTTTTCTGGAGAAGGGTGAACGATTTTGAACTCCTTTCAAACTCCATTTGAGTTTCCGGGAGCAAAAGTGATCAAACAGTGTTGCACTCCTGTCACGCAGCTGTTAACATGAAAAGAAGCTTGGTGTATTGTAATAACTCATGGAGCATATAAATAGTACAAGGACTATAAGGATCTAAATTCTAGACATAGGAAATAGCACTTTAACACACCTTCAAATGTAAGGAATATGCAATAGCATTACATTTGAAAGTGTTGACATTAAAATAGGGAAAATCTAAAATTCAAGTCTTGAAGATATTGTTATAGCGTACGGCTCTTGGAAAATTATGTCAAAAAGATCGTTTCTCATCTGAAATCATGTGGCAGTTTAAAGCACAAAGTGCAGAGGCCGGAAAGATAAGAGGTAAGCGGGAGGAAAGTCAACCGCGGCAACACGACGAAAAGGATGTGAAAGGTGACACAAGTAGAGAAAGCTTGTCAAATCAAGCCAAAGAGAGAGATAGAAGTATAGCGGCACAACGGCGGCGCACTGTACAAGAAACGCAGCGGAGGCGCAGTGCAGAAGAAGTGCGATGGCCTTAGAAACTCGAGGTGGCGGCATCATAAAGACTTTTACGATCTGCAGCTATTCAAAGAGAAGAGCAGTGGCTGTGGTTATGCAAAAGGAAGGAGAGGACCACATACCGTGGCTAGCAAAACAATCGGCATGATTTGACAAGGATTTTGTGAATTCGCACGGCTTTGACGAACTCAAAGAGAGATGCTACGAACTTGAATGAACGCAACGGAAAACTAAGAAAAGACTCAAAAGCACTATAGATACTAGGAGCAGAAATGTCAGCACAACAATAGTACTAGGCCTTCATATTCCCCTCCTCTCCTCTCTCTTCACCCCTCACTCCCTCTCGTCTCTCTCTATCTGCCCCTCTCCCTTTCTCTCTCCACCACCAACCGGAGACCAGAGAGAAGGGAGAAGCTGGAGGCGGAAGGAGGCAGCGGCCGAAGGGGAGCCCGACGATGGCGTGGAGTAGGGGCGTGCGTGGGAGACGCGGTGTCAGCAAGGAGGTCGGAGCCAGTGAAGGTGGCCACTCGAGCGGTGGCGGCGGGATCCAGCGACGGCGGCCGAAAGGCGGAAGCGACTGGGAGGAGGTGGGAGGCCCGAGGTGGCAAGGAGGGTGGCAGATCTAGCCAGGCAACGGTCGAGTGGCTAGATCCGTATGGGGAGGGCCGGATCCGACGTGGGCCAGGCCAGATCCGAGGTGGCGGTGGCTGGATTCGGGTAGGAGGCGACCTAGCGCAGGCGCGGTGGTCAGGATGGCGGCCCAGGTGCATCAAAAACCTAGTCCGTTCGGTGAGTCAGCGGCGGTCGAGGCGAGTGCAGCTGGATCCGCCCAGATCCAGCTGGTGGTGGGTGTGACGTGGAGCGCCGACGCAAGCGCGGGCGACGGCGGGTGCGGTGGTCGGGAGGCAGCAGATCCAACGCAGAGGGAGCCGGATCCTGTCGGATCTGGCGGAGGCGAGTGCGACGAGTCATCGGCGGGTGGCGGCGGTGAGGATCTAGAGCAGAGACTGCATGGCGTAGGCGCGCTGGCGCGAGCGCGTCTAGGCAGCGACGTGGTGGAGTCGAGCGGTGACCGGAAGAGGTGGCGGCCCCCGGGAGTGGAGCACACTCCTTCTGGGGGCAGGGGCGGCGGCCGGAGCAGAGGCTAGGTTCAAAACCTAGGCTCTGATACCATGTCAATATGGAAAGTAGCTTGTTGTATTGCAATAGCCCATGGGGCATATAAAATAGTATAAGGACTATAATAGCCCTATGGGGCATATAAATAGTATAAGGACTATAAGGATCTAAATCCTAGACATATAAGAAATGACACTTATATCCTTAAAAGACCGGACACTTTGACACGAGTTACATGAACCTTATAAATTAGAATTAGCTGGTTTTTCACAAAACAAAATGGAACAACAGAACATGAAAACGAGATGAAGAGTTGCTATGATGCTTGTGCGTCTTACAGATAGCTGCTTTCAGCAGGCTACAAAATACATACAGGGCCAATTCCACTACAGGCTGAGAGCACTCCGGCTCTATTTATATTGATTTCTAAAAGCTGTTTTTCTATAGTAAATAACTTTTCTATAATATCTAACTTTCAAATAGAGTATATTCTCAAGACGGGCTCTACTAGTGTAGTACACATTGTTGTGACTTTATTTACATCAACCAAAATCGTATGCGAGTGTCTCTCTACAAGTTTCTTTACAAGCTATTACTATTTATAAATTGAAGCCAAAAGTCAATATAAACAAGCCTCCATATCATTTCTACTCTTAAGACATAGCTGCCTTGCTCCCTTGATGCCGAGATTCCATAGCAGCCTCCACCCCCCACTCTTCCTAGCACAGACACTATGCAAGCCAAGCTAGACGCTGCTGCTTCCTCCAAGTCCAAGAGCTTCTCGTCTTCGCCATTGCCGACTTCCTCCTTCAATCTGCAGACAATGGAGGATGGCTGATATGGCAATGTGGTTGTCGAGGGGTTGAACCGGCCTATACGTATCCGTGGCATACAAGGGCAAGCCAGGCATTTGATTTCCTACCTATTTCTAGCTAGTTTCTTGTTCTTCGCTTTAGCTTTCCTTCGCAGCGACATTGTTGCAGAGGGCTGTGAATAACCTCTCGCATTTTGGATGATGAGCTAGCTATCTTAGACTCTTAGTTATTGATATGTATCGTTTTCCTCGGAAAGAAAGTTGCTTCTAAGAGCAAAAACTGAGGATTGCTTCTACAAGAGCAAAAACCGAGGATTTCCTGGTGATGAATTTTCTGCTTCTCTTTTTGTGCTTGAAATCTTCTTGCTTTTGTGGAACTTATATCCTTAAAACAGTAAAGTAGTCAACTGAATTCTAGTGCTTGTTCCATTTGCATGCCACTGAAACAGTACGCAGCATAGTGTTCAGCACTACGACTACAGTGTCTTCTGGTTCTGGGTAGCACGATAGAAGGATAAGATCCACCCCCCAACTCCTTTTTCTTTTAAAAATTTTACTGACATTGTAAGAAGTAAGAACAAAGAACATCGCATCTCTGCATGATACAAAATCTACAATCAATTTGTTGTAGTACGAGTCGACTATATTCGATCTCTGCAACATATCTAATCAACCATGGACATGAAGGCGCTGTACTTTCCCAAGGAAAAGATGCCTCTGTAGCACTGCCAAAGTGTCAAAAGTCCGGATTTAACCCGTTGTGTGCTAACTTTAGTAGCATGTATAAGTTGTAACCTAACCATATTCTTCCTTCACTGGAATCGCTCTTTGGCATTCGTCCTAAGAAGATAAACAGATGTCTTCCTTGCCCAGAAACCAGAAGATTTCCCTAGAAATCTTCTAATCACTCGTCGTCGTTCATCTGATCTTCAGTAAGCGCATGAGAGCATCATGATCTCCAAGAGAACGCTCAAGTGTTACTGCCACGCATAGTGTGTGCCAGTGTGTGTGTGTGTGTGTGCAGGGAATCGCTCTCACTGCAGGGCAGTTAAATGGCAAGAGCATTCTCTCTCTCTGGTACTAGCTGAGTGCTAGTTTAATTGAGCCGAGTCCCACCAAATATCTTGCGCACGATCCGCACATGCAGTCGTCGTTATCTGATTCCCATAAATTGTGGTCGGCTTATTAGTACTTGCGCGGACAGGGCAGGACCAGCCTCTGTCCGGTGAACAGTATACGGCAACAATTCAACATACGCTAGAGAGTAGAGGACTGGACGGCGACGAGCGCAACCTACGAGCCATCTGCCGAGTCCCGGCCGACGCGTGGGCCCTCGTGCCAGGGCGCCATTTTGTTGAGTTCCCACATGTATGTATGATACTGCACGTACTACCTTAATTTTTGGGTGTGGTGTGTGTTGGCGAGTTCCATTCAGTTCATGTGTCTCATGACAAAACAGACTACTAAACAAGTCCATGTTTAGCGTCCTTGGTCTTAAAACTAGTGTTAGAAGAGATGCCTCGAGGGATGGTATCCAATGGTGATCGGCGCTTGGGGACTAGTTTGCTCGTGGGGTTGTCGTTCGTGAGACGCGTTTGCGTTGTCTTTTTTATGCGCCTTGGAGGAGTGTGCCGTGCGTCGCTTGTTTTGGACCTTGCCAGCCACCCCCAAAAGATAGCGCGGCCTGCATCGCGCCCGAGAGACGAGATAGGTCGGAACTTGGCGACAGTGCCCGTGAGATGCGATGCGAGTATGCGACCACCCGCGCAGGTTGTATTTGTTTTGATCCGGCAGGGTAGCCAGGCTAACAGGGTTACTGTACATGTTAGAGTGTTCGGTCTGTATATATGAAAACTAGAAAATGCTCGTACATTGTAACAGAGTAAAAAAAGAGTGAGACATGTCATCGAACGTGATATAAAAACCGGACAATGAACACCAAACCTGTGCATTGCAACCGAAATTCAAACTTTATGCAACTGTGCACTCATCCTATGAAGTAAAAAAATATTTTTGTATTTTTGAACATAAATAGATCGCCCATGCATATCTCAGAACATCAAAAACAAGGAAATACATATGGCAGTTAACATTTTCACTGAATTTCTTGAGGACCCAGATAAGGCTAACGTGGAGCTTCTTCAAGGTCTTGTGGAGCCAATATGTCAAATGGATCACAACTGCTTTGTTGTTCCCATAACATCCATCTAGTTGCAAAACAAACACCACCAGCAGCACCATGTCACACATTAGCAGTTCCTATATGTAATCATGAGAATTAGAAGGGGTGCATCATAGGCAGATCACTGTTCTGATCAAGTCCAGATATTGCCAGTATATACTTATCCAGTTATCATACTTCTACTGTCTCATTCCAATTAGTATTAACACTTAAAAATACTTGAATATTAACTTATAGTCAGAACATAAATAAATAAAAAAGATTCAGATGCATCCAGAATCAAGGCAGTCAACTTAAAAGTAAATGGCGGCAATGAAAAAAATTTAACCTGCATGGAATAAGCTAACAATTAGATTCCTAACATGTCGCTACAAAATCACTTGAATAGCGGCACATTATTGAAAAGGCTAGTATTTTTTTTGTTCCCCTCAGGCCTCTATAGAAATCCAAAAACCATGATGCGTGGATTCAAATAATTGATGTTACAGAGGTTTCATAAACTACTTCTGATAACAACAATCTGGAGATGAAAGTCTTTAGGGAAAACAATCATATATGGAATTCCATATCCAAAAATCATGGCACAATAGTTCAATAGAGCCTTCTAAATAATCAAAAGGTTTTGGCGGACACTTACTATACTGAAACATCATGATTAACCATAATATTCTCAAATTGACATTTTTACCTTCCTCTGGAGAGCCTCATCAAGCTCGTGCTTGTCATCTGTAATGCCCCCATTACTGGGGTCATTAAGATTTTCTCGTAACTGCCCAGAATTATTCAGCTGCGAGTAACGTAGACATGTGTACATCATTTCCATCACAAGTTTAAACATAAAAACCAAACATTATTACAAAATTAAGACTTAGCGGCTAAGTTTTACACAAGGGGCGAGCGGCGCAATGTTATATTACAATTCAAAATAACTCCACAGGCGTGTCTGAGTGTAGAATAAACCCTAACACCAGGCGTCATCTACATTGTAGGGATCTTCAAAGTCTTCCTTGACGGTTCATTCATTATTTTCCCAAGCATCTTCTGTTAATAGTTTAACAAGCGTGAGTACAACCACCGTATTCAACAAATCACATGGGAAAAATACTATTTAGCTACTTGTCAGGATTTCCAAGAAGTGGGAATATAGTGGTTTTGTTAAAGTATATATGGATGCAATTTTCTTTGTAAGTATTTTAGTTTTAAACACTAAATAACAAATCATAAACTTTTTAAGAAATTTGGAGTTTCAACATCTCGATTATCAAACTTCAACATTTCCAAATCGTTTTCAAATGTACTTATGCTTCGCTATTAAAATCACCTATTAAACACAGCTTCATTTTCTAGAAGCACGGCGTATTCGAATACCACATATTATGACTCTGTAGAGTTGCTCAACTTTATCCACAAGATTTCTTAACCCCCACATCTGAGTTAAGAAAATAAGTTTGACGAGTCAACGCTTGAGGTTGAGCGATTACTATGTTCTTTACTTAGCATAAGATTCTAGTCCTTATTTTTCATCAACCATGTAACTATTCACAAATAAATATCCTAGTGCACTGGGGCACTGTCACAATTAGTGTAAAAGCAGTTGAATTTCCTAAACTACCATGGTATATTTTATAGTAATTTATTATTACTAGGGTTTATTAAGGTGAATATGGCCATCAAATAAAATATGGTTTTTTATGTGGTAGGACATAATCTAAATAACATATCATTCTAAATATTTATTGTACAAGAAATAAGTGCGTAAATAACATAATGAAAATACTAGTAATTAAATAATTAAGGGCATGTAGGTTCAATATGATCAAAACATGTGACTTGCCTTGCGGACCAATGTATTCTACTAATTCGTATTTTTCTTATTCTTGAGCTTGAATTTGACCTTCTCCTTCCTGGGCTGGCTGATCTACGACGTCATGTGCTAGCGCAAAGCAAAAGAAACAAATCAATTTTGTGCTTGAAGGATTGAGCTAGGAATAAAAAGAAAGAAAATAAAGAAGTAAAATCCAGAAAAATCAAATAATATAGGCTTAGGGATTATAAGAGGGCTGGTACGGAAAAACAGAGCTGAGAAATGGGTAGCTGGGTTCGAAACGATCAATATATATATGTATGTGTGTATTTTAGGATTCTATGAACAGTAACAGGTTTGGTACTGTTCATCGTGGGCTTTACTGTTCATAGCGGGTTTAATCCTTATCGGGTTGTCATTGTGTACTCTGACAACAGAGTACTCGAGTGGTCTCGAGTACGACTACGTAGCCAGGTGGACGGTCGAGGTTCGACTTCAAGCGTGAAGTCGGTGGAGATCGGATGGTGTACAAGTGGCTTAAGAATATCGGACAGCGTATGAGTGGTGTTACTCAGGACTCAAATGGAGCAGTCGAAGCTCCTCTCGATTACAAGGTGGTCGGAAAGTTCAAGCGGTGGAGCGGTCGAAGAGTTCAAGCGATGGAGCGGTCGGAGATTTCAAGCGGTGGAGCGGTCAGAGAATCCATGGTCGAAACAACAATTGATAATCATGAGTGGGTTCTTGGTGACGAGGGGGTTCCATTTTTGGCCTTGGGTGTGGTCAGGGATGACCGGAGCTTCGCTGACAACGAGGTATCTTCGTGATGGTTTTTAAATGGCAATCGTGAGTTTTAAGGGCGAAGGTGACAAGAGCATTAGTGTTTGAGCATCCTTGGGGTAAGGGAAGCTTGGGTAAGTGGCAGCTCGGATCAGGGATGGTTGTGCAAGGCTATCCACAGTGAGGCCTCTTAGTTGAGCGGCAGGTAATGGTGCCGAAACAATGGGGGATTTGAGAGCTTGCAACTATGCTTCAAGGGTGTTTCTACGAGTACAAAGGAGCTACAAGCCAAAGGAATTGAAGTGCGATTTACTGTACAAAAAGAATAGCTTACTTTGGGTTTTCAGCGATTAGTGACGAAGCGTCAGCCGACGAAATGAATTGGGAGTGTCTAAGTGCTCCTGGACACTGATGTAGGAGAGTGGAGGGGCACATGGGCTTTTATAGCCAGTTTATGGCGGTTTGGCATAGGGGAGGTCCCGCTTGGGAGGTGGCGCGTGGCTAGGGTAGGGGAGGCGCGGGATGGTTCGTGATGCCTCGGCAAGAGTGGCAGATAGGTCGGCAGGTGAGCTGGCACTTCATGCACCGAGCTTCTCGGGCGGTGGTCAAATGTTGCGGCTTGGGGTGGTCAGCCGTGAGTAAGAGGAAAGGCGGTGGTGGCAAAATTCGTCTTGGCATGACCAACAGCTGTCAGGGAGTGTCAGGGGTACTATCCTCGAGGAGGTATGGTGGTTGAATCGAGGTAGCGACAGATGGTTCAAACGATTGGGTGAAGCAACTAGAGTTGTCTGATTTTTGTCAGACGGCAATAGTGCCAACGGCCATGACTTTGATTAAGGGACGAAGGAGATGGTAGGATGTGCGAGTTGATTTACTAAGGGTGGAGATGAGTATTGATTTGGGAGAAGAACCAAATGAAATCAAAACTCAAAGCAATTCAAATTCTTTTTGAAATTTTGTAGTCGTTTCATCATCAGCGGTGATTTCATTCGCATAAAACAACCTCAGGTACTTCCATATACTACAGAACAAGTTAACATCACAAACATTCAACATTTCCACACGCACGAAATTAGTGGAGAAGAGACAAATCCATCACCACGCCTCTCGTGCTTCTACAGCAGGGACTTACGGATGGACTGCGCAGGATGCGCGGTGAACACAAGGTGGACCATTTGGTTCTTGAGCACGTCTAACACGTCGTAGGACTTGTCGAACTGTGAGATGGGAAAGTGAGGTGAAGCATTGATAATTTTGCTCCATTAAATTTATCAAATTGTTCATACGATGACAGCCCACATGCATAACATGGAACTCTTCACAAAATGTGATGCTAGTTAAATACCCCTCCTTCTGTTCCTTGTGCTATCACATGATATAGCACTGTGACCTTTTCGTCATGTAAATTGTATCACTCCCACACCATTCTGGACAAAGAACCATTGGCGGGGCAAGTATATTTCAAATAGAAAATGTAGCGGGGAAGCACGGAGCATGGACAACACACAAGGGTGTCAGTTGAAACTTGAAAGTTTAAATTAGATAGTCGTATATGCTATTAGTCTGGGCAAATGCAGCTTGGTCATGTCATACTACATCTACATATGTAGCTTACATTTGTGGCAGTGTTAACTGTGCAGAGCATCTATGAATCATGATAGCTATATTCCTAAACTCTAGCATGAAATGCTCTCATTCAAAACATCATGGGAGCATCGAGAACATCAAAGTTCAGAAGAAAAATTCAGAATTTCACGTATAGTGACAGCATCGACATAAGAGTTACCTCAAACATTTGGCAGGCGATTTTACAGAAGGCGGCCAGTAACGACGGAGTCCTTCTGCTACTCTGTTTGCGCTGCGCCGGTTGGGGGAGCATCGTAAAGCTCAGGTTTTAGACACCTCCCTGTTGCTGACCACTGCCGTGTGTTGGATTTAATCTTGAGCATTTGCTATTTTTAGTCGCATGCAGTCCTCTAGAATTAGTAGCATGCAACAGTTTCTAGCATGCAGTAATTAGTAGTTTAATGCAGCAGTTTTCAAGTAGTTTAATACATGAAAAAACTGAAGTTAGTGGGAAGTTAGAAGAGTCTTTTGTATTTGCTATAAAAGGAGAAGAAATGAATCAGAAAATGTGTGCAGTTCGGAAGCACCAAAAATTCTTGTGTTCATTCTGTGCTCTTTGTGCTTATGTGCGTGTTGTGTGCTTGTCTTCATCATCTCCGGCAAGGGGAACCCGGAGGCGAAAACAACATTTGGTATCAGAGCCGGTGTTGTGATGGCGAGGATGGCAAGATCGGTGTCTCCGTCGTTATCGAGGCGTATCGCCGGTGGCCTAGAGGAGGTGGCCAGCGGCGGCATGCATGTGGCTAGCGGCAGTGAGCATGTGGCTCGCGTTAGGCCGTTGGCGCGAGTCGGGAAGGAGGAGAGCGTCACGCTCCAGTACCCGTTGTTGACTAGTAGCAACTATGCTGCATGGTCAATGAAGATGCAAGTGTACATGGAGGCGCAAGGAGTGTGGGATGCCGTTGAAGAAGACGGCGTCGAGAGGCGCCAAGACAAGAAGGCACTTGCGGCCATCTACCATGGTGTTAGCGAGGAGACCCTTCTTGCTCTTAATGGCAAGAGGACGGCGAAGGAGGCATGGGCGACTCTCAAGTCTATGTACGTTGGAGTTGAGCGCGTGACGAGGGCCAAGCTCCGAACTGCCAAGAAAGAATTTGACAATCTTCATATGCGTGAAGGTGAGTCAATTGATGCTTTTGCCATGAGGGTCACCCTCGCTCTTAGCAAGATGCGGACGCTGGGAGAGAGGGTTGAAGACTCTTGTGTGGTGGATAAGGTGCTTCGGGTCTTGACACCGAAGTTTCTACCGATCGTTTGCACCCTTGAGAACCATGAGGACTTGGATGTGATGTCGGTCGAAGAAGTGTTCGGACGGCTAAGGGCGTTCGAGGAGCGCCACATGGTTGATGAGGAGAAAGGTGAGCACCTGCTGCTCACCCGCGCCCAATGGGAGTCCAGAGCCAAGAACAAGGAAGGCGGCTACGGCTTCGGCAAGAAGAAGAGCACCTTTGACAAGGCGAAGGTGCGTTGCTATAACTGCCAAGAGTACGGGCACTATTCTTGGGAGAAGAAATGCCATGAGTCAAAGAAGGAGAATGAGGCACATCTCATTATAGCGGACGCCGACGATGAGCCAACGCTACTTTGAAGACCGACGAGGAGGTGATTGGTATCAGATTGTCAGTTTAATCTTGTTTTGCATTAGTTAGCAGTGTGTCAGCAATGCATGTAATAAGCTTAGTCCAAACTGGTTTAGTGCGAGCTGCATGGCGTAGTGGCAGGATCTGGAGTGTGTAGTGAGCGGATCGCCAGCCAGAAGTTGAGAACACGCATGTTTGTTTGGATTAGCCAAAGCATGAGTTTAGCAAGCTCAAGATTAGAGGGGAAATTGCAGCCCCTCTCATCATGCCCTCTTCGCCCTGCTTTCCTCCCGCTCCCACCGCCTACTCATCTCCCACCTCTCCTAGCCATTCTCTCGAACAGCTTCTTGGCATCCACTGCCAGGACTACCCGACCCAACGTACTATCGCTCGCGGTGCTCTCTCCACTACTCTCCCCGCCCATTGACGCTGCCGCCGTTCCCGCGCTCACCGGCTAGGGGGATGCTGCCGCCGTCTTCACGCACCCGACACCGGGCACCTCTTTGCTAAGCCTCATCTCCGCGCACCCCACCAAGAGGAGCGCCCGCTGCATGCCACGGGTGTTGGGCACAGACGCGTACAGTGCATATATCCGCAAGGACGCATCCATGGCCGTGGCATCTGTGCACAGGGCGATCTCCACCATCTGCTTCCTTGACAACGCCTCCTCGCCTTGTGCCTACCATGAATGAGCCCCAACCTGCCATCGCCGAACCCCGGTTCGGTGACACGGCCTCATCCTCACCACATTGGACTATGCGAACTAGTAATCAGGGGCAAAGAAAGGGAGAACAGTGGAGGTTATGAGGGGAGGGGAAGGTGGTTGGGATCGGGAGGACATCCCGATGAAGGGATAGGCAATAGGTGGTGGCGGTGGTTGCTACAAACCAGGGATATGGTGAGCGTGCGAGACAGTTTCTCACCCGCGCGCGCGCGCATGATTGTCCGCTTCGCAAGTGAACAGACAGACTCCTGTTATATTAGTAGATTAATCCTAACCCCATCCGGTAACAATTCCGGCGGTACTGAATACGAGAAGATAATTTAGTGTCTAGTATCAAATCCGATCGATATCGGATAGTTATTGTTAGATACAGTAGCAAAACGGGAAAGTTAAAATCCTACCGAATAGCGTTGATAAACGATAAACCGGATACTATTCGAACGGATATCCGACAAGCAAGTTAATACCCCAATCGGTCCGGCCTATCAACTATCATTAACGCCAACCGACCTAGATTCTACCTAAGTCCTAGCCTAACTCCAAAGTCCAGCCACTTTAGTTGGTCGCCACCAATCCTCCCCGCTTATGTTGAACTTGCATATGAATTTATTGGTTTTTAAACATATGTATGAATTTATCGATTTTTGAACTTACGTATGATTTAATCATATATGTTAAACTTGTGTGGTGTCAGCTATCGTACTTAAATAATCTAAATGAATTTATTCCTAGTTGAAGACTTGAAGTGGTGGTGTTATGGTTCAATGTATATACCTTTATGTATACACATACTATCCGTTTCCAATCCGAAACCGTCATGTGTCCGTACTGATGATATCATATCCGAAACTTCGAATACTCTGAATTTGTATCCGTATCTGGCCTTACCGAATCTGACTCCAAACCTAGAAAAAGTATGGATTAAGATACGGTGTAAACAATATACGTTTAGCTCCTCTACTCCCACTCGACGCTGCCTCCTTCCCTCCCTCGTCTCCCCTTGCCTTCTGCTGCCCACACACCGTCGTTGTTGGGAGATAGCCTCCTCGTCTCCCCTCACACCCCCCGCCTACATGCCACCACCTCGTCGCCTCCATTCCCTGTGCCTCCTCCCAGCTGAAGGCTCCACCCCACAAGTCGTTGGGCCCATTGCTACTGGATCCATCATCCCTAAGGTCACCACCGTTGGATGCACCGTGTTCGAGGTCACCACCTTCGAATCCGACTGATACAACCTTGCTCTGCCTCCATCTCTGGTACTTCGGCGGGGTCATTGTGCTCCTCACCGGTGTCCCCAATTCCATGACTGCCTGATCTTAGGGTTATCGTCCTCGACACCAGCATTCCCTACCCTAGCACGGTGGATCCAACAGACCTCGAGGTCGTCGCATCTGGATCCAGCGTCCCCGAGGTCGCCGCCATTCGGATCCAATCGTCCTCACCTCCACCGCTGTTAGATCAAGCCGTCCACACAACAAGACAGTGGGGGCAACGACGAATTAAGAACATGGAGCTGTAGTTGGAGTCAGCTGACCACGTCGGCAGAAAAGGAGGAGTGAAAGGTGTTAGCGCCGACGGAGGAGAGTTGGAGAGAGAGGCCTTTGCCGTTGGACCTGAGGGAGAACCTGGAGTCCAGTGGATCTAGTGATCCCTGACCATCGAGCTAGTGGATCTGGCCATCCTAGACCCCCGACGGCGTCATGTATGACCATTCTCAATCCCGACGCCTCCGTCTTCCTCCTCCTTAGCGCCACCACTCATCGCGGATCTGCCTTGTAAAATTGCAAGTCGCTGGTGTAGAGCATGGGAGAGAGAGAGGATTAGAAGAAATTGATCAGAGTGAGGAGAGGGGGTGGCGCTGATAAGGGCGCGAGAATAACGAGAGTGGCTAGTGGTTGGGACCTCAAAGGTGTGGCCACGTGGGGAAGGGAAGATAAGCAGTTGGGGTGTGAGGCTATGAGCAGTTTAGGAAGAGAGCCGGTTGACAACAGATGCTCATATGTCAGTGTATGTCAAAAGAAGATGTGGAAGTACGCTACAACAAGGATATGGTGAATGAATAAACTCTCCTTTTATATTAGTAGAGATAGGGAGAGATGAGAGGTCGTGTGGACAAAAGAGAATGTTGAATGGATAAACTCATTTTTTATATTAAAATTAGAAAGTAGTTACATATACGATATGTTACAGGTGGTCCGATGTCAAAATCCAACCGAACGGACTGTGATGATCAACTGGTGTGCCGCCTCCTCCTGAACTTCTTTTGAGAGGGCGCCTCTTCTTTTTCTGGAAATCAGTCTCAATTGCTGTCTAACGCCTCGCAAAAAAAAAATCTAACTAATCAACTCATGGCAGTTTTATTTCTCTTTCGTTTTATATAGAACTAATAGTGTGCCCGTGCTAACGCTACGGTAAAATACAAAAGAAGATAAAATTTGTAAAAAATAAAACGAACAATCAGATTCATTAAGATTCACGTCTTATATATTGTATAACCAAATATTTTTGTCACATAATGAATCTAACATAACGACTGATTGAGGAGGCGACAACATCATTGGACTGTAGATTTTTTCAGAGAGAAAGAGAATACTGTAGATAGATGCAATGAGTATGTTGCTGAACTACAGGAAATTATTTAAGCAAGAAAGAGTTCAGCATATTTCACTCCCAATGCAATCAGGGATTTGAAGAAAGTATAGGATGCAAGATAATATAAGTTATTAAGATCACAGGAGAATTTACATTGTAATCTCCTTGATAGTCCTGGATAGTTTGATCTTTCACTTCAATGACTCTGTTAACGATTTGTTTTATGAAATACCGATCGTGAGAAACTGTTATCACGGTGCCTGTGTATTCCGATATTGCCTCCTCTCATGCACACAAAAGCATTCATTACAACTGCATGCTCAAGAAATATCAACAGAAAAACAAGGAACTGCATCCAACCTCAAGCATTTCTTTTGATGGAATATCAAGGTGATTTGTTGGTTCATCCAAGATCAGTAAAGTAGATGGAGTCACCAAGAACTTGCAAAAGGCAAGCCTTGCCTGAGGAAACAACAGATAAAGAATGAATAAATGTACACAAATCAGTAACACTGTCATATACAAATCAGTGACACTGTCATATACAAATCAGTGACACTGTCGTATACAAATCAGAACTTCAGTGAAAATGAACATTACCTTCTCTCCACCACTTAAAAATTGAACCTTTCTATCCAGCATGTCATCCCTGAAGTTACAACGACCAAGAAGACCTTTGATATCATCAATTTTCCAATCCTCTGCAGCGTCTGCTACAGTAGCCAGCACAGTTTTCTCCAAATCGAGAGCTTCTGCCTGGTAAAAATCACATCCCATGAAACTAATTGGGAAAATAATCAATTTTTACTAATGAAATAATGCAAAGCTGATGGGATGTTGCAGTTGTTCTATAGGATTATGACCAAGTGGCCCAGTAGCTAGATCTTTCTTGAGACAGCAACCATATGATACTAAAGTCATCGTAAAAGAATATATCCATTTGAGAAATTTGGTGTACCTGATTTTGCTCGAAATAGTTAGGCAACACATTATGCTCCCCAAGAAGCACTTCACCTCCTTGTGGCTTCTCCATCCCCAAAATAATTTTAAGCAATGTGCTCTTCCCACATCCGTTGGGGCCAATAATGGCTATCTTTTCACCTTTCTCGACTAATAAATTAGCATTGTTGAACAATGTCTAGACACATTACCAAAGAAACAAGGATATATTTAAAACAGTTGGGGTACAGAATATCACACTTTGTTAATCAAAGGAAAAAAATGTTTGGTATAGAATAGTGCTAACCCCATCCCCGAACCCAAATTGGAGATTCTTTATTGTTAGCACAGTTCTGCCGCTTCTCCCACGCTCAGGAAATCTGATCTTTAACTGCTTCCTTTGGAAAGGTTTCTCAATCAACCCATGTTTTTCAAGCTTTTCCAATTTCTAGTGTTTGAAATAAGACTGAAGTTAGTAATCACAGGAAAGAGTAAGCAAAAATAGATGAAACGAAATAGTGGCTGAAAATACAGTGGTCAATCACATTGATATGATGCAAGCGATAAACATGCAATTCAAGTAGTTACCTTCTGCTCGCTCGAAGCACGCCCTGAGTTAACTCCAGCCCCAAGTCTATTTATCAGTTCCTTTGTCTGCTCAATCTTCTTCTGCTGCTTCTCCCATGCAGCATACTGAGTCTCCACCCATATCGCCTTTGCCAGAACATATTCTGAATAGTTGCCCTTGTACGTTTTGGACACACCAAATTCAGTTTCCACTATCTTCGTACACAGCTGATCAAGGAAAGCCCTGTCATGAGATATGATGACCATCGGCACCTCCTGCGTCTTAAGGTAGCCCTCCAGCCACTCAATGGTATCCAAATCGACATGATTTGTAGGCTCATCAAGTAGCAGCAAATCAGGATCCTGCACATAACAAAATTGCAATGTTAATATACACAAAACGGTACACCGTGCTTGAAAAGCTAAAACTAAACCAATTGCCATCAACAATCCGACAGTTCAATCGAAACCCATCGATTAACTTGCCACAATGCCATTCTATTTCCTCTCATCAAAATTCCTCACAATCAGTGGTTCACAGCAGCTGAACGTCTGTAACCATTACTTGCTACATGTAAAGATCAAAATTTTATATCATACCTGAAGAAGTATTTTTCCGAGCGACATCCTCATCTGCCACCCGCCGCTGAAGGAGGCGACGAGGCGGTCGGCGTCCTCCGGTGCGAACCCAATCTTATATATTTTCCCAAAATCCCCGTATAAATTATACACATCTCCATGACTTGGTACGTACCCTGCTGCTGGTGATGAACCGAGAGAGGCAATCATGGAGCAATGAGCAATGAGGGAAAGTTTCAAACTAACCATTTCCCGTTCACTCATCAAGCATTTTATTTCCTCAATTAAACTTGTATTCTATGACAATTTATCAAGATAACCATTTCTTTCTAAGACTCCCTCTGATCAAATTCAGATTCTATGTTCTCTTATCTCCTACAGAAATTATCCTCTCAAGTTGGGGCAGTTTAGCCTGTACGGGGGCTTACGAATTTGACAGAAATTTTGTGAGAAATGGTTAAAATCCTCTAAAATTTTGGCTTGACCAAACAATCAAACCACAATGTTCAAGGGTTGCGAGCTCAGGTTCGAATTAAACAGAACTCCTAAGTCCCAATTAACACAACCAAATCAATTAACACAACTTAATCACACCATAATCCCCAATCACAGCATAATCCACATGACACAGTAATCCCCATATTTTTTCAGAGGGCGAGAAACATCTCCAGAACAGAAGAGAAAAAGAAGAGAGGAGCAGAGCAGAGCAGCATTACTTATACAAGTATCAAGAATTTACAAATCATCATCAGCAGCATCAGCATCATCACAAATACCTTCCTCAAATCTCAACCCCCTTGCAATAATAATGAGATAATTGGTTTTTTAGGACTCTAAACGTTGGGCTTCGCAAAATTAGGACTCCAAACGTTAGCTTCGCAAAATTAGTACTCTAAACGTTGACACTTTGATTTTTATGGTATTATAGCTTATTTATCATTTCTTAATCTCTTTTCTTAATACTTAGCATCTAAAATGACTCTTATACCCTCTTCCCTTAATCACAATCGGTAATCTTGCAATACATCAGTGCACCTTCCTTCATCGTATATGTCTCGTCTTCGTCTCCGACGAGGAAATTTAAAATAATGGAGTCCCTGAAGATGCAGTGACCAATTGCCTGAAAGAAAGAAGTATTTAGTAACTAGTAATTATAGGGCATCTAAACACTTGCCTTGTTTTAAGACGAGCTACAAATTGGGAGAAAAGCACCTTGGGCTGTAGCTCTTTGCCACATTGTACAATTCTCCCAACCGAATCATCAGTGTTCTTGGCGTATCCAACCTGAAAAGGAAATGACTTGTGCTTTCACCGCCAGCCATGTTTTGTTATCAGGCCAATTGTCTTACAATGTGAATAGGAGATTGGTGAATTGGTTTGCCAAACAAAATAGTGTGATCAGCAAAGGCCAAAAAAATCATGCGATACCAAGCTCAAGCTGGGTCCGGAACCTGGATGCGCCGCTTTGCAGGGTGTTGCAAGAAGACTAATAAAAACAGCTCTGCGAGGGGCAGCAGTGGCCGGGAAAACGCTGCGGCGGCGGCGCCCAGCACGACGGCACTGGACTCGCTCCACCTGCAGGTACGTGATTAAGGGAAGAGGGTATAAGAGTCATTTTAGGTGCTAAGTATTAAGAAAAGAGATTAAGAAATGATAAATAATCTATAATACCATAGAAATCAAAGTGTCAACGTTTAGAGTACCAATTTTGCGAAGCCAACGTTTGGAGTCCTAATTTTGCGAAGCCCAACGTTTAGAGTCCTAAAAAACCAATTATCTCCAATAATAATCCACTAATTAATCACCCTTATTTTCTCAAGCCACCCGAGCCGTCGTGTCATGATTGCCCAAGGCCCAAACCCTCACCTCTCCATCTCGGCCTCGTTGCCGACGGCCGCCTCGTCCTCCTGCGGCGGCGGTGAAGATAGCTGGGCCGCCGCGAGCGCATCGGCGAGCGCGCGCATGGCCTTGACCTGCATCTCCAGCGCGGCCTCCTGCGGCGGCGGTGAAGATAGCTGGGCCGCCACGAGCGCATCGGCGAGCGCGCGCATGGCCTTGACCTGCATCTCCAGCGCGGCCACGTAGTCGGCCGTCTCCTCGAGCAGGTCCGGCGCCGGCAGCCCGGGACGAGCCGGCCCAGCACGCGGAGTTTGCACCTAGCTGAGAAAGAACTGATTTCGAGAGATTGGGAGGCGGATCGGATTGGGGAATTGGAGGATGGGGGCGAGACGAGGGGAGGCGGAGGATGGGGGAGGCGGAGGGAGGGGAGGCGCGGTGGAGGATGGGGGGAGGCGGAGGGAGGGGAGGCGTGGGGGAGGATGGGGGGAGGCGGAGGGAGGATGGGGGAGGCGGAGGGAGGGGAGGCGCGGGGGAGGAGGGGGGAGGCGCGGGGGAGGCGGAGGGAGGGGAGGCGCGGGGGAGGAGGGGGGAGGCGGAGGGAGCGGAGGAGGCGCGGGGGAGGCGGAGGGAGGGGTAGCGCAGGTCGAGCGGGGGCACAGAGAACGGAGCGGTATGTGCATGATCCAAATGATTTTGGCCTTAGGATCTTCAATGAGTAAGAGAAGAAGGTTTAAGGAGAGATCTAGGTCATTTATTCATATGAAGTTGGATTATTTTGGTACACAAATCTGGGTGGACTTAGATTACGCATGACTGTGGGAGTGGATGAGAGGGGTGGATTTAGCAAAGAAAATTTTGGTGTATTATAGAGTAGGGTAGATGATTTTGGCCTTAGGATCTTCAATGAGTAAGAGAAGAAGGTTTAAGGAGAGATCTAGGCCATTCATTCATATGAAGTTGGATTATTTTGGTACACAAATCTGGGTGGACTTAGATTACGCATGACTGTGGGAGTGGATGAGAGGGGTGGATTTAGCAAAGAAAATTTTGGTGTATTATAGAGTAGGGTAGAAGGGTAGAAAAGGGCATTTCATTTCTCTCAGAAAGTAGGTTCCAACGGGCCAGAGTTTCGACTTAACGAGCTGCTGCAGCCTTGGCCCAAGAAAGGAACTGGCTGCGGATGGGCACTGCAACCCACGAGAGAATGTATAGGGGATGGGCCGCGTGACCCACGAGGTGGAGGCCGGTTCCTCCACGGCGTTGGTGAGGCCAACATCCAGTACGGACTCCGAAGGCAAGAACCTCTGCTTCTTACAGACCGAATTTGAAAAAAAATGTTGTTAATGGTTGAAATTGTATTATTGCTGATTGAAATTATATTATAGCTGATGGTGATTTATTTGGTATAATTAAATTTTAAAAAGTTTGAAAAATATGTTAGCCCATCACGGATAATGCAAATGAATACGGAAAAAGAATCGGCAAAAAGCTAAAAAAACCAAAAACCAGAAAAAACGAAATTTAAAAATAATAATAATAAATAAAAAGTCAGAAACTCAATCCAAAAAGAACTTTGGACGTATCTAGCACTGTATGCCTTCCAAATTCCAAATATAGCACCCTGCGTATAAAAATTCTGTTTATGGCCCCCGTTTCGACCGCGCGACTCGGGAGGGGCGACACGTGGGCAGTCGTGCGGTCCGATACCACACGATCGAGCTACAGTTGAGTCGTGCGGTCCGGAACTGCACGTCTTCACTGTAGCAAAGTGATCGTGCGCTGCCGGTCCGCATGTTTGACACGGAAAAGTGACATAAGGCTTCTTCTGCTCAATGCATTGTCAGCCTTCAATGTGCAATCACGTGGCTGCAAATACATGCATACTTAGAACCATCAGAAATATGTCACGTGATTTGAAAAATCTGCACTTGACCGTGAATGTTAAAAACGAAAGGCACATAATAACTTTAAGTGTAAGGATTTTGGAGAGATGATACATTCATTTCTATCTCAACGTTTATGCGTACGGTTTTCTTGGTTTTCGCAGTAATTAAAGCCTACTGTCTGCTTTGTAGGTGAACCCTGGTAAATTTCATGCTCCGTTGGTAGCAGTGAAGACGTGCGGACCGGCAGTGCACGATCACTTTGCTACAGTGAAGACGTGCGGTCCCGGACCGTATGACTCGACTGTAGCTCGATCGTACGGTGCCGGACCGCACGACTGCCCACGTGTTGAGCCTTCGGAGTCGCGCGGTTGGAGCAAGGTCAGAAACGGAATTTTTATGTGCAGGATGCTATATTTGAAATTTGGAAGGTATACAGTGCTAGATACGTCCAAAATTCAATCCAAAAAGAGTATTACCTTAGCCGGGTCGGAACTCGGAAGGGTCGGTGTACCTGACGCGACGCGGACGGTGGTCGGGTGTCCCAGACGCGCCCGCGCGCTCGCCACCCACCTCCAGGATCTTGCTCTTCCGGCCTGCCCATGGACGCAACGCTAACCAATGTCCGGCCCACAATCAACGTCCAGCCCGGGGAGGTGGTACCCACTAGCATCCGGCCCAAAACAACACACATCCAGATCAGAAATATATCCCGCTGGCCGAGCCAAACCTCAGGGGGAAGTCTGCATTGGATCGCGAATAGATCCGGATTCCGGTCCCCGCCAGCCGTCCGATCGAGCATCCCCGGCCCGGATCGGAGCTCCCCATGGCCAATCCCGACGACGTGTCCCAAGGAGTCGGCGGCCACCGCCGCCTCTATCCGCGCCGTCAGCCTGCTGGCTCATCATCGTTCAGTGGGCGGCTTCCACTGATTTTTCAACGACGCCAGGCCTGTTCTTTAAGTCAAAAGTTGATGGTTTTTAGTTTTTGCTATAATTCCTAACTTTCAAACGGAGTATTTTTTAAAGACGGGATCTACAAGTTAAACGATCTACACGTTAAAAACCCAATATCTGTACTAGCTAAAATCGCAAGTGAGTATCTGACCCTGTTTGTTTCCACTTAAGATTATTATAATCTAACTTATAGGTGGGGGATTATATAAGCTAGATTATAATAAACTGGTGGAAAATAAGCTGTCAAGTGTTTGGCAGCCTGGATTATCAGAGTTATGGATTGTTGTATTCGAATGTTTAAAGACTACAATATCCTTGAGAGAGAGGCAAGGGAGTTGGGGGATGGATGAATGACAAAGGTGGGTAATATTCCTAAAGTTTTATGGTCCTTAAGATAAAAGGTGGATCTATAAGCTGAAATAAGCTCCTTTTTTGAGCTTATTAGATTACAATAATCTGGGCTATTAGATTATAATAAGTTACCTTATAATCTAGGCTGTTTGTTTCCACTTATGATTATAAGCTAGATTATAATAATCTTAAGTGGAAACAAACAGGGCCTCTGTCTCTCTGTAATCTGTACTGTAAACAGCTAAAATTCAAAAATTTCAGCTAAAAATCATAAGCCACAGCCGAAAAGAACAGGCCCGCCGACGCGGTCGGCTCCCAAACGTGCATAAACGCACTCAACTTGAGAACAAATTGACTGGACAGGACGTACAGTTCTCGCCCATTTTCGCTCTCTCGCGCCCAAGCTGGTTAGATGGCAATCTCAGGATGGTTTTTCATCAGATGAAATCGAATCGTAGAAGAAGGGCCAGGCACTCAATTATATAAAATTTTAATTATATTTCTAAATATGTAAGTCTAAGAAGAATTTTTGAAAATTTTGAATTTAATTTTATAATTTGAGTACACTTATTTATTTTATATTTAATTAAGGTTGATTTTTTAAATTTATTTAATTATTTTTTAATGATTCTACGAGTTGAATCGTGATTCCACTGTGATACTACCTAATTCTGATTTATATTACAATCCATGTCATCTATCTTTGTTAGCATGGGCGGAACCACACCCCGGGCAGGGTAGGCTTCAGTCCGGGGTGTGGAAAAATATCTAGTGTAAAGTCCGGGTAAATTCTGTCCAGTCTGGATAATATTTTTATGATCCAGCCTAAAAAGTCTAGATCATTCTATCGCTGAGCCCGAGGTATAACCAAATTCTAAGTCGGCTACTAACTGGTAGAATCGTAGATACTATAAACCGCAAAACTGACAACGCCCCTCCTTTCATTTCGCCCATCACACCACACGGACGCTAGTCGTTGACACGAACAGCACAATATGTACAAACCAGTAGTAAAACGAAACACCAAGTCGGTGACGTTCACATTATCTGGTCCTATAAGCTAGCACAGCAGCAAACAGAATGATATTGGCTCATGACCGCAGAAGCGTCGAGGCTGTGCTTCCGATCGACGTCTTCGCCTGCCAAATTTGCGGTACTGACACTGTACGTACCACCGGATTTTTGAAAAGCCCTAAAAATTCAAACCAAAAATTTTCCTGGATTTTTGCTGATTTTTTTGGGGGGGAATTTTGAAAACTTTCCCTTTTTGAAAAGCCCCCGTTTTTCCGCTTTCCTTTTTCGGCCTGGCGCCACCTTTTCCCGATGGCGCCTTTCCCTTTCCCGCCTCCCACTTCTTCCGGCGCCTCCCCGTTCCCTCTTCTCGCTGGCGCCACTCCCCTCCCCGCTTTCCTCCTGCCCGAGCGCCTCCCTCGCTCTCCCTCCGCGCTCGCGCCTTCGCTCCTCCCCGTCTTCCTCCGCGCACACGCGCTACGCGTGCCCGCGACCGCGCCCGGTTTTGCGACAGTGGGTTCATCCCCTCCCCTCGTGCTGACGCCGCCGCCTGACGCCACCGTCGCCGCGCGTCGCAGCTCCTCCGCTCAGCCCCACCTGCAGCCTCTCCCGCCCGGTTCTTCCCCCTTGGAGCTCGATTCTTCCCCCTTGGCCGCTTGGTTCTTCCCCCTTGGCACCCGGTTCTTCCCCCCTTGGCTGCCCGTGCCCCATCCCCATGGTTTCCCCTCCCCTCCGCCGGGTATAAAACCCTTCCCCAGCCCTTGCTCCCCGATCTCCTCCACCCCTTCCCCATTTCCAAATTGCTTGCGCCAGGAGCTCCCACATCCTCCCCGAAGCTCGTCGCCACCTTCCTCTGGCCTGGAGAAGCCCTGAGGAGCTCCGGCGTCGAAGGCCGCCGCCGGCCACCGCCGGCCACCGCACCTTTCCCGTGGCCAGCACGCTCCGCAGCTCCTCAGCCTCCACCTCCGCCACCCTCGTGAACCCCTTGAGCGCCTGCCTGTGTAACCGCTGCCATTTGGGCTACCTCGCCGCCGGTGAGCTTCCCCGCCACCGCAAACCCAATTCTCCCCCTTCTGTCTCCCGTCCTCTCCAGTGACCCCCTCATCTCCCTGAGCGCCCCATTGGACTCCCCGTGTTGAGCCGCACCCCGTGGCACCATTCCCCGTCGCCGGAATCCTTCGCCATCACCGGAGAGCGAAACCCCGCCGTCCCTGCCCCTCTGCCTTGTGCGCCCGGCGAGAGGTAGACGAAGGGAGACGTGGCCCCTCCTCCGCCGACCGATCCTCTCGTCGCTTTCTAACCACAGCCGCTGGATCTAGCCAGCTCCGCCACCGTCCGATCCTCATAATCGCACCGCCTGGCATCCGTCGGATCCGCCCCATACCGCTTCACCCCGCCTCCCCTTCCCTCGGCCGTCCGATCCACCCCGCGCCTCATCCCGCCCGTTCGCTTCGCTCCATCGGCGCCGTCCGCCAGCGCCGCGCGTCGCCCATCCGGATAGTGCGGGGGCGCGAGCGTGGGCCGAACTCGGCCTGCCTCGTCTCTCCGCGCCGCGCGCGTGCGCGCCTGTGGGCCACGCCGGTCGTCGGCCGCACGGGCTGATTTCCCGGCCGGGCTGCACTGTTGCACCGGGCCGGCCCAAAACTGTTCATCCCGAATTTTCAGCAATTTTCTAAATTCCAAAATCCAGAAAAATTCAAATAAATCCTAGAAAATCATAGAAAATCCCAAAAATTCCCAAATTTCACCACCTTGCTCCAAATATTATCCTAGACCCATTTTTGGCCTCCACTTCCACAAATTCATCCCAGATAAATTCCTAAAATTCCCCATTTGTGGATTTATGCATTTTACTCCTTTTTAAATAGTTTATTTTTCCTCGCTTGATTAGTCTCAAGCTGGACTTATTTATTTTACGTGTTTGCGCTAGTGTCGGAGTTTCCGGAAGTTCAAGTGCAGACTCAGGATTCAGGCGTTTCTACGTTCGAGCTAGCCGAGACCGTCCAAGTCAACGGCAAGTCCCAAATCCTTTGATCATGTTGTATCCCATGCTATGTAATTACGTTATTATGCTATTTGCATTATGCTAATTGTGAAATGTTAATTCAAAGTAAAATAAAATGTTTAGAATGACATGTTATGTAGTTAAACCTACCACCGTTAAATGCCCTGTTAAATTTGTTGCCATACCTTTGTAACCCTAGAAATAATTATCTGATAATCTAAATAACTGTAGGTTATTATTACCATGCAAAGTCTTTACACTAATAAGGTCGTGGCTGCAGGCCAATAGAATTTAGAAAACCCGACTCTAAGGTAGGGTGGTATGGGACACCGTATCTTAGAGCGGAGAGTGCCGGCGTGCACAAGGTAGGGTAAGGGTGTTGTGGGGCGCCGCAAGACGGCTTTCGCCCACCGCTTACCCTAGGATTGAAGGTAGGGTAAGGGTGTTGTGGGGCGCCGCAAGACGGCTTTCGCCCATCGCTTACCCTAGGATTGAAGGTAGGGTAAGGGTGTTGTGGGGCGCCGCGAGACGGCTTTCGCCCACCGCTTACCCTAGGATTGAAGGTAGGGTAAGGGTGTTGTGGGGCGCCGCAAGACGGCTTTCGCCCACCGCTTACCCTAGGATTGAAGGTAGGGTAAGGGTGTTGTGGGGCGCCGCGAGACGGCTTTCGCCCACCGCTTACCCTAGGGTCGCGGGCCTGGCGAGGTTGCGGACCATGTGAAAATATAAGGACTGAAACCCTTACGCTGAGCAAATGTCACAGTGATCGCTCAACCACAGGAGTTGACTTGTCAACACTTGTCTAGTAGCTGCTCAACTCGGTTGAAACTCTACAGGAGGTTTAGCAGTGAGGTTAGGCAGGCCGTGCTGTGGGTGCCTAACAACGGTAGAGTTCACTCGAAGCGGTTATTTGTTTACTCTTGTGTGGGTGTGTGTGTGTGTGTGTGTGAACCAGACCCGAGTGAATTCTACCGGGTAGAGCCTATATAAAGAGTTGAGCAGTGAAACGACCTGGCTTTCTTAACTCTGTCGCGGGAGTTAAGGGATCGTGTGGGTAAAGCTGAGTAAACTCTGCAGAGTCAAATAAATGGTATTCGAATACGCCGTGCTCCCGGTTATTGGAGCTGTGTCACTTGGGTGATTCCATCAGCAAAGCTTAAGTAGTTTTGTACATGCTTTAACTTGTTTAGTTGGTTAATTGAACTCTTCATGAAAAACCCCTGAGTTCTTGAGAAGTAGTTTTTGGGTCCATTTTATAAAAATATTTGCAAATAAAATTGCATCCACTCGAAGTTAATAAACCAAGTATACTCCCTCCCTTTGTTAATCCATGCAAGTAGTAAGTTAGAGTTTCCCTTGTGATTTGCTGAGTACGGGGTCGGAGTACTCAGGCTTGCTATGCCACAGATGCCAGAAGGAAAAGAAGGCAATTCAAGATTTCGTGTTGGAAAGGTCTCCCCGTCGAAGACCCGAGGCTTTAGGTCTTGGCCGTGCTCAAGCGGATCTTGGAGTTTTTGTAATGTAAGTATACTTTGGGCTTGCACGCCCCGCTGTCGAAAAAGGGATGCTAATCCATATGTAAAATATATGCTGGTCTTTTGTTGTAAGCATGCAATGGTATACTCTTGCGCGACGCTCCATAACTGTTCATGAGTGAATAGTTACGGGGTGCCGTGTCCGTACGCGCCCCTGGAAACGGGGGCGTTACAATTTTTTCCCCGCGGCTGCTTCAAGTTGGTCGGTCTCGGCCGAACGCGACACGCTTATAAACGACGGCCACGCAGCGCACTGGCGGGAGGCTGGAGGCTGGTAGCTAGCCACGAAGCACTACTGAACTAGCGTCCAGGAAAATCACGCTCCGTCAGCGGCGTGGCCTAATGCCTACTGTACAAGACCGATGCAGACCTGACCTCGATAGATTCAGATCTCTCTTAGTAGACGACACAGTATAATGCGCAGTATATCGGCTAGCTATCTAGAACGATGGATTGATATATATCGTCCGGTGATCGATACCATATGTATATTGGCCATATCAGGCCGTATTTTGCACGCTACGTGCGATGATTCCTATTTTTGAGACCGTCCAATTTTTTCATAACCGCCTAGAAATTTCGGTTGTGAAGTGAAGAAGAGTGTATATCAAATCTGTTTAAACTTTAATCATAAAACCAAACTTTGAATGCAGGGAAGTACGGATTAGCAACCGAGCTTTATATTATTAAAGACGTCTAAGACCAAAGTTTATGATACAAGGCAAAAAAAAAATCTCTCTAAACTACAGGCACACTTGACCGTAGTTAAGACCTAGAACCAGTAGTCATCATCTTTTAGAGAGTCATCAAAGTCTCCATCAAAAAATTCTTCGGTATCCTCCCAAGTTCCTTCTTATAATGATTAAGCAAATATGAGTACAACCGTATTAAGTAAACCACATGAGGATATCTACCTAAATACTTGCCATAATTTCAATAGAACATAGTAAATAGGTTCTATTATTATGGGTATAAATACATGTTTGTTTGCAAATGTTTTCATACTTAAAATACAAAACACTATTTATTAAGAGAAAAGGAAATTTAACAACAGTACTTATCATGTTGAAACCATTCAAAACCTATATATGTGTTGTTGTTGAAATCATCCATTAAAAATAGCTCCGTTGATTGGAAGCACGATATATCCGAATACTATATATTATGCTCTACAAAGTTGTCCAGCTTTATCCACAAGATACCTCATACTCACAATATCATACAATAGACACGCTCATGAAAGCGGTTCACTGAGTTGAGATAACAAGTCTGTTTTACTGCTCTTTCCTTTCTAGTCTCTACTTGGTAGGTATGAGCTATTTAATAATGATCGGGTGCCAATTGACCAGTGAGAAATACGCACTCTTATATTGAATGGGCCTACCGATGTGAAGAATGGCAAGCGGCATAAAAACATAGAAATCTCAACTTCCATGTCACCCTTATCGTACGGAGCATCCAAAAGATCATGTGATAACGATTTCTCCTTTAATATTTGATCGGATCAAGCAGTGTACTAGACCTAGTTGATAAATCAAGTTTGTGGTTGAGCGAGGACTATATCCTTTACTTGGCATAAAGATCTAATCCTTACTTTCTACAGATAGGGCTATCATTCACATACCATGTGCATCCTGGCACATACCACCAAAATTATACCAAAGCCACAATCCTCGAGTAAGATCATGGGCTCCAACAATCTAGTGACTATTTAGCAAGTAGTCTCAACCCTTAGCTTCATCTTAAAATTTATCGACGTAGAGCCGAATAGCCCTTATTAGTATATGTAAATCATTTTAGTTGTCCAACATAATTGCAAGCTATATATAATGATTAAATACTATGATAGGTTATACTAAGGTTGTCAAGGTGAATATTGCCTATAAGATTATGACCGGACTTTTCGGTGACAGGATCTAATAATATCCACCATATCATTCCAAGCTATTATTTTATTAAATATAAGTGCAAAATTATTGTAAAAGAAAGTAAAGATACTTAAGTAAGACGGGATAAACATGATAAAAACATGTGACTTGACTTCCTGCTCGTAGTGTTCTAATCATGCAATGAAGCAAAAGACTGAAACACATTAATCCATGTTCTCCATCCCGCGTCCTCGGTGCCTACACATGGGAGGAATAAGTTGCCCAAGTCTTGGATCCCGAAATGTTAGTGAGCAAATATTTAGGAAACTAAAGTTTGGATACACCACCGGTAAAAACGATTAAATTCGTATGTGAGCTAGTATGATGCATTAGATGGTTCTTGCAATAAGATCCATTCTTGGTGGCACACTGCGAGTGGACTACTCGATGAAAAAATGTGTGCAATCTTTAGAAAAGTAGCGAGAATCTTGCCTAAAAGCACCATGATGAGAGCCAACACAAATACCAAAATGACTCATAATTCATCCTCACTGTGGGTACACACCTTAATAGGAAAAATGAGGTCCACCACTTCAGAAATGATGGAAATCTTCTCGCGGGATAGCACGAAGACTAAAAACAAAATAATAAAAACCAAGTCCATGACGTAGTCCAACACCACTAGAGAAAGTATCAAAGAAGCCATCAACAAAGCAAACCTTCATACTCTCTTGAGTGTTTATACCATGAGAAAGGCTATACATATTTAGAGACTTAAAAGCACGGACTTGACGCATACATTTGGCACGCCAAAAGTAAAAAATTTACATGATACACATCCTTCCCATAAAATAAGCAATGGTACAAAGATTTACTAGGAGACACGGTTTAGGAGGACAAAACACCATTTTGACTCAAAGAAGAATTACCTTGGTACAAGCATGAAGATGGCATTAGGTCTATATATGCCATTAAATGGACGATGTGTATTCCTAAAAGCTCGACAACAAACTCGACGCTCATGCTTAACACAACGAAAACAAAACTCAACAATGTGTCCATCTTTACGTGCATCGGCCTCGTCACTTGGTGCATCACATGTACCAACTCGCCTCTTCAAGATCTTTGTCTTCTTTGTGCTTCCTGCTTGAGCCACGTAGTCTCACCCGGACTTATATGACTTCTCAAATTTTAGCTTTTTCGCCTAGCCCCAGTCATTTATCATCGACTGCTAACGTTCTTTAAGTCACCAGCACATCCAAAGACCAAGCGACCATGTTGAGAACAAATTTCATGCACTTGACTCACGTTAGTTAAAGCAATATATCATGCAACACACCACAACAAAACACCGACACCTATACCGTGCACACACACTCAACCATGCTAATACAATGATCCTAACCCTAGGACCAAACCTCAAGCCAAAATGCATAATTTCAGCACCAATTTGCCAGAAGCTGGTTGACTGCCATTACCTGGCTGATCAGCCCGCCAGCGCTGGTGTGACTGCCAGTATTTGGCCGATCTGAGTAGTTAAGAGCACCAAAAAACACTCTCTCTAGAATTTCGGTTAAACTCTATTAAATTTCGGCTCGGAATTCTATTTTAAGTGATATCTAGTGTAAACACACGTACACAAATGTTTGGTGTGCAATTTTCAAAATCTATACGACCGGTCTGACCATTTGCACCATGATGGTCTGACCGCTGGCCATTGGCCGATCAGACTATCATCCTTATGGCGGTCAGACTCCCATGACATACGATCAGACTGTGTTATACCTGATAACAATTTTAAATATTGCAAACTGTTAAAATTAAGTTCAAACTTCGATAATATTTATATAATAAAATTAAATACTCCTCGTTCATATAAAATGACCTCAGTATGCTCAGCGACCAACTACGCGCCATTTACTAAGACCGTGAGCTGCACTCACGCTCGGAGCCTCGGACCCTTTTGGCCTACATAAATTAAGAAAAAGCCTTGCTTCCCTCGCAAAAAAAAAGAGCCTTGCTTACTCCGTTCATGTCTTAGTGTGTGCAACCTAAAGTTTCTCGAAGATTCCAGCGGCTCATCGTGCTTAATCATCAGGCCGAAGCATATGTTACATGCAAGTGGAACATGGCTCGTAAGTAATACGTATAACACGGAGTAGTTGCTGTAGTTAACGACAACATGCTAGAGCATTGGCACTACCAACCCTATGGTTGGTGAGAGACACTATTCGAACAACATATACCCTCAAAAGTAACACGTTTCCGAGCTACAAATAGGATCAGTTCGTATTGACTTTTATTAATATTTTTTAGTTTCTAACTAATAAAAAATAGTGGCTGGCGAATAGTAGTGACTAATAGAAATAATTTATAGAACCTGGAGTGTTCGTATTAGCTTTTGGCTTGTTATTGAATGCATTATGTAACAGAGCAAACGATAGTGCAGTATAAGGCACTACAATATTTGGACTGTCATACGACTTATAGAATTATGAAATAATAAAATACAAAGATATGAAAGTTCAAAACAGCTAATAAATAGTAGTGATTGATAAAAATAAATTATAAAAACTAAGACGTTTATATTGACTTTGGCTTCTAAAGCTCAAGTGAAAAACCCAAATCAATTCAGACGGCCATACGGACTGATTTGATTGTTCGATCGGGGGAAAACAATCCTTACCTGAGCAACATCTGCAACACGGTGCATACTCAGCAAGTCAGCATAGGAGCAAAGAAAGACCGAACTACAAAGACTGCCCAAGATAAGTCCGTCTCCTTAATTTATTTGCTATTGGTTGTGTGGTGCTAATGACTTCTAGCCTATGCGGATTAATCTGCGATGAGTATCTGTTCCTTTTTTTGCTTTATCTTATAGTTTTTTTGTTGTGGTCACGCACTGTCCTCGCATGTGCACAGCAATTAAACGTCGCATGACTTCGTAAGCGTGCTTACGATGGCTCCGCTGCGTCACATGCTGGCGCAACCGCGTACGTGCGCCACCGGCCATTTCCTATGGGATCAGCTCGACCAGATCGAAGTGAGCACAAAACGACGGTCGCCCTCACGTCACCCACCGCGCGCGGCTGGAGCAGCACATCTGTACATGATCTGGAGTAAGGAGCAGCACCGTGCTATGCAGGGAGCCAGGGACCTATCGGTACGAGACTGACGCCGACATGAGTACATCTGTACATGACGTCCATATGTCTCTCTTCCCAGCTGGGCGCGTGCAATGTGAAAAACACATGTTGTCGCGATATTTGGAAAGGGAAAAGCTAGTGTATAAATGAGAATGGTTTTTTACATGTACATGTTGATATATACGTATATATCGCCACTACTGAATGTGTTTTAAGATCGATGCAAATAATCGAAATTCAAACCAATCTCTCATTTTTTTTAATCATTGCAGTACCTTAGCACAAATCTCGAATTATTTTGGAGGACTAAGATAGTACATGTATCTATGTAATGTATATGTGGTTTTGAATTTTTCTCTCCATAAATTAATACTTTTCTTGCTGGGATCTATGCTCCGAAGCTTATCTAGGTCCCCTTTGATATTTTTCATAGTTTTATGAAGAATTTCTGTGTTATAAACATGCTCAATTATATACCGTTTATTCAATCGTCAGCTAAATAATAGAATTAGGCCCCCTTTGATATGTTTTATAGTTTTCTACAAAATTCCTGTGTTTGAAATGAGCTCAATTATATATTGTTTAGGTCGATCCGTTAGCTAATTGACAGGCTTAGGCTCCACCCTTGTCATGTTTCCAAGAACATGATAGCAAGAAAGGGGTGTCATTAGCAGCTCGTGGCGCCTAAGATGAAACATTGAATCGAACAAGCCCTGCGTCTTTTCCCGTCTTGTCTACTATACCTGAACAGTATGTGAAATGCCAACTAACTACTCCATGCATAAGACACAAGTTAAACGCGCGGTCGAACCCTTGTGGCCTGCATAGTGCATGTAACATATGAAATGCCTGCTTAATATATAGTGTGCTTAATTAAAATAGTGCAGGCTAGCTTCTTCGCATGCGCAGTCACTTGTCACATGGCAGTCCAAGCAGTGAAGAGGCCTATGTTTGAAGCACATGTAGCAACAGCCCACAAAGGCTAGGGCTAGCACTGTTTGTCATAGTTGGCAGACGGTTGGTGAGAGAGCATTCAACCATTAAAAATCTTCCTCATGGACCATCACGGTTTATATTATAAATTGTTCCCCAATTGATAATGAAAAATGTTTTGGTTTCAAAGGAAGTTTAGTTTCGGGTTAGTCGGAGATCAACTTCAACCGGACTATTTAATTTCCTTGTCTTGCAACACCTAAATACACACAAAAATAGAAAAAGACCAAACAAATTAAGGTAAGACTGTCCGAGAGAAGCCTCTCTCATTGACTTTGCCTAGTTCATATGTTATTGGCTGTGCTAATGCGTTTTATATATTCAAAATCTATGACGGATAAATTAGCATGCATGATTGGCTCATATTAGCCCATAGGCGGATCCAGTGGCAGTAAAGATTCAGTGGAGACACATGCCCCACCCATGCATATTTTAGTCAACATCTACTTTAATTAAAATTTGGGAGTGTTTAGACATCACCCGGATATTTTCTTCCTAATTATCATCTAAATTTATGACCTTTGGATTAGAGATAAGAGGCCCCTTGTTTTTGAAGAGGGGAGATTAGGGGGAGAGGGTAGAATTCAAGGGAGACGGGGGAGAATTCATGGTCATTACACCTCTAATCCAATGGTTCTAAATCCGGATGATAGTTAGGAAGAAAACATCCGGATGATGTTTAACAAAACCCTTAAAATTTTATCATTTGTACCCGCATTGACTCAATAAAAGCGCTTCTATTGGGCCTATAATTAGGGCATGTTCTTTTCAGCTTCTAAAAACTGATTTTCGATTTTTCTATAGTAACTAGCTTTTAAACAGAGTATCTTTTCAAGATATGGTCTACTAGTTAATTGTAGTATATGTACCGACTTCATTTATATCGGCAAAAACCGCACGTGAGTTTTTATTACTCTGTAATCTCTCGCATGAATAGCCTAAAAGTCACAAGCTGCAGCTAAAAGACAAAAGCCATAAGTTTCAGCAAAAAAGAACAGGCCTAGTCCAAAAAAGCAGAAATCAAGCCCAAAGTTATTTGTGTAAAATGACCATTTTGCCGTTTCCAATCCTTTTGCCCAAATGAAATGACTCTTTTGCCCTCTTCTGCTTTCACTCTTTCTTTTTCCGCCGATTGCATTGTCGAGGTAGGGGGCTAGCGGCCACGACCAGGTGTTGTGGTTGTTGTCGTAGGTGTCGTTGTTCTTGCGGTTCGAATTGGTGCTAACATGGTATTCTACAGCAGCGTAATGGTATTTCGTGTTTCTAAACGACGCTGGATATTTTTTAGATGACTAGTTACACTGTATCGATCGTAAGCGTTTCATGACTTTTTTTCAGGTTGTGGCTGTCGAATGCTTCGGGCGTCGACAACTGACGCGCGGACCAATAAGCAGGATCCTTGCAAAGAGTCCGAGACCAAGACCAACGCGTTGTTACATAATCGGGAAGCACGTGGCCACGATGTAACATAATCGGGAAGACGACTGTTCGTGTCGGTGTCGCTAACACCGTTTCACACTTACACTGGATTATTAACTCAATGTTGAACTTCTCCAGCAGCTGAGCAGCCTGCGCTGCCCGGCTGGCCCTATAAATTGAGGAGCTCTTATGCTCTGCAACTGCAACATACCACACAGCGAACAAAGAAACCAAGCATCTGAAGCTAGCCGAGTCCTCAGAACAAGCTAGGCTGTTTACTACTGCACGCTTGCAGCCATGAAGGTAGAGTGCGAGCTCCACATGAGCCGGGGCGACGGCGAGACCAGCTACGCCACCAACTCTAGGCTTCAAGTCTGTACTTCTGCATCACATGTCCCCTGTGTATCGCTACACTAGTGCAACGCTCTTGCACATCTAACAGTATGAACAACTGACAGTAACATGCATGCATTCTTGACATGTTCTTTGTAGGAAAAGGCTATACTGAAGACGAGGCCACTGCTTCACAAGGCCGTGGAGGAAGCGCAGGCGTCGCTCTCCCTCCCGGGCATGATGATCGTGGCCGACCTCGGCTGCTCTTCGGGGCCCAACACGCTCCGCGTCGTCTCCGAGGTGCTCGGCGCGATCGCCGACCGCTGCGAGAGGCAGGGCCAGCCGCCCATGTACGTCCAGTTCTTCCTCAATGACCTCCCCGGCAACGACTTCAACCTCATCTTCCAGTCCCTGGAGCTGTTCAACAAGCTTGCTGCGAAGGAGATGGGGGAGGCGCTGCCTCCCTACTACATTGCCGGATTGCCAGGCTCCTTCTACACCAGGCTCTTCCCTGACCGCTGCGTTCACCTCTTCCACTCCTCCTACTGCCTCATGTGGCGCTCCAAGGTACGCACAAACCGAGGAAAACATCGGTGCACATGGCATGCATGTAAACGAATATCAGCATGCCGTACTGCGTGTGTCAGTTTGGGCAGACTTTCTCACCGACCAGAGCACATGCACATTGTGATTTGTGACGTATGTGTCTAGGTGCCTGAGGAGCTCGCGAGAGGCGCGATGCTGAATGAGGGCAACATGTACATCTGGGAGACCACGCCGCCGGCGGTGGTCAAGCTGTACCAGAAGCAGTTCCAGAAGGACTTCTCGCTGTTCCTCAAGCTGCGTTACAATGAGCTCGTCGCTGACGGCCAGATGGTGCTGACATTCCTAGGCAGGAAGAACAAAGACGTGTTGCGCGGCGAAGTGAACTACATGTGGGGGCTGCTTGCCCAGGCTCTTCAGTCCCTAGTCCTAGAGGTACATATTCCAGTGGCGGAGCTTAGAGGAGAACATAAATGGGGTCAATCTAACATCGTACACTTAGATATTGTTATCTAAAAAGAGGGGGGCTACTTTAGTGTTATGTTAGCATCGTCATACACTAAATGCTTTAACTGGATTCAACTCATGAACTGTGAACTGAACTCAGTTATTGTTTCTGATGCACGGCAGGGACGTGTGGAGAAGGAGAAGCTGAACTCCTTCAACCTGCCATTCTACTCACCTTCGGTCGACGAAGTGAAGGTAGTGATTAGAGAGAGTGAGTTATTTGACATCAATCACATCGAGCTCTTCGAGTCGAACTGGGACCCCCATGATGACTTGGACGGTGATCTGGTGCTCGACAGCATTCAGAGCGGCGTCAACGTCGCCAGGAGTATAAGGGCTGTGGCTGAGCCCCTGATTGCACACCATTTTGGCAAGTATATACTTGACGATCTCTTTGAGATATACGCGCAAAATGTCGCAAAGCACCTCGAGAAAGTGAAAGCCAAGTACCCTGTCATTGTCCTTTCCTTGAAGGCGAGGCGCTGAGCTAGCCCCCAACATCGACATATTTGCCCATACTAGTTGCTACGTTTGAGTCTCACGCATAACTAGCTTTATTGTGCAACCAACGGAGAACTGCGGATTAAATGGATAGCTTATCATTTCAAGTTATATAAGGTAATGCGCGGTAGCCAGTAAAAGTAACAAAAATCAGTCAAAGTGGTCTTACCATCTCCTTAGATGGTAGCAATGATAGGACTTTCAGTTTTATGTGTCGATGATGTATTGTACTTTGTGTGAGGTTATTGAGTATCAAGGAGATTAATTGGTATAAAAGAAATGAAATATGTGTCTTGCGCCTTTGCTGGAAAGTTTGATGCGTTGGCAAAAAATTTGCCAGGAAAACTTTGTTTAACACCAAAGATTATTCCTTTAGTAATGTTGTAGCGTGACAATTTGTCAAACATGATGAACTTTGGGGCCTATCCTTGACAAAGTTTTCTCTATTAATATTAAGCACTAAAAAAAAGACTGTAGGGTTCATGGACCGCATAGCTCTCCACTTCGATCTGCCATCAGTTACCCACTTCGATATGCCATCAGTTAAAGAAAGCTTAAGCTCCGGCTCGCAAGCTTGCCCTCATTTCTCTTTATCCCTTCTTAGGCATATGGAAAATGTAACACCTCGACTCACATAAGTCCAGAATATCCCCACCAATCCATTCCTTCCAAAATTAAACTATCTTTCACAAACTACTAACATCAATACAATATCCAAGCTTTCACAAAATATTAAATTAAGCTTAAACATGACGATACTGAATGAAACAAATCTTAACATTTAATTGAAGCAATAACAATAACGAAGATAGTCCAATTGTTGAGACTAAGTAAAGATACTTTATTTGATTGTAACCATACTAATAGCTTTATATTCTAAAGGAACTTATTAACCAACATCAACTAAATCCGTGCTGGGCGTGGGCCCATTAAGCCACTTGGCAGGTGATTTGCTGTGATGCCTCTGCCGCCGTCGCCGCTGAAACATGCTTTTTTTTCCATACTTGTTTCATATTGAGCCAAGGTCTGTGCTGAATAACAACATCACTGCGACATTTCCATAAGCTCCATAAAGATGCAGTAGTAACTGAGTTCAAGATATCATGTTTTTTTATTGCTAATCCAAAATCTGGCCACAGATTCATAGTCATCACCAATATTAACTTGAAAGAAAGCAGACAGCTCTGCCCAAACATATTTTGCTACTACACAACCAAATAATAAATGGTGTATTGTGTCATCCTCATTAGCAAATGCATAGTTAGGAAGTTTTGAGCAGATTATCCTTTGTCATCAACTTGCTACAAGACAACAACCATAAAAATATATGTACTCTCGGTGGAACAGCTATAGACCAAATTGCATGAATATAGACCGGAATTACTCCTCTTAAATTCATAATAGTGTATAAAGAACTTGAAGAATTTGAACCATTGTTTTCATACTGCCAAATAAGAGCATCTTTCTCTTCAGATAAAACAACATGTTGCATTAAGTCCTCTAATTCATACCACTTCATCATAAACTCATTAGAGAAGGTTCTCCTAAATGTACACTTCAGCTGACATCCATCCCAAATCTCATGAATAGTCTTACCTTGTTCATTAACAATGCTATAAAGATCCCAAAATTGCACAGCCAGTGGGGCTGTGCCAAACCAAATATCTTCCCAAAATCTAATTTTCCTCCCATGACCTACTACCCATCTATATCCAAATTTAATTGCCTTTGCAGCCAAGACCCCTTTCGAAAAACTAGAAACATTCTTGTCAGGACATCAAAAAAATGCTTTATACTTCCTATCAATTAGTAATTTCCAAAGTTTACCATCTCCCTCTATGTATCTTCTAACCCAAGAACCCAGTAAGCACATATTTAAGTCCATTAGATCTGAGACACCAAAACCTCCATATTCTTTTTTCACGCCAATTAGGTGCCAGTTTGCAAGCTGAAGCTTATGGTGGCCTTCAAAATCATTCCACATGCAATTAGCCGTTTGATTATTAATCGGATCCAAGGCCCATTTTGGAAATTTAAAGAAAGACATTAAGTAAATAAGGATACTGGCTAAGCAAGATTTAATCAAAAGGAGTCTTCCCCCATATGACAGTAGCTTCCCACTCCAACCAGCTATTCTTTTCTGGATTTTATCTACTAGAGGCTGTATATCCTCTCTTCCCAACTTATCATAGTGAAGGGGAACACCTAAATACTTAATAGAGAAAGAACCACATTGTAAAAAAAATATCAACAAATTGATTAACATCATCACTTTCCACCCCTATGGAAAATAACTCACTTTTACGGAAATTAATCCTCATAACTGAAACCTATCCAAAGCAAGCAAGAATCCATTTTAAATTCACTGTACAGAAACATCCTTTTGTAGGAAAACAATAGCATCATCTTCATATGGCAGACTAACTACCCCACCAGGACAAATATCAGCACATAAACCATTCAAAACCTGGGTATGTGTTGTTGTTGGAATCATTATTAAAAATAGCTCCATTGATTGAAAGCACGGCATATCTGAATACTATATATTATGCTCTACAAAGTTATCCAGCTTTACCCACAAGATACCTCAAACTCACAATATCATACAATAGACACGCAACATGAAAACGTGTTACTGAGTTGAGATAACAAATCTGTTTTACTACTCTTTCCTTTCTAGTCTCTACTTGGTAGGTATGAGCCATTTAATAATGATCAGCCGCCTATTGACCAGTGAGAAATACGCGCCCTTATATATATTGAATGGGCCTACTGATGTGAAGAATGGCAAGCGGCATAAAAACAAAAAAAATCTCAACTTCCATCTCACCCTTATCGCACAGAGCATCCAAGAGATCATGTGACAGTGATTTCTCCTATAAATATTTGATCGGATTGAGCAGTGTAACCTAGTTGATAAATCAAGTTTGTGGTTGAGTGAGGTCTATATCATTTACTTGGCATAAGAGTCTAATCCTTACTTTCTATAGATGGGGCTATCATTTACATACCATGTGCATCATGGCACATACCACCAAAATTATACCAAAGCCGCAATCCTCGAGCAAGATCATTGGCTCTAACTATTAGTGACTGTTGAGAGACCATGTGGAGGTAACCCTATGTTTGTGATGAGTAATTGACACTTGTTTTAAAGAGCTTGAGTTTGTTTTGGGTATTTCATGCTTGAGTACCTTCTTCTGATGCTAATATGATTATACTGTTTCGAGCGGTGCTATGTGATGTTTTCTTGTCTGTGATGGATGCAGGACTTTGAAGCTAAGTCGTGGCGAGGCATGGATGGCCGGACTAGGCATAGGCGGTGCTGAGGTCAAAACGGTCGGGAGATGCCGAAGACGATGCTGATTCAAGGTGGTTGCGAGGCGTGGACAACAAGAAAAGAGGAAGCTTCCAGGAAGAAGCGTGAGGGGGCAATTCTGTAAAATTGACTCAGGCTTGAGGAAGCGGGTTCTGTTGAAGCCAATGGATAAAGTGCAGAAGTTGTTGAAGCTATTGGGTAAAGTACAAGTTATAAACCCGGTAGTGAAAGCTATAAATAGAGAGAGTTAGGGTTTGGAGAGCGTGTGTTGGTTCCCTCCTCTATTTTGATGTAAGGGTTTTGCTTTCATCCTTTCTCTGGATGAGTGGTTGAGCAGAGCAGTGCTGCTTTGTCTCTTTTCTGTGTGAGTCTGGGAGATAATGTTGTGCGTGAGTTCTTCTCAGTTGGGAGAATGGGCATGAGATGGATGTAGAAGAAACATTTGTAATCATTCATCTCTCCTAATCAATATGAGAAATCATTTGTCTGCGTTAATTTGGTTTCCTGCTTTTCCTTGTGTTTGTGTTTTAGTCCCTTCTTCTTTCCTGCTCTCGGTTCTTTTCTGCATCTTTTAGTTTGAGTTGAATCCTTCTTCAAGTAGCTACAAAATGAGTTTGCTTAGAACTAGGAATCGTTTCAAAGCCATTTGGCTGGCATATTCCTGAGAGCAATCATTTTATCAGCCGAATTCTTCCCAAGAACTGTTTATTTTTGGTTTTTCATTCCTGTTTGAGCTTTTTTCGATTTTCTAGTGTGCGTTCATTCTCTTTCTTCATTGCTTCTGTAGCTATCGGAGAAAAGAAATCTGTGTGAATACTTGGGGTGGTTTGAAGGCACCATTTACCCCCCTCTGTTGCCATTTCGGTCCTACAACTGTTTACCATGTAGCCTCAACCCTTAGCTTCATCCTAAAATTTATCGACGTAGAGCCGAATAGTCCTTATTAGTATATGTAAATCATTTTAGTTGACCAACATAATTACAAGCTATATATATTATTATGAAATACTATTGTAGGTTATACTAAGGTTGTCAAGGTGAATATTGCTTATAAGATTATGACTGGACTTTTCGGTGACAGGATTTAACATCCACCATATCATTTCAAGCTATTATTTTATTAAATATAAGTGCACAATTAATGTAAAAGAAAGTAAAGATACTTAAATAAGACGGGATAAACATGATAAAAAACATGTAACTTGACTTCCTGCTCGTAGTGTTCTAATCATGCAATGAAGCAAAAGACTAAAACACATTAATCCATGTTCTCCATCCCGCGTTCTCGGTGCCTACACATGGGAGGAATAAGTTGCCCAAGTTTTGGATCCCGAAATGTTAGTGAGCAAATGTTTAGGAAACTAAAGTTTGGATACACCACCACTAGAAACAATTAAATTCGTATGTGAGCTAGTATGATGCATTAGATGGTTCTTGCAAGAAGATCCAATCTTGGAAGCACACCGCGAGTGGACTACTCGATGAAAAAATGAGTGCAATATTTAGAAAAGTAGTGCGAACCTTGCTTGAAAGCAACATGATGAGAGCCAACACAATACCAAAATGACTCATAACTCATCCTCGCTGTGGGTACACATCTTAATAGGAAAAATTAGGTCCACCACTGTAGAAATGATGGAAATCTTCACGCGGGATAGCACGAGGACTAAAAACAAAATAATAAAAATCAAGTCCATGGCGTCGTCCAACACTACTAAAGAAAGTATCAAAGAAGCTGTAAACAAAGCAAACCTTCATGCTAATCTTTTGAGTGTTTATACCATGAGAAAAGGCTATACACATTTGGCACGCCGAAAGTAAAAATCTACATGATACACATCCTTCCCACAAAATAAGCAATGGTACAAAGATTTACTAGGAGACACGGTTTAGGAGGACAAAACACCATTCTGATTCAAAGAAGAATTACCTTGGTACAAGCATGAAGATGGCATTGGGTCTATACGTGCCATTAGATGGATGATGTGTATTCCTAAAAGCTCGACAATAGACTCGATGCTCGTGCTTAACACGGTGAAAATAAAACTCAACAATGTGTCCATCTTTACGTGCATCGACCTTATCACTTGGTGCATCGCATGTACCAACTCGCTTCTTCACGATTTTTGTCTTCCTTGTGCTTTCTTCTTGGCCACGTAGTTTGACCCGAACTTATATGACTTCTCAGATTTTAGCTTTCTCGCCTAGTCCCGGTCATTTACCATCAACCGCTAACGTTCTTTAAGTCACCAGCACATCCAAAGACCAAGCAACCATGTTGAGAACATTGGGCTCATCGTGCTTAATCAATAGCCGGAGCATATGTTACATGCAAGTGGATCATGGCTCGTAAGTAACACGTATAACACGGAGTAGTTGTTGTACTTAACAACAATAGGCCAGAGCATTGGCACTACCAACCCTATGGTTGGTGAGAGACACTATTCGAACAACATATACCCTCAGAAGTAACATGTTTCTGAAATAAACCGAAAAACTTGAAAATGATTTTGATTTTCGTTGAGAGTTGATTTCCTTTGATTATAGCCAAATCCCGCACTCAATCTCGCCATCCAAGCCCTAACTCCCTTGCTGCATTGCTTCAACGGCAGACTTTTGCGCGCTTACTGTTCACTACCCAAAAATATCTCTACCACCGCCTGTTTTGTCTGCCGCCGTGTTTTCTCGGTGTTTCTTCACCTCAACCCACACTGCAACTTGTCTGACAGCTGTATGCCTCACCCTAGATGCCCTGACCATCACATGGGAGAGATTGAGCTGGAGTTCGCCACCATTGCCTTACTTCTCTCTTTCAACCGACATGATTTTGTCCACCAGGATGCTCCACTCGGCTCCTTTTCAAATTACAAGGTGTTTCTATCTTGCTAACTATCCTCACCATTTCCAGTGTACTTATAACAGGGGTATATATAACAACAACAACAACAACAACAAAGTTTTTTTTGTCTCATACAAGTTAGGGTAAGTTAGGAATGAAATCTTCTCAAGATCAAAGAGATGAGAGCTTTGAAATAAAAACCTACCATGCTAAAACCCTAAATCATATATCTTGCTATCTGAGCCAAGAGCCTAAAACGCTGCCCCTAACTTCCTTGTGGTTCTAGTACGTGGATCACTAACTTCCATGTTCTTCTATCCAAAGTTAATTCTTTAGATACATTCCAATCTCTTAAGTCTCTTTTAAATGCTCCTCCTATGTCAATCTTGGTCGACCTCTACCTCTTCTTACGTTTTCAGTACGCCTTAAAATTCCGATGCGTACTAGTGCCTCAGAACACCTTCGTTGGAGATATCCAAACCATCTCAAGCGATGTTGGACAAGCTTCTCTTCAATTGTTGCTACCCCCACCCTATCACGTATATCATCATTGCGGATACGATCCCACCTTATGTGACCACAGATCCATTGCAGTACCCTCATCTCTGCTACACTCATTTTCTGTATGTGTTGTTTTTTAGTCGCCTAACATTCTACTCCATATAGCATCCTGGGTCTAATCACCGTCCTATAGAACTTACCCTTTAACTTTTGAGAGACTTTTGTGTCACATAAGACACTAGATGTTTGGCGTCATTTCACCCACCCCACTCTTATCCTGTGGCTCACGTCTTCATCAATTCCACTGTCTCACTGTAGCATTGATCCCAAATAACGAAACGTGTCCTTCTTAGGCACTACTTGTCTGTCCAATCTAACATCTCTATCATCTGCTCTAACACCACTAAAATCACATCTCATATACTCAATTGTAGGGTCTTTCTCCATAACTCGAGCTTCCTATCAACACCTATTCTACTCTTATCAACTGGCACCACACCATCAGCGAAAAGCATACACTAAGAGATATCTTTTTGTATGTCCCATGTGACCTCGTCTATCACTAGGGTAAAAATGTATGGGCTCAACGCTCACCTTTGGTGTGGCCCTATCTTAATAGGAAAGTCATTAGTAACACTAACACATGTTCTGACATTAGTCACAATATTTTCGTACATGTCCTTAATTAGGGGTATTATATTTTGTTGGGACTTTTTTCTTTTGGAGCGTCTACCACATGACCTTTCTTGACATTTTATCATAGGCTTTCTCCAAGTCACTAAACAACATGTGAAGGCCCTTCTTTTACTCCCTATACCTCTTCATCAACTGTCGTAGCAAGAAAATCACCTCCATAGTCAACCTCTCAGGCATAAAACCAAATTGGTCTGTCGTCACGCTAGTCACTTTTCTTAAATGGCGCTCAATCACTCATTCTCAAAGCTTCATTGTATGGCTAATGAGCTTAATTTCTCTATAATTAGTACAACTTTGAATGTCTCCTTTATTTTTGAAAATTGATACTAATGTGCTCCTGCGCCACTCGTTTGGCATCTTGTTCAACCTAAAAATGTTGTTGAACAAGTTAACTAGCCAAATAATCACCACTTCTCCTAAGCATTTCCACATCTCAATAGGGATATTATCAGGCCCCAACGCCTTACTCACTTTCATGCTTTTTAAGGCCTCTCTTACTTTCGATTTCTGGATTCTTTGAACAAACCGCCTATCGGTGTCGTCAAAAGTATCATCCAGTTCAATCATACTATCATCATTATCATTGAACAACTTGTCGAAGTAATTTCTCCACCTATCCTTGATCTCCTCGTCTTTCATCAAAAGTCTATTAGTGTCGTCTTTGATGTATTTAATTTGGTTGAAATCTCTCGTTTTCCTTTCTCAAAGTTTAGCCATCTTGTATATATCCTTCTCTCTCTCCTTTGTATTTAGTTTTTGATAAATTTCCTCATATGCTTTGCCTCGTGCCTCACTCACCGCTTTCTTCGCATTCTTTTTTGCTGCTTTGTATTTATGTATGTTGTCATCGCTCCTATCATGATGCATGTGCCTGTAGCATATCTTCTTCTCCTCAATAGCCTTTGCACTTCCTCGTTCCACCACCATGTGTATTTTAGTTCTCCTCTTGTCCCTTGGGTCACTCCAAACACCTTTGTTGCCACCTTCCTAATACAAGCTGCCATCTCTGTCCACATACTATTCACTTCTCCCACATCCCACGTCGCTTCCGTGACCATCCTCTCCTTAAACGCCTGTGCAATATCTCCTTTGAGTTTCCACCACTTCGTTCTCGTGGATCTGGTGACCTTAACTTGTCGACCCCGTAACCTAAAATAAAAGTCGGAGATTACCAACTTATGTTGCTGAACAACGCACTCTCCACGTAAAATTTTATTGTCTATATAACAAGGATATATAGTACAGTTATTTCCTCTCGTCTTTTCTTGGTTTTATAACCTTTCGAGTACTTGTGTCCACTCCAAATATGCCTAATAATTGAAATGAAGTACATGGTCGGTGCACATCATTCCGACGTGCATTAGTTGCACGTTTTTAATTTACTCTCTACGCAAACACGCACAAAGGGGTATTATGGTAAATATGGAATAACTCAGAGTAGCGAAAATCGGATGGCGTCATGATCTGATTCAGGCAGCTGCCAATAACGGCGATTAATTCTGCTGTGGCGATTTTAACCCGTGCAGAATCGATCCATCTGTGATTGGAGTGATCATGCGTTGCCCTTTCGGATCAACGCGAGTGGATTTCCAGGATACGAAAAGAGGGAGGGAGGGAGAGACATGGGTTGGCCTCGAGCAAATAAATCAACGAACACGCATGGGGCATGTCGCCATGGCAAATGAGGCAACAGTAGCAGCCAAGAGCAACAGTGGTGAGCAGAAGACAGCTGATGATGACTTCAATGGCGCCAAAGGGGGGCTACTATACCAGTAGTACACTTCGCCACACCGTCCAATGGCAACAGATGGTTGCATTTCCCCTTTGGCACCACACCATTCACCCTTTGGAAGGTGGCCAACAGCAGCACTAGCAGCAGCACCGCTCCAGCAGGAACAAGTTAGGCCAGCCTGCCATAGTGGCTGTGATGAGCCCTAGGCATCCAATCCATCCCAACCATGCCTGCTTTTGATCCCCTTATACTGCAGCACTTATTACTTTGGGGAAAGCTCTGGGCAGTGGGACCTTGACACCTCCACCACTACATTGCAACTTCCCATGCATCTGATGAGAAACAGAGAAAGGAGGCAAAGAATTCAATTCCAAATAGATCCAGACACCACCACCATGCCAAGCAAAGGTGTCATGAGGGCGATCCATCATCATTAGATAGTAGCAGATAGCTCCATGGATTGGTAGATAGCTAGATAGATGTGTGGATTCCCAAGCAGCTAGAAAGGAAAAGTAGGAGACCACGAGGTGGAGGCCGGCTCCTCCACGGCGTTGGTACGGCCAACATCCAGAACCTCCGCATATCATGTGCCGTTTGGTTAGACTAAAATTAATTGGTTATTAGCTAAAATTATACTATAGTTGATTGAAATTACATTGTATCTGATAGTGGCTTATTTGATATAACTAAATTTAAAAAAATAAAAATAAAAAATATATTAACCCATCACGGACAACGCAAACGAATATAAAAAAGAGCCGGTAAAAAAGCTCAAAAAAACCTAAAAAGTCAGAAAAAAGCAAAATTTATAAATAGTAAAAAATAAGCTAGAAGCTAGAAATTCAAACTGAAATGAGGAGGATGTTAACCGGATCGAAACTCGGAAGGGTCGGTGTCCCTGACGCGGACGGTGGTCGGGTGTCCCAGAGGGTGTGTTTGGTTTGCTGAATATGGACGGCCGGATCCCGGCTGCACTGTATATTGCGAAAAAATCAGGTGTTTGGTTGGATGAATTTACTGTAGCAGCCTGGATCCGCTCGTCCCGCATACGGTCTTGATCCGGGATCGACAGAGAAGGTCATTTCGGCCGAAGCTGGCAGTCCAGGACCGAGGGATTCGAAGGGCGGGCTAGGGTTACCTCTCGCGCGCTCTCCTCCGCGTCCTCCGCGTCGGCAGCAGGTGATCTCCCTCTCCCTCTCCTCCCTCCTCCGGATCCGACGAAGGCCTTCGGGTTGGAGTCGCCGCCGCTCGGCGTGTGGAGGCGCCGCCGGCCGTTGCCCCGGCCGCGGCTCGTGGAGGCGTTGGGGAGCCAAGACCCGGGGGCGGAGGCGCTAAGACCCGGGGGCAGAGGAGCTGAGGCACGGCACTGGGGGTGAAGGAAATCGGAAGAGGAGAGAGAGAGTGGAAGCCGAGAAAAGGGGAATCGGGGGAGGTGAGGCGGCTTGGCCGGAGGCAACAAAAAGTTGGGGGTGGGTAGAAGAAATAGAAAAGGAGAGGAAGTTAAAAAGGAAATAGGAAAATTGGAAAGGTGAAGAGTAAATTTGCTAAATTCAAAAATACTCATTAACATGCATTGTAACTTAGTTTGTGCAAAAAAAAATGAAAAAAATATGTGAAGGGGGTAATCACACCACCTCTCACATTCGGGGGTCACTATACCCCATTATACAGCCAACCAAACACCTTCTCAGCCTACGGTATCCGCTCATACAGCCTCATATACAGCGTACCAATCACAGACTCATTCAGCCTGTATCCACAGATACATCGAACCAAACATTCTTCTTTTTCAAAATACGACCCTCCTCATCCAGCTTCTCCTCATCCAGGATATACGATTCCACTACCCAAAAGCAACCAAACACACCCAGACGCGCCCGCGCGCTCGCCTCCCACCTCCAGGATCTTGCCCTTCCCATGATCTCATCAACGTCCGGCCGTCCCAAAACACACATCCAGCCCAGAAATATATCCCGCTGGCCGAGCCAAACCTCAGGAGGCAGCCCGCATTGGATCGCGAATAGATCCAAATTCGGGTCCCCACCAGCCGTCCGATCGAGCATCCCCGGCCTGGATCGGCGCTCCCCATGGCCAATCCCGACGACGTGTCCCAAGGAGTCGGTGGCCACCGCCGTGTCTATCCGCGCCGTCAGACTGCTGGCTCATCAACGTTCAGTGGGCGGCTTCGACTGATTTTTCAACGACGCCGACGCGGTCGGCTCCCAGACGTGAATAAACGCACTCGACTCGAGAACAGATTGACTGGACCGGACGTACAGTTCCTGCCTGTTTTCGCTCTCTCGCGCCCAAGCTGGGTAGCTCGCAATCTCTGGATGGTTTTTCAGCAAACGAGATCGAATAGCAGAATCACGATTTTATTAAAGATTTAAAAATATTTTTATATAAAATTTTAATTATATTTCTAAATATGTAAGTCTAAGTAGAATTTTTCAAAAATTTGAATTTACTTTTATAATTTAAGTACATTTATTCATTTTATATTTGATTAAGGTTGATGTTTTAAATTTATTTAATTATTTTTAATAAACTAATAATTTAAAAGTACAGTATATCAAATATAATACTTTTTTTAACCTTAGAACAACACGTAAACAACAAAAACAAAACAAATTAAACTAGTGCAATTTAAACTAGTAATAGATAATATCAAATTTTATATGCTAATATAATTTGTTATCAGAATCATGATCCTACTCTATTATAATGATTCTATGAGTTAAATCACGATTCTACTACGATACTACCTAATTTTGATTTATATTACCATCCATATCATTACCTCTGATATAATCGTTGATACTACATACCGCAATGCTGACAACACCCCTCCTTTCATTTCGTCCATCACACCACACGTACGCTAGTCATTGACACGAACAACACAATATGTAGAAAACCAGTAGTAAAACGAAACACCAAGTCGGTAACGTTCACACTATCTAGTCCTACAAGCTAGCACAGCCGCAAACAGAATGTTATTGGCTCATGACCGCAGAAGCGCCGAGGCTGTGCTTCCGATCGACGTCCTCGCCTGCCAAATTTGCGGCACTGACACTGTACGTACCACCGGAATTTTTTTCCCCGCGGCTGCTTCAAGTTGGTCGGTCTCGGCCGAACGCGACACGCTTATAAACGACGGCCACGCAGCGCACTGGAGGGAGGCTGGAGGCTGGTAGCTAGCCACGAAGCACTACTGAACTAGCGTCCAGGAAAATCACGCTCGGCCAGCGGCGTGGCCTAAAGCCTACTGTACGAGACCGGTGCAGTCCTGACCTCGATAGATTCAGATCTCTCTTATTAGACGACACAGTATAATGAGCAGTATATCGGCTAGCTATCTAGAACGATGGATTGATATCGTCTGGTGATCGATACCATATGTATATTGGCCATATCAGGCCGTATTTTGCACACTACGTGCGACGATTCCTCTTTTTGAGACCGTCCAATTTTTTCATAACCATCTAGAAATTTCGGTTCTGAAGTGAAGAAGAGTGTGCATCAAACCTATTTAAACTTTAATCATAAAACCAAACTTTGAATACAGGAGAGTACGGATTAGAAGCCGAGTTTTACTGTTAGACCATGTGACTAGATTTAGAATTTTTATGATGATGAATAATTGCCAACATTGCTTAATATTGTTATTCGAGGCGTGTGCGTGTGTGCGTGGACTAATATCGGTCAAGTTGGTGAGAACTTGTGCCGGGAAAAATATTCTTTGGTCTTTGCATGTGCAGGTTGGGCGTGGAGACAATCATGGTCGGTGACGGAAAAGACCGGGACTAGGAGGGGGAAATCTGAGCTCCGGGCGGTCGAGGATGTCACAAGGTGGTCGGGTTTACGCTGGAGTACATGGAGATCAAAGGTGGATGGTGCGTGGAGAAGATACAGCAGGTGCGGTCCTGGAGGCTTCGATGCGCGATGAGTTGAAAAATCGGAAGTGTGAAAACCCGTGTTAGGAAGGGTTTCGAGTCCCTTAAAAATTAGTGGGCTAAAAATCTGGTTAAGATAAAAAAAATTAGGTCCAATTGGACGAGTAGTATTAGGATTAAAATCTGAAATTTGTATTTAATTTCAGAGACGACGCCGTTTTGGAAACGGAGACGGACTCTCTGTCTCATAATAAAAGGTGGGGCTGGCCGAGTTGTTCGGTACGGCTTTTTGGGGGACAACATCTTTTGGTTTTTTCAAAGAAAAGTTGCGACAGCGCATTGTGTTCATCCTTGGTCTCTGGAGGCACGTTCCACGACGTTGCTTTTCACGCAGCAGGGCGACAAGATTTTTCGATCGGTGCACCGAAGCAATCTCGCGAGCGTACGCACACCTGCACCGAGTTGCCTGCCATGAAGTAAGAGCAAGTACAATAATGCTGATTAGGTCGCCTCTAGCGAAATTCACGTCAGCACAATCCTAAGTGGAAGAGAGAGAAAAGAGGAGAGAGAGGCAAACTGCCCTTTATATAAGAGGTGACCTCTAGCACATCATACGAGGAGTTAGGGGCAGCTTGGAGGCGATGCTAGCTCTTAACTTATTGTATTAGCTACCTCCACGCGTTTTGTGGGCCTAATTGATATATTTATGCAAGTATTAAATGTTTGAATGCTTTAGTAGAGGTAACCTCTACTCAACTTATTGTATTAGCTACCTCCATCATGAGAGCAAGTACAATAATGATCTTATAGTCAAGCTAGTCAGCATTTTTGCTGATGTGGAGGAGAGAGATGAGAGCTTGGCTCTCATGCAAGCAACAAGCTGGGCACAGGAGACTATGCAGTGGTGGGCCTAGATAATAAATGTATGTGAAAAGGAATAAGAAAGAGAATGTGAGACATAATACCACATAATAATAAAAAACTTTTTGTAGACAAATTATTGTATAACTTGGCTCTTATAACTTGACTTATAGCCAAACACTTGACTCTATTATTGGATTTGCTCTGAACCACATGTACTCTTTTTACTTATTTGGCTAGTTTTAGAGGTGGTAATCACCTTTTCTATTAAACTTGCTCTAAGGCCATTAAATCTTGCAAACAAGTGATTGGCTGCATGCATGTATTGGTCTGTGCGCTCTGGCCAAGACATGGATTTGGAATAAAAAAATTGAGGCAGCTTTGAGGCTCTGAATCAGAAGTTGGAGAAAACAAATAGCCGACGTGTGGTCTCAATTTGCAGACAACAAAAGCCGAAGGCAGCAAGTACCAGGGAGAGTAAAATAATAAATTCCAACAAGTGGCTCATGCAAGAGAGATCAAAGCAGCAAGCAAATTTCAGATTGTCATTCGGTTGCTACAGTAAATTGGTATAGTACACAGGGAAGAGAAGATATTTTATTACTATCCTTTTTGCTGTTTTTTTATTACTATCCTTTTTGCTGTTTTTTGTCTTTGTTTTTTTGGTGCATTGACAGGTTAAAAATCAGGAGACAACAGATTTTAAAGAAAAAGTTTTCGCTGTAGATTGCAATCATTCACCCCCCTCTGATTGCCATTGACGATCTTACATTTACATTATTAAAGACGTCCAAGCCCAAAGTTTATAATACAAGACAAAAAAATCTCTCTAAACCACAAGCACACTTGACCGTGGTCAAGACTTAGAACCAGTAGTCATAATCTTTTAGAGAGTCATCAAAGTCTCCATCAAAAGATTCTTCAGTATCCTCCCAAGTTCCTTCTGATAATGATTAAGTAAGTATGAGTACAATCGTATTAAGTAAACCACATGAGGATATCTACTTAAATACTTGCCATAATTTCAATAGAACATGGTAAGTAGGTTCTATTATTATGGGTATAAATACATGTTTGTTTGCAAATGTTTTTAGACTTAAAATACAAAACACTATTTATTAAGAGAAAAGGAAATTTAACAACAGTACTTATCATGTTGAAACCATTCAAAACCTAGGTATGTGTTGTTGTTGGAATCAAGTGATCAAGTGATAGCGATTTCTCCTGTAAATATTTGATCGGATCGAGCAGTGTACTAGACCTAGTTGATAAATCAAGTTTGTGGTTGAGCGAGGTCTATATCCTTTACTTGACATAAGGGTATAATCCTTACTTTCTACAGATAGGGCTATCATTTACATACCATGTGCATCGTGGCACATACCACCAAAATTATACCAAAGCCGCAATCCTCGAGTAATATCATTGGCTCTAACTATCAGTGACTGTTTACAAAGTAGTCTCAACCCTTAGCTTCATCTTAAAATTTATCGACGTAGAGCCGAATAGTCCTTATTAGTATATGTAAATCATTTTAGTTGTCCAACATAATTACAAGCTATATATATAATGATTAAATACTATCATAGGTTATACTAAGGTTGTCAAGGTGAATATTGCCTATAAGATTATGATTGGACTTTTCGGTGACAGGATCTAACATCCACCATATCATTCTAAGCTATTATCTTATTAAATATAAGTGCACAATTGATGTAAAAGAAAGTAAAGATACTTAAGTAAGATGGGATAAACATGATAAAAAACATGTGACTTGACTTCCTGCTTGTAGTGTTCTAATCATGCAATGAAGCAAAAGACTGAAACACATTAATCCATGTTCTCCATCCTGCGTCCTCGGTGCCTACACATGGGAGGAATAAGTTGCCCAAGTCTTGTATCCCGAAATGTTAGTGAGCAAATATTTAGGAAACTAAAGTTTGGATACACCACCACTAAAAACAATTAAATTCGTATGTAAGGTAGTATGATGCATTAGATGGTTCTTGCAACAAGATCCATTCTTTAGACCAAAAAGATAGTACACCGCGAGTGGACTACTCGATGAAAAAATGAGAGCAATCTTTAGAAAAGTACCGAGAACCTTGTTTGAAAGCACCATGATGAGAGCCAACACAAATACCAAAATGACTCATAATTCATCCTCGCTGTGGGTACACACCTTAATAGGAAAAAATGAAGTCCGCCACTTCAGAAATGATGGAAATCTTCCCGCGGGATAGCACGAAGACTAAAAACAAACTAATAAAAACTAAGTCCATGACATAGTCCAACACCACTAGAGAAAGTATCAAAGAAGCCATCAACAAAGCAAACCTTCATACTAAGCTCTTGAGTGTTTATACCATGAGAAAAGGCTATACACATTTAGAGACTTAAAAGAACAGACTCGACGCATACATTTGGCACGCCGAAAGTAAAAATTTACATGATACACATCCTTCCCATAAAATAAGCAATGGTACAAAGATTTACTAGGAGACACGGTTTAGGAGGATAAAACACCATTCTGACTCAAAGAAGAATTACCTTGGCACAACATGAAGATGGCATTAGGTCTATACATGTCATTAGATGGACGATATGTATTCCTAAGAGCTCAACAACAGACTCGACGCTCGTGCTTAACATGGCGAAAACAAAACTCAACAATGTGTCCATCTTTACGTGCATCGGCCTCATCACTCAGTGCATCACATGTACCAACTTGCCTCTTCACGATCTTTGTCTTCTTTGTGCTTCCTGCTTGAGCCACGTAGTCTCACCTGGACCTATATGACTTCTCAAATTTTAGCTTTCTCACCTATTCCCGGTCATTTACCATTGACCACTAACGTTCTTTAAGTCACCAGCACATCTAAAGACCAAGCGACCATGTTGAGAACAAATTTCATGCACTTGACTCACGTTAGTTGAACCAATATATCATACAACACACCACAACAAAACACCGACACCTATACCGTGCACACACTAAACCATGCTGATACACTGATCCTAACCCTTTGACCAAATCTCAAACCAAAATGCATAATTTTAGTACCAATTCGCCAAAAGCTAGTTGACTGCCATTACCTGGCCAGTCGGACCGCCATTACCTGGCCAGTCAGACCGCCAATGCTGGTCTGACTACCAGTATTTGGCCGATCTAACTAGTTAAGAGCACCAGAAAACACTCTCTCTAGAATTTCGGTTGAATTCTATCGAGTTTCAGCTCAAAATTCTATTTTAAGTAACACCTAGTGTAAGCGTATCCTCAAACACACTACATAAATGTTTGGTGTCCAATTTTCAAAATCTATACGACCGGTTGGACCATTTGCACCAAGGCGGTTTGACCACTGGCCATCCGTCGATTAGACCGCCATCCCTATGGCGGTCAGACTCCCATGATGCACGGTCAAACTGTGTTATTCTTGATAACAACTTTAAATATTGTAAACTTTTGAAATCAAATTCAAACTTCAATAATATTTATATAATAAAATTAAATACTCATCATGCATATAAAATGATCTCAGTATGTTCCCCGACTACTTATGCGCCATTTACTAGGACCGTAAGTTGCACTCGCGCTTGGAGCCTCGGACCCTTTTGGCCTGCATAAATTAAGAAAAAGCCTTGCTTCCCTCGCCAAAAAAAAAGAACCTTGCTTATGTTGTTCATGTCTTAGTGTGTGCAACCTAAAGTTTCTCGAAGATTCCCGCGGCTCATCGTGCTTAATCAGTAGGCCGGAGCATATGTTATATGCAAGTGGAACATGGCTCATAAATAACACGTATAACACGGAGTAGCTGCTGTAGTTAACGACAATAGGCCAGAGCATTGGCACTATCAACCCTATGGTTGGTGAGACACTATTCGAACAACATATATCCTTAGGAGTAACATGTTTTCGAGCTACAAATATAATCAGTTCATATTGACTTTTATTAAATATTTTTTAGTTTTTAACTAATAAAAAGTAGTGGCTGACGAATAGTAGTGACTAATAGAAATAACTTATAGAAACTGGAGTGTTCGTATTAGCTTTTGGCTTGTTATTGAATGCATTATGTAACAGAGCAAACGACAGTGCAGTATAAGACACTACAGTAATAATATACAAAGATACGAAAGCTCAAAATGGCTAATAAATAAAAGTGATCAATAAAAATAGGTTATAAAAACTAAGACGTTTATATTGACTTTGACTTATAAAGCACAAGCGAAAAACCCAAGTCAATATAAACGGCCATACGGACTGATTGTTCGATCGGGGAAAAACAATCCTTATCTGAGCAACATCTGCAACATCGTGCATACTCAGCATAGGAGCAAAGAAAGACCGAACTACAATGACTGCCCAAGATGAGTCCGTCCCCTTAATTTATTTGCTATTGGTTGTGGGGTGCTAATGACTTCTAGTCTATGCCGATTAATCTGCGATGACTTTTTTGCTTTATCTTATAGTTTTTTTGTAGTGGCTTATGATTTTTAAGTTATTCGTGAGAAAGAATATAGAGTAACAGAAACTTGTGTGCGGTTTTGACCGATATAAATAAAGTCACTATAATGTATACCATAATCAACTTGTAGACCTCGTATTGAAAATACACCCCGTTTAAAAGATAATTACTATAGAAAAACTGAAAATTACCTTTTAGAAGCTGAAAAGAAGAGTCCCTATGTTGACGGAATGGCACCATGTGTAATATCATGCCATCACTTAGTAATTATGAAGGTTCCAAATCCACTAAAAACACAATTTAGAGGCCCTCGGTTGGGCTGAAATAAACTGACTTATGTCTGAAATTACATTGTAACTGATAGTGACTTATTTGGTGTAACTAAATGTAAAAAAAATAAAAATAAAAAATAGGTTAGCCCATCACAGATAATGCAAACGAATACAAGGAAAAAGAACCGGCAAAAAAGCTCAAAAAGCCAAAAAAATCATAAAAAGGCGAAATTTAGAAATAGTAAAAAATAAGCCAGAAGCCATAAGCTCAAACCAAAATAAACGGAGTCTTAATGCTTTGCTCAAATAACTTTACTTCTGCTAGAAGTCATTTAGAATACATCGGTTTATTAATATCGGTTGTTTTAGTTTTTTCTTTAATTCTTTTATATTGTTCGGGATGACATAATATTTTTTATTTTTCTTATTTTTTAGTTGAATGATTCAGAAAAAATTAACTATGTTACAATATACGTTTAGCTAAAAATAAACATCCATTGCCAAAAGCCATAACTACAAAATCGGTCACGCACTGTCCTCGCATGTGCACAGCAATTAAACGTCGCATGACTTCGTAAGCGTGCTTACGATGGCTCCGCTGCGTCACATGCTGGCGCAACCGCGCTTACGGCATCGCTTGCCGAACGGCCGCCCTCACGGCGCCGCGCGACAATCCTGCGGTCACCCACCGGCCACCGCTCGCGGCTGGATCGGGCAAAGGTGCAAGGAGCAGGACTAGCTAGCGTGTAGGAACACCGCGCTATGCAGGGAGCCAGGGACCTATCGATATGACATGAGACTGACGCCGACATGATCGTACATCTGTGAAAAACACATGTTGTCGCAATATTTGGAAAGGGAAAAGCTAGTGTACAAATGAGAATGGTTTTCTACATGTTCCTCACGGACCAGCACGGTTTCTATTATAAATTGTTCACCAATTGTACGCCGACATGAGTACATCTGTACATGACCTCGATATGTCTTTCTCTTCCCAGCTGGGCGCGTGCAATGTGAATATTTGGGAAGGGAAAAGTTACGTTAGTGTATAAATGAGAATGGTTATTTACATGTACATGTTGATATATACATATATAATCACCACTGTTTTAAGATCAATGCAAATAATCGAAATTCAAACCAGTCTCTCATTTTTTAACCAATGTAGTACCTTAGCACAAATCTCGAATAATTTTGGAGGACTAAGATAGTACATGTATCTATGTAATGTGTACATGTGGTTTTGAATTTTTTTTCTCCGTATATTAATACTTTTCTTGCTGGGATCTATACTCCGAAGCTTATCTAGGTCCCCTTTGGTATGTTGCATAGTTTTATGAAAAATTCCTATGTTACAAACATGATCAATTATATACCGTTTAGTCAACCGTTAGCTAAATGATAGAATTAGGCCTCCTTTGATATGTTTTATAGTTTTCTACAAAATTCCTGTGTTTGAAACGGGCTCCACCCTTGTCATGTTTCCAAGAACATGATAGCAAGAAATTAAGGGGTGACATTAGCAGCTCGCGCCGCCTAAGATGAAACATTGAATCGAACAAGCCCTGCGTCTTTTCCCGTCTAGTCTATACCTGAACAGTATGTGAAATGCCAACTAACTGCTCCATGCATAAGACACAAGTTAAACGCGCGGTCGAACCCTTGTGGCATGCAGAGTGCATGTAACATATGAAATGCCTGCTTAATATATAGTGTGCTTAACTAAAACAATGCAGGCTAGCTTCTTCGCATGCTACATGTTTGAAGGACATGTAGCAACAGCCAACAAAGGCTAGGGCTAGCACTGTTTGTCATAGTTGGCAGACGGTTGGTGAGAGAGTATTCAAACATTAGAAATCTTCCTCATGGACCAGCACGGTTTCTATTATAAATTGTTCACCAATTGATAATGAAAAATATTTTGTGTTAAAACTTTGATCCAGGAGAAAACGTACACATCGCAAATAAACGGAGAGAACACAAGAGAATTTATGAAATTCTCTATTATCTTATGTGCTTCCCCTTTTTCTTACTTTTTCTTACAAAATTGGCTACAAGTCTCCTCAATATATAGGTTAATAATCTCATATTCGTATATGTATTCGGACTTTAATTTGAACACAGCTTCAACTTGAGTTACACACGGAGACGGACTCTACTACGACTTGAACTCTAAGTCAAGATTTTTTCTAACAATCTCCCCCTTAATCTTGACTTGACATACTCTAGTTTTAGTCTCAATGCATTATGAACTACCAGCCACGCCTCTACGTAAAGCGTTCTATATGCAAACTACATGTAGGAACTCAACTTAGCTGGCACAGGTTCATCCAGATGCAAAAATTCTAAAACATTGAGACAATCGGTCTCAACTATGACTTACTAAACTCATACTTGACACAGAACGATGACACATCTCCTCTTGCTATGTCTTTTATTGCTGGAGTGAGGAACCAAGTCGGAGACATATTTGTTGTCCTCTGCGTTTCAGAGACAGTGAAACGCGACGGGAGAACACGCCGGAACAGGGCGCCGAGACTGCGTGCGATACCTTAGGAGCACTGCGCGACTCTGATACCACTTGTTAAAACTTTGATCCAGGAGAAAATGTACATATCGTAAATAAACAGAGAGAGCACAGGAGAATTTCTGAATTTCTCTATTCTCTTATTTACTTCCCTTTTTTCTTACTTTTTCTTACAAAATTGGCTACAAGCCTCCTCAATATATAGGCTAATAATCTCCTACTCGTATATGTATTCGGACTTCAAGTTGAACACAACTTCGACTTGAGTTACACAGAGGCGGACTCTACTACGACTTGAACTCTAAGTCAAGATTATTTTTAACAATTTGTTGCAAAGAAAGTTTAGTTTCAAGTTGGTGGGAGATCAACTTCAACCGGACTATTTAATTTCCTTATCTTGCAACACCTAAATACACGCAAAAATAAGAAAAGACCAAACAAATTAAGGTTAGACTGTCCGAGAGAAGCCTCTCTCATTAACTTTGCCTAGTTTATATGTTATTGGCTGTATCGATCGTGCGCGTTTCATGATTTTTTTTTCAGGTTGTGGTTGTTAAATGCTTCGGGCGTCGACAACAACGCACGGACCAATAAGCAGGATCCTTGCAAAAGAGTCCGAGACCAAGACCAACGAGTTGCTACAGTTCAACATCGTACCGAAACACGTGGCCACGATGTAACATAATCGGGAAGACGACTGTTCGTGTTGCTGACACCGTTTCACACTTACACTGGATTATTAACTCAATATTGAACTTCTCCAGCAGCTGAGCAGCCTGCCCTGCCCGGCTGGCCCTATAAATTGAGGAGCTCTTATGCTCTGCAACTGCAACATACCACACAGCTAGGCTGTTTACTACTACCAAGCATCTGGAGATAGCCGAGTCCTCAGAACAAGCTAGGCTGTTTACTACTGCACGCTTGCAGCCATGAAGGTAGAGCGCGAGCTCCATATGAGCCGGGGCGACGGCGAGACCAGCTACGCCACCAACTCTAGGCTTCAAGTCTGTACTTCTGCATTACGTACATGTCCCCTGTGTATCGCTACACTAGTGCAACGCTGTTGCACATCTAACAGTATGAACAACTGACAGTAACATGCATGCATTCCATAGTTTTAAATCTCCGGCTATAGCTGCCGCTATAGCCCGCTATAGCTGTTTTAGACAGATGAAGTTATTTGAGTCCATGTATAATTTAGCCGCTATAGCCCGCTATAGCCTCATTTAGCTCCGCTATTAGCTGTTTGAGAAGTCATCCGCTAAACGTCATAACCGGAGATTTAAAACACTATTGCATTCTTGACATGTTCTTTGTAGGAAAAGGCCATACTGAAGACGAGGCCACTGCTTCACAAGGCCGTGGAGGAAGCGCAGGCGTCGCTCTCCCTCCCGGGCATGATGATCGTGGCCGACCTCGGCTGCTCTTCGGGGCCCAACACGCTCCGCGTCGTCTCCGAGGTGCTCGGCGCGATCGCCGACCGCTGCGAGAGGCAGGGCCAGCCGCCCATGTACGTCCAGTTCTTCCTCAACGACCTCCCCGGCAACGACTTCAACCTCATCTTCCAGTCCCTGGAGCTGTTCAACAAGCTTGCTGCGAAGGAGATGGGGGAGGCGCTGCCTCCCTACTACATTGCCGGATTGCCAGGCTCCTTCTACACCAGGCTCTTCCCTGACCGCTGCGTTCACCTCTTCCACTCCTCCTACTGCCTCATGTGGCGCTCCAAGGTACGCACAAACAGAGGAAAACATCGGTGCACATGCACGTTGTGTCAGTTTGGGGAGACTTTCTCACCGACCTGAGCACACGCACATTGTGATTTGTGACGTATGTGTCTAGGTGCCTGAGGAGCTCGCGAGAGGCGCGATGCTGAATGAGGGCAACATGTACATCTGGGAGACCACGCCGCCGAAGGTGGTCAAGCTGTACCAGAAGCAGTTCCAGAAGGACTTCTCGCTGTTCCTCAAGCTGCGTTACAATGAGCTCGTCGCTGACGGCCAGATGGTGCTGACATTCCTAGGCAGGAAGAACAAAGACGTGTTGCGCGGCGAACTGAACTACATGTGGGGGCTGCTTGCCCAGGCTCTTCAGTCCCTAGTCCAAGAGGTACATATTCCAGTGGCGGAGCTTAGAGGAGAACATAAATGGGGTCAATCTAACATCGTATACTTAGATATTGTTATCTAAAAAAAGGGGGCTACTTTAGTGTTATGTCAGCATCATCACACACTTAATGCTTTAACTGAATTCAACTCATGAACTGTGAACTGAACTCAGTTATTGTTTCTGATGCACGGCAGGGACGTGTGGAGAAGGAGAAGCTGAACTCCTTCAACCTGCCATTTTACTCACCTTCGGTCGACGAAGTGAAGGTAGTGATTAGACAGAGTGAGTTATTTGACATCAGTCACATCGAGCTCTTCGAGTCGAACTGGGACCCCCATGATGACTTGGACGGTGATCTGGTGCTCGACAGCATTCAGAGCGGCGTCAACGTCGCCAGGAGCATAAGGGCTGTGGCTGAGCCCCTGATTGCACACCATTTTGGCAAGTACATACTTGACGATCTCTTTGAGATATACGCGCAAAATGTCGCAAAGCACCTCGAGAAAGTGAAAACCAAGTACCCTGTCATTGTCCTTTCCTTGAAGGCGAGGCGCTGACGCTGAGCTAGCCCACAACATCGACATATTTGCCCATACTAGTTGCTACGTTTGAGTCTCACGCATAACTAGCTTTATTGTGCAACCAACGGAGAACTGCGGATTAAATGGATAGCTTATCATTTCATGTTATATAAGGTAATGCGCGGTAGCCAGTAAAAGTAACAAAAATCAGTCAAAGTGGTCTTATCATCTCCTTAGATGGTAGCAATGATAGGACTTTCAGTTCTATGTGTTGATGATGTATTGTACTTTGTGTGAGGTTATTGAGTATCAAGGAGATTAATTGGTATAAAAGAAATGAAATATGCGTCTTGCACCTTTGCTGGAAAGTTTGATGCGTTGGCAAAAAATTTGCCAGGAAAACTTTGTTTAACACCAAAGATTATTCCTTTAGTAATGTTGTAACGTGACGATTTGTCAAACATGAAGAACTTTGGGGCCTATCCTTGACAAAGTTTTCTCTATTGATATTAAGCACTAAAAAAAACTGTAGGGTTCATGGACCGCATAGCTCTCCACTTCGAAACAAACCGAAAACTTGAAAATGATTTTGATTTTCATTGAGAGTTGATTTCCTTTGATTCTAGCCAAATCCCGCACTCAATCTCGCCATCCAAGCCCTAACTCCCTTGCTGCATTACTTCAATGACAGACTTTTGCACGCTCACTGTTCACTACCCAAAAATATCTCTACCGCCTGTTTCGTCCGCCGCCGTGTTTTCTTGGTGTTTCTTCACCTCAGCCCACATTGCAACTTGTTTGACAGCTGTATGCCTCGCCCTAGATGCCTTGACCATCACATAGGAGAGATTGAGCTGGAGTTCGCCATCATTGCCTCACTTCTCTCTTTCAACCGACATGATTTTGTCCTGCCCCTCTGACCGCGCAATCCTTCGCCCAAGGAACACAACGTCCGAGGTGCTAGCCCCTTGCCGACCTCACCCCTACAGTCACCAAACCTGACCAAAGCCTCCCAAGCTCCTTTGTCTCGGCCGCACGCCGCCTCTTGAGTAGGGCATTCCCTGTGCCAAACCACCTTAAACTCACTATAAAAGGCCCCAACCCCTCCTGTGAATTTTGTTGCCGACCAATAGTTGTTAGCACACCCTAGTTCTTCTTGCCGACCATCGTGTCATCATCTTCACCGGAATTTCCCCAAGTAAGCCTATTGGGTGGAGGCTATATAAAGAATTGAGCAGCGAATTACCTTGTTTGCTTAATTCTATCGCGGGAGTTAAGAAATCTTGTGGATAAAGCAGGGCAGCTCTGCAGAGTCATTGATTAATGGTATTCGAATACACCGTGCTTCCGGTAAATAAAGTTGTTTTTAGGGTGAATCCAACAGCGAAGCATAAGTAAATTTGAAAATGATTTGGAAATGTTGAAGTCTGGTAATCATGTTTTGAAACCCCAACTCATTAATAAGTTATTGTTCTTTTGTGAAAAAAATGTTTACAAATAAAATTGCATCCACAACTACTTAATCAAACCCATATATTCCCATCCATTGGAAATCCTGGCAAGTAGTTATATAGTATTTTCTCATGTGACTTGTTGAGTACGATTGGTTGTACTCAGTGTTGCTTTATTTTTCCACCAACACAGAGATCAAGAGAAGAACAGGATGTTACAAGTTTTCGTGCTAGAGTTACGATCGCACTCAAGCGTTCCTGTGGAGTTTTCTTTGATTCTTCTAATTGTAAGTTAAGTTTTGGGCTTGGACGCCCTTAAAATTGTTAAAATTGACTGTTGAGTCTTATTTTAATCAAATTAAATCATTTTATTTATTCGTGAGCAGGCATGATACTTCTTCTATCCGTAACTGAACTCCTGAGCTGTTGTGGAAGGTAATGACGTTCTTGTTCCCAAAAACAGGGGCGTTACAAAGCGATATCAGAGCAAGCTTGACTGTAGGTTGTAACCCTAGGTGTAGGGGCGTCATATTTTCAAATACAAAAGAATTTCGTAAGCCATAAGTATTATTGCTATCTCGCTTTTCCTATTTCTATCTTATCTCTCTTAGACGTGTGATAAAAAGTTTTTCTTTTCAGCTTTGTCAAAATCTCAAAAATACGAGTAGACGTTTAGACTAACTTCTTGCTGTAGGTATTTGACCAAATGAAACGAAAGCTAACCCTAGTCGAAGAAGTATTAAGGATGGTGTTAAGAAGAATAGTGTGAATACCCTGGCCAAAGCTTTTCCTTCTGAAAAGTTATAAGGTCATCGCTCGAGTAGTTAGCAAACAATGCCCACTTGATATCCTTGATGCAATGGGTAAAACCATTAAAGTAGACGAAAATTTCTGATTGTATTAATAGCTAAATTGCACTATTAGCCTATAGGCTGCTATATAAGCAATATGTGCAAAACTAATTTCTGATTCTAAATAACGATTATGTTAAAAGCCATCTATTCTTATCACATTCCGTCTTGATTCTTACCTATGCTCTTTTGTTCTCTCCTTACCTATCAGGCAAATCCCAGAAGAAATTAACTGCAAATTTCTGATTGCAACAAATAGGTTGAATTACACCCACGGAAGTAATAAGTGAAAGAAGTTGATAACCCATAAGGGATTGAAATATGAGACGATGATGACCAAATATATTGATGGAATTATGATGTGTAGGAAGGGTTTGAATGGATAAAGCAATGGAAATAGTTGGATCGGGTTAAATAGATGAATGAATTGAGTTTTGGAAAAAAAATGTGATAATGATTATTGAATTTTAGGCTTGAACAGTAATGTTATTCTTGACGGATGTTAGTAACAGTGATTATTAGATTACAACTCTGACCAATGATGTTATCTTCGGTGGATTTTTATAATGGTGAATTAATTAAGAAATAGATAGTAAGAAGTTTAGTTGATTATTGGATGAGCAGACTGAGTTTATGAGTTGATAATGAAAATAATTGGATTTTTAGGAAATATAATACAAATGATATTGGTGGATTTAAAACGAGGATATTGAATTATAATAGATTTGAGGTTGGATTTATATAGTCATGGTTAAAGTTGGAATATATGTAGAATCTGGATAACCTTGCCGACCTCACCCCTACGGCCACCAAACCTGACCGAAGGCTCCCATGCTCCTCCGCCTTGGCCATGCGCCGCCTCCTGAGTAGGGCATTCCCTATGCCAAACCGCCTTAAGCTCGCTATAAAAGGCCACAACCCCTCCTGTGAATTCCGTTGGCAACCAATAGTTGTTAGCACACCCTAATTCTTCTCGCTGACCATCGTGTCATCGTCTTCGCCGGAATTTCCCTAAGTAAGCCGCCAATTCAATTCTCCTTGTGTAGTCAATTTTATTTCAATTCCTTTGGTCGGTAACATCCTTGTACTTCTAGTAAACCTTCCAAAGCGATGCCCTAGCCACCGTGGGTAGCTCACCGCAGACCTCCACGACCCAAACCATAGCACCTAAGCCACCGTGACCACCCATAGATGGTTAAAAAGCAACCAGTTGGAAGAAATAATCTCCCTGTAGCTCCTGTGCCTTCCAAAAGCTCCGAGGATGGGAGACTTCGCCGTCGGCAAACGCCGGCTCCCTTGCCCCTGCCAACCCCAAAAATGGAACCTTGGTAGTGCTAGAAACCCAACCGTGGTCTCCGATCTTGTCGCAGTTCGCTGTAGCCCCATCAATTGTTGTCGCTCTCCTCCTCTGTTTTTGATGTTGCGGTGCACGCAGGAGGAAGATGACGATACTATTCATCTTGGGCTGCACAGTGTTGGGCCAAATCAGCTGGCAGACCGGGCCACGATTTTCACTGTAGCAAACGGACCTGGTATGAACAATAGTCAACCCGTTAGTAAGCTGTATCCAGACCCAGAATGAATAGTACAGACCCGATACTGTAGCAACCGACCCATTATGAACAGTAACCAACCCGAAATGAATAGTGCCATACCCATAATAAACAGTACATACCAGTTACTGTTCATCCATACCCAAAAATACAAAATACATCTAGTTTGATTATTTTTGAACCCGTCTACCTATTTCTCAGCTCCATTTTCCCATACCAAATATCGATCACACTCAAAACCACTAAAACACAGTTCTAAACCCTAAATCCTAATACGGTCCTACCTCTTATCGTTCGCCGAAACCCTAAAAACACATATGCCCATTTTATCATCTTAAGCCCGTCTACACCTTTCCAACTTCGCTCTGCCACCTTAGACTCTAGTAAAGCTCTAAACAACCCAGATAAATATTCTGACCCTAAAATCTAATACCATCCATATCTTCAGCCATTCACCAAAATACATACAACGCCTATATACATCCTCAATCATCTCGAACCCACCTAACCTAATTCCAATCCTATTGAGCCGAACCACCCACCGCCTAAACCCTAACCACACCACCTACCTTCTTTATGTCTTTGTTGTTATTTAATTGTCTTTTGTTCCCAGCTTGCGTTCTGCAAAGCAGAAACTCATTTATATTCGTCTTCCATGCTAGTACTCGGACCACACGAGTTGGTCAACAGAAGGATTACAATAGCAATTAAAGAAGTCGGTATCCAATCCAAAGACTACAGTAAAGATAACCAGAGGCTATGGATAAAGAGGCAAGACATATTTTTGATCATATTGAACCTACATTCCTTTAATTATTTATCTATCAGTACTTTCATTATGTTATTTACAAGTTATTATTTCATGTAAAATAATTGTTTAGAATGACATGATATTAGTTATGTCCTACCACCTGTGATGAGGACATCAAACCTAAGGATGCAACCACTACTTCGCCCTGTGGCACTGCATCCTCTACTTCAACAACATCCTCTCCAATAGGACTTTCGGCTGATGCAAGACCATATTACCCAATTGGATCGAGCTACGTCTACATGCCATGGTGCTACGTCTATATACCATGGTATTATGTCTACAAGCCATGGTGCTACTACATGTGCCAAGCTGGATACGTTTTGGTCAGATCAGTTCGGAAACAGCCTGACAGCACCAATTTCAAATGGGTATAACTTTCACATACAGAGTCCGTTGGAGGTCCACGAGTACTTGATTGAAAGCTTATTTCGTCCTCTTTCCAACGGATCCAGCCTCATCATCACATTCCTTCTGGACTGATTGCAATCATCAAAAGAAGACGTCAGATCATTTGTTTGGGCCAATCTGGGCCTTGTAATCATACTGAACTTGGCCCATCTGCCGACGGCCCACCTGGAGGGCGTATTACTGTTCACATGAACAGTAAACCGTGACTTTAGTCCCACCCCGCTGGTTTTATTAGATGTGTGGCTCCTCATCCCCTATTTAAGGAGGTCGCACCCCCTCTAGTTTTCTGGGATTTTGTTTAGTTAAAAGTTAGCCTTGTTGCAACTTCGTGTATTGGCTTGTGTCGATTAGACCAACCATAATACCGCTTCAGAATCCCAACTCAATTCAATATTTCAATTCCTATTTGCAATTTCAGATTGCTTTATCTTTTTCTTGCGTGCTTCTTCGGTGTATGCAGGAATCGACCCTCGTGGTCAGGTCATCCGGGTATTCGTGCACGGTTGATAACGACTTGTCGAGCAGTTCAGCGATTGCGTGGCTTCGAGCCTTGCGTGTTCGTAGCCAGGATCGTGAGAGTTGAGCGACGCCTACCGAACTTATCGTTCTCATCGAAAGATCGGGCCAACAATCGGACCTTCGGGTACATCAACCTGGAAAAGCCCAATTCAAATTGATGACCATATTCACCTTGACAAGACATAGTAATATTAAATATATTAATAATGTAATCATGGTGGTTTAGAAACTCAACAAATTTTTCTGCTATTAAGAGGTTTGGCGTTTGTTGGTGGAATTTTGGAAAATGATTATAGGATAAGAAATGATTGCTGGAGGCCACAAGGCGGTCGGATCCCATGACCTTATCCTAGGGTGGAGGCATGGGTTGGGGATTGGTGGCAGTGCCGCGGGCATTGAATATGGGTATGTGAGAGGAAGTTGCCTCAGTGGAAATATAAGGACCAGACTCTTATGCTGAGTAAAGAACATAGCACCCGCCCAAGCACAAGTGTTAACTCGTCAAACTAGTCTAGTAACTACTCCAGTTCGATTGAACCTCTACAACTGGTGGGGGGAGACCGAGGGTGAGTCCGTATGGGAGGTGGTTAACCATACAATGGTAGGGCTGCGACAAGTCGGGTGAGACCTGTGGGTCACCCGAGCTTGTTGAGATCAAAAACCTACTAGGTGGAGGCTATATAAAGAATTAAATAGTGAACAAACTTGTTTTCTTAATTCTGTCACGGGAGTTAAGAAATCTTGTGGGTAAAGCAGGGCAGCTCTGCGGAGTCCTTGATTAATGTTATTTGAATACGCCATGCTTCTGGTAAATGAAACTGTGTTTAATGAGTGAATCCAACAGTGAAGCATAAGTAGATTTGGAAATGTTGAGGTCTGGTAATCAAATTTTGAAACCTCAACTCATTAAGAAGTTATTGTTCTTTTGTGAAAAAATGTTTACAAATAAAACTGCATCCACAACTACTTAATCAAACCCATATATTCCCATCCTTTGGAAATCCTAGCAAGTAGTTATATAGCATTTTTCCATGTGACTTGTTGAGTACGGTTGGTTGTACTCAGTCTTGCTTTATTTTTCCACCAACACAGAGATCAAGAGAAGAACAGGATGTTACAAGTTTTCGTGCTAGGGTTACGATCGCACTCAAGCGTTCCTGTGGAGTTTTCTTTGGTTCTTCTGATTGTAAGTTAAGTTTTGGGTTTGGACACCTTTAAAATTGACTGTTAAGTCTTATTTTAATCAAATTAACTCCTTTTATATGTTCGTGAGCAGACATGATACTTCTTCTAGCTGTAACTGAATTCCTGGGCTGTTATGGAATGTAATAACATTCTTGTTTCCAAAAACGAGGGCGTTACAGTTTCCGAGCTACAAATAGGATCAGTTCGTGTTGATTTTTATTAATATACATTTTTAGTTTTTAACTAGTAAATAGTAATGGAGCAAACGATGGTGTTGTATAAGACACTACAATATTTGGACAGTCATACGACTTATAGAATTATGACATAATAAAATACGAAGATATGAAAGCTCAAAACGGCTAATAAATAGTAATGACTGATAAAAATAAATTATAAAAACTAAGACGTTTATATTGACTTTGGCTTTTGAAGCACAAGCGAAAAACCAAGTCAATACAAACGACGTTCGATCGGGGAAACCAATCCTTATCTGAGTAACATCTGCAACATTGTGCATACTCAGCATAGGAGCAAAGAAAGACCGAACTACAAAGACTGCCCAAGATGAACTACAAAGACTGCCCAAGATGAGTCCGTCTCCTTAATTTATTTGCTATTGGTTGTGGGGTGCTAATGACTTCTAGTCTATGCGGATTAATCCGCGATGAGTATACATGTCTGTTCTTTTTTCTTAAGCTTATGATTTTTAACTGTAACTTATGACTTTTAAGTTGTTCATGAGAGAGAATATAGAGTAACAGAAACTCGTGTGCGGTTTTGACTGATATAAATAAAGTCACTATAATATATACTATAATCAACTTATAGACCTCGTATTAAAAAGGCAATATGTTTAAAAGATAGTTACTATAAAAAAAACTAAAAATCAGCTTTTAGAAGCTGAAAAGAAGAGTCCTTATGTTGACGAAATGGCACCGTGTGTAACATTGTACCGTCACTTAGTAATTATGAAGGATCCAAATCCACTAAAAACACAACTTAGAGGCCGCTCGGTTGGGCTGAAATAAACTGGCTTATTGCTGAAATTGCACTGTAGCTGATAGTAGCTTATTTGACGTAACTAAATTTAAAAAAAATTAAAAATAAAAACAGCTTAGCCAATCACGGATAATGCAAACGAATACTGGAAAAAAGAACCGGCAAAAAAGCTTTAAAAGCCAAAAAGTCGGAAAAAAATGAAATTTAGGAATAGTAAAAAATAAGCCAGAAAACATAAGCTCAAACCAAAATGAACGGGGCCTTAAGGCTTTGCTCCAAACAACTTTAGCTTCTGCTAGAAGCTATTTAGAATACATTAGTTTATAAATTTCGGTTGTTTTAGCTTTTTTGGTTTTTTTATTCTTTTACATTGTCTGTGGCGATATAACATTTTTTTAATTTTTTTCTTATTTTTAATCGAATGATTCAGAAAACAAATTAACTATATATCATTATAGCGTACGTTTAGCTAAAAATAAACATCAATTGCCAAAAGCCATAACTACAAATTCGGTCACGCACTGTCCTCGCATGTGCACAGCAATTAAACGTCGCGATGACTTCGTAAGCGTGCTTACGATGGCTCCGCTGCGTCACATGCTGGCGCAACCGCGCTTACGGAATCGCTTGCCGAACGGGCGCGCGCGCGCGTACTTGCGCCACCGACCGACTCGTTTTATGCACAACCTCAAAGTTTGATGGATGGAAATGGCATTTCCCCACTTTAATCATTGATCTAGACTAGACTAGACTAGATGCCACCACACGTTCTTGAGTAGTCAAGTTTTAACAATTTTCTTTCCACTTTGTGGGATTCCATGGACCCAACCTCACCACTAAACCGCAGTTCTTCTGCATACCGCCATAACTAAAAGCACGAAAATTTTCGCCATCAGACATGAACGTCACATCAATGGCCGTTAAGTGCATGCAGTGCCATCCGTCCATTGGATACCACTCCATTACGAAAAAATCTCAATCCACTCTGAACAGCTAGTACTGCTCGAGATATCATCAGATCCTAGACTTAATTTGCTCTCTGAATTTTCACGGTGGCACTGCACGCATTGCAAATGCAAAGTCAGACGAGAGCAGTCATGAACTGATCGATGGCAGGCATCGACGAAAAGGACTGACCAGGCTAGCAACCCAGCCGTGCCCCTATTGACAGCCATTGTGCCTGTTCTTTTATGGCTTTTGATTTTAGTTTTTGATATTTTTATAGTAACTAACTTTTAAACAGAGTGTTTTTAAGATAGATTCTACTAGTTAATTGTAGTATATATTGTACTGACTTCATTTATATTGGCAAAATCCTTACATTAATTTCAATTACTTTGTAATCTCTCACACAAACAGTCAAAAGTCACAAGCCGCAACCAAAAGCCATAAATCGCAGCCACAAGAAAACAGACCCATAGTGGGATGGCCCAATAAAAGCCCCATCTTAGATGCAATCGGTTCGCACCACGAAATCGTTACGAAGTCACTGACACACAGGCTACGGTGGCCGACACAAGGGCTCTACTAATAGATCATTTCTGTAAAATCCATGTCAGTGGAGTTTCATCCTGGTTTCGGAGAAAAACAGTTTGTGCACGGAGCAATTCCTGAACTGTGCATGGAGCAATGTCTTATCGCAATCATCAACACGTCCTTGCTTTCTTTCCTTAGTGGAAACATCAGGTCGCAGGCATATAAAAAACACTTTATTTCCATCTTTTACCATCAGGCAAGAGTGGCGAGTGGCCATGGGTCTCTAGCAACAGCTTGTTTGATCGATCAAAAGCTCAAGAGCATCTCTGCTTTAGGAGATGATGGAGCCTGCAGAAACTGAAAGGAGGGCCACCTTTGGTCCATGCGTTCATGTCGCCATAGGTACCATATGCATGTGGAGTATCGGAGAAATTAAAACCTGCTGCCGTTTTCTCGCACCACAGCGTTCCACGGCGCGCGAGAGAGCCCTGGCGGCGACGCGTGGCGAGGCTCCCGCTGGTGCCCTGCTCCCTCTCGCGCTGGCGCCCGCCCGAACCCCGCCTTCCTCCCTCTCGCAGTCTCGCGCGTACGCACCCATTCCGTCTCCCCCCTCCTACCCCGCTCCCCCGCCGCCTCCCCCTCCCCCGCCGCCTCCCCCATCCCCCCTCCTCCCCGCTCCCCCGTCGCCGCCCCCTCCTCCCCCGCTCCCCCGCCGTCTCCCCCGCTCACCCGCCGGCCGCCGCTTCCCCCCTCCCCCGTCCTACCCCGCCGCCTCCTCCTCCCCCGCCGCCTCCCCCCAACCCCCTCCTCCCCCGCTCCCTCGCCGCCTCCCCCTTCCTCCCCGCCGCCGCCGCGGGATGGGATGCTCGCGGGGGTGGATGGACTCAGCTGCGGCCGGATCCCGTCGGCGCGGAGGCGGAGGGGGAGGCCGGATCCGGTCGGCGCGGAGGCGGAGGGGGAGCCGCGGAGGCCGGAGGGGGAGGCCGGATCCGGTCGGCGCCTCCGCCGGTCTGCCTCGCCCGTCGCCTCGGCTGCAGCCTCCGACCGTCGCGTCGCCCGCCGCCTCCGCCGATCTGCCTCGCCCGTCGCCTCGCCCGCCGTCTCCGCCTGCCGCCTCCGTCCGTCCCCTCCGGTCGCCACCTCGCCCGCCGCGTCGCCCGTCGCCCGCCGGTCTGCCTCGCCAGTCGCCCGACGCCTCCGGTTGTCACCTCGCCCGCCACTCCGCCAGTCCCCGCTACCTCGGTCGTGGTGGCGGCTCGGCGGCGGCGGCAGCCGACCCCATCACCGGTGCCCTCAGCAAGGGCGCGGCCACGGCGCCATCCTCCATCGATGGATCTGGCGGAGGTGCCTTCCCATGCTCCTCTGCTCTAGCATCGCAGTCGTTGGCCCCGGCATGGTTGTCAGCACATTAGCTATTCAGGTGTGCCGCTCTTATCCCATCTCTGAATCATAGACCACCCGCCATTTATGTGGTTTAATCAACCTCGCAGTCCACACAATGACTGCTTAGGACTTCTCTGAATTACTCATGCTTAAACCAGGCTTGTTTCTTTTCTTGCAGATAGTGGTGTGTATATTAAGGGAGCTTATCTGCGATGGTAATTGGACTCTTCTTCATTAGTTATGCACATGTGGTATTGGACATGCTAGACATCATTGTTATTTGCTTGGCAACTTTTGGAGCACTCGAATTTTGATGTTCTCATGGTATTAGCTTATATGAGTAAATAGGACATAAATAGTTCACCTATCAGTTTCTGCAGAGCCAGGTTATCTGTAGGGTTTATTTAGCACTGGCCCTCCTTTGTTTTAACAAGGGAAAATCAATTGATAGGCTTGTGATTATTTATGGTTCTACAAATAGACAGTTTTCATCCCCTTCGACCTCGCAGTGTTAAGTTCATTTCCTTTTTTTAGCACATCTCATTGCATCAAAAATCAGTACTAATCTTGAGTATTGTTATGCACTTATTCTCATTCTTCCTGTTTTCGATCTTCTTCAAATCACTATTCACTATATACATGTGGCATGCTCATATCTACATTATTGCAAGGTGTCAAGATTTGCATTATAACAAAGATTATGAATACTGAAGTCTGAACTAAAAGGATTTGGGTATTACCTGCATGTGCAGAATCCTGTAACTGCATGCAGTAAAGAGGTTTCCCCCTTATATGTAGTAGCTAGAGTAATAGTAATCCACATATTCCTTATGTTCAGTTTTCATGCAGTTTGTCATCCAGCCAGCTGTGCTGAATTTTGAATGTTTCCTCTCCAAATGGTGTTAAATGCTACAGTCAGTGTTATTGACATTTTACTGGTGCTACCTTTGACCATTCTACCCATGGTGAACCTATTTCTCCTTTTGTCCTCAATTCTCACATTTCAGTCTTTTAACTTTATGTTGTCTTAAAGTTGATCAGGAGGTAGTTCTTCAGCAAAAAATTTTACCATTGAAGCATGTGGTTTTCATGATATTGAATGGATTCCAACACCCCCATCCTCGTGTGCGGTGGGCTGCAATCAATACCACTTGATTTTGCTTCGATTGTAGTTTAGTGTAGTAATTGTTGTAAATAATCTTGTTTAGAAGTCGTGTGCAAAGTTTGGTCGTGATTGAAGTCGGTTTGTAACTGTAGTCGAAAGTCGAAGTCGAGTCGTAATAAGAGTCGGAGCCGGAATCAAATTGTATTCATAGTCGAAATCATGAATTTTAGAGTTCATTTGAATTTTTCTTTGGTCTCTTAGTTTCTCTACATGCACTTTGTACTATTGTTTTATGATCTTACTTCAACAACGTCGTAAGGCGCCGCGAAGCGCGCTTCCTTTTCTAGTATTATAAACGGCAGTGGCCAACTGGCCATCGTTGCAGGACATCGATCTCATGGCTCGCACAATGGAAGAGAAAAAGGACATGTCCTTGCCCTTCAAAATACGCGGGTGGAATGGTGAAGGATTTTGTTGTTCAAGACTTTGAAAGTTTTGTTTAGACAATTTCGAGCAAGCAAACTTTGTCCACCATTTCAAAAGTCGGTTTGACCTATTTCTACTCCACTGAGAACTCAATATAATGCAAGAATTTCATGAGAACACTTTCATGTTCAAATCCTTCCCTCGCAAAAAGGATGTTCAAATCCTAAAGAATTCCATGAAGAAACCTGCATTCCAAACGGAATCTAGAAAACTTACTACTACTGTTGTTGTAATATTAGTACACACCCAACAATGTTTTAATCACCTCAATTCAAGATTTCATGCGGACCATTTGCAAATTTAACCTCACCTCTCCCTCTCCTAGTATATCACAATCTGTGACGGATAAATTAGCGTGCATGATTGGCTCATATTAGCCCAGAGCCGGATCCAGTGGCAATAAAGATTCAGTGGAGGCACATGCCCCACTCAAATTTTAGTCAACATCTATTTCAGTTAAAATTTTATCATTTGTACCTACATTGGCCTAATAAAAGTGTTTCTATTGGGTCTATAATTAGTCCAAAAAAACAGAAATCAAGCCCAAAGTTATTTGAGCCCACTCAATTTTTACTCTAGGTTCGCCCCTGTATTAACCATCATTTAGCTGATTCTCATAGTTAGTAAATCAGGTATGAAAGGCCGAACTTTCATACCCATGTGAAATGACCCTTTTGCCATTTCCAATCCTTTTGCCCCTGTGAAATGACCCTTTTGCCCTCTTCTGCTTTCATTCTTTCTACTTCCACCGATTGCACTGTCGAGGTAGGGGCTAGCGGCCACGACCAGGTGTTGTGGCTGTCGTTGTAGGTGTCGTTGTTCTTGCGGCTCTAATTGGTGCTAACATGGTGTTCTTCCGCAGCGTAATGGTATTTCGTGCTTCTAAACGACGTAGGATATTTTTTTTAGATTACTAGTTACACTGTATGTATGGATCGTGCGTATTTCATGATTTTTTTTCAGGTTCTGGTTGTTGAATGCTTCGGGCATCGACAACAACACACGGACCAATAAGCAGGATCCTTGCAAAAGAGTCCCAGACCAAGACCAACAAGTTGTTACAGTTCAACATCGTACCGAAACACGTGGCCACGATGTAACATCATTAACATCCTCATTCATATAGACAATATAATCATTTGGGATGGCAGATTTTCTCTCCCGCTGTGATCTTCTAAGAGGTTTATTAGTTATTTCAGGAGGCTGCTGAGGCTCTTCATTAGGTATAACATCAGGAATTTCAGAGACCTCAACAGCGGGTGCAACAACAGTATTCTCTACTGGAGGTGCAACCGCCTGAGGCACAGGAATAAAAAACTCTGGGATGAGCGGTGAAGGAACATAAACCCGCTTCTCCTCAAGATCTATTTTCCTGGGCTCTAGGTCCTCGTTATTTTCTAAGAACACAGCGTGCCTTGTTTCTACAAACTTAGTTATCCTATCAGGACAATAAAACCGATACCCTTTAGATCTTTCAGGGTACCCAATAAAATGGCAACTTACTGTCTTAGGATCTAATTTCCCAATGTGTGGATTAAATAACTTAGCTTCAGCACGACAACCCCACACTCGTAAATATTTCATACTCAGTTTTCTCCCAGTCCATAATTCATAACGTGTTTTAGATACTGATTTACTGGGAACCCGATTAAGAATATGTGCGGCTGTCTTTAGTGCTTCCATCCACAAACCAATTGGTAAACTAGAATGGCTAAGCATGCTTCGTACCATATCCATAAGTGTACGGTTGCGTCTTTCAGCTACACCATTCTGCCTAGGTTCGCCCGGCATAGAATACTGGGCAACGATGCCGTTTTCCTGAAGGAACTTAGCAAAAGGGCCAGGAATTTGCCCATAAGAGGCATGTCTTCCATAATATTCTCCCCCACGATCCGATCTTACCACTTTAATTCTTAGGTTGTGCTGATTTTCAACTTCAGCCTTAAATATCTTAAATTTATCAAGTGATTCAGATCGGTCTTTAATGGGAAAGATATAACCATAACGGGAGAAATCATCGGTGAATGTGATGAATGTATGAAAACCATCCTAAGAGTCCTGTGCTGCGAGTAGCTCCCTTCTTTATTTGCTTTACATATTTTCCTTTAATGCAATCAATGCAGTGGTCTGAGTCAGAGAAATCTAATGGGTGGAGAATTTCTTCTTTAATGAGACGCTCCATTCTCCCCCTCGAAATGTGGCCTAAATGACAGTGCCACAGTTTTGAAGAAGTCTCATCATTATTTTTACGCTTAGCATCACAAACATTCAAGGATACAGGAGATTCATTAAGGGAAAGCATATATAGCTTATTTTGTCTAAAGGCAAGACCAGCATTATTCGAATTAAACTTAATAATACATTTATTGTCTCCAAAAATACATTAAAAACCTTCATCGTCCAACAAAGAAACTGAAATCAAATTCCTCCTGATAAAAGGAACATAAACTACATTATTAAGACGAAGAATGAAGCCGCTGTCTAAAGCTAATGAAACAGATCCAACTGATTCAACTTCGGCTTCCTTTCCATCTGCGACTCTAAGACTTCGCTCCCCCTTTCTTAGTATTTTCACGGTAAGGAATTCCTGTAAAGAGTTGGTAACGTGCACAGTTGTACCTGAGTCAATCCACCAAGAACTAAGCGAAAAATCAGCATAAAGAGTTTCATCAATAAACGTTATTGTATCCTAACTGAAATAGAGGTCTTCATGATCATTAGCGATAAGCGGTTAGACCGCTCCCATTTTTCAGCATTAGCCTCATAAACTTTATTTTTCTCATCAAAATTCTCCTCACCTTCGGTGGGAGGAATGGGAGCGCCTACCCTTAAGGCATAGTCGAGGTCCAAAACCCCAAGGACAACATGAATTCATTCTTTCCACGTGGGAAAATTGCTCCCCGTGAGCTGCTCAATGTTATCAATAGTGGCGGCAACGTTTAAAGCATTAAGTGCTGAATTTCAAAATAAAAGGGCAAAATTAAAAATATCATAAAGATATGTGTTGCATGAAATTAACCCTACGTTGGTCTGATTAATAACATGCAAATTACAGTTCTAATTCATATCACCGTTGGGCAGAAAATGAAAAAGAACTTAATTTTATATGGCGACATATGATTATAGACAACGTTGATCAGAATATAACCATATGTATACATAATGCCAAAATTAATCATAAAAATCTCAAGATTAAAATATCTCGTTGGTTCAATTTTAATCTGAGATTATACATAATAATAGGGTAAAGATACATGAAATTTGAGCCACAAAAATAATTAATAAACAGTGCATTAAAAGATATATAAAACATAAGAAAATGCACTGGAAAAAACAAAAGGAAAAAACCTATTTGCAGATGGCCTTAAAAAATGGCCCCAAAAACACTGCAGCCCAAAAATCATATGACTGGAAGAAAACTCCCGCACGGGCCCATCTTCACGCACGGGCGCGCGGCGGCCCAAGCCACGGTGCAGCCCAAAAACTCCCCACACGGGCGCTCAAAATTGACGGCCCAACAATCATGCGCGCGTGGGCTGCCCAAAAATCATGCGCGCAGGCCGAAAGGAGCCCGAATGGCCCAACAAAAACTTGTACATGTGCGCGCGGCCCAACTCAATGCGTGCGCGGCCAGCCCAGGTCACGCCCGAATACGCAAACGCCGTCCGATCTCATCGGACGGCCGAAACGCGCCCCAGCTGAAAGAAAATTCCCCAAGACCTAACCCTAAATCAAAATGCCGGCTGCTCACAAAAAAAAAACAGATCCCCCGTGCGGCGGCGGCATGCGCGCTTGCGCGGAGCGGCGGTGGCACGCTCGCACGGGGTGGCGGCTACAGCGGGAGGCGACGGTGGCGCCATGGCGGTGGCGGCGCGGCAACACCCGAGCAGAGCTTGGCGCGGCGGCGGGAGCTCGCGAAGCGGCAGCGTCGCGTGGGCGACGGCGCGCCCATGAGGAGGCGGAGCGGCGGCTCCCGCGCAGTGTGGCGATGGCAGGGCGGCGGCGCCCGCACGGCGCATGGAGCGGATTACACCGGCGACGGCCATGACAACATCGGCGGCGGGCTCGAAAGCTGTAAGTCTGATCTGATTTTTTTTTGTAGATCTAAGAAACATCAGGATGGTTGGGCTTGGGGTTGAATCTCTGGGAGTTCATTAGGGTTTTGCCTAAAAATAATAGATCCCCTCCTTCTAAATGCTTACCCGAGCCTTAACCATTAGATCCAAAATTGTAATCAATAAATCTGAGTTCTGTTTAGGTAGAATAGGGTTCATGATGACCAAAAGTTGATCTGATACCAAATAAGAGAACTAATACTAAGTCTAAGTTTGAATCATTTGGCATAACTCTAGATCAAAGCATGAACACCTAGAAACAACATTAGAGCGGAAGCGTGATTGTGTACTCGAAGCCGGAGATGCCATTGGGATTGTGGTCGGTGCTTGGTGATGCAACAGAGGAGGGTGGCCGACGGTGTGGAGGTCGCCGGACTGCGGTGGTCGTTGCCGACGGGGAAGAAGTCGTTCTGGCCTTTGTTCACCTGAGCGCCCGTGATGGATCGGGTTTGTTAGGGTTTTGGAACCTAGAGCAACTCGTGCCATTAGGCCTGCCGAAAACCCTAGCTTTTTATGTGGCGCTTGGCGACCGGGACCGAAACCAACTGGGTGGTTGCCGTCTCCTATCAAGACGCGCGAGTGGAGGTTGAGGCCTCCCTAAAATCCCGGAGTCAGTTAGCCGAGATCAACCCAACACAAGACCAACAAGTTGTTACAGTTCAACATCGTACCGAAACACGTGGCCACGATGTAACATAATCGGGAAGACGACTGTTCGTGTCGCTGACACCGTTTCACACTTACACTGGATTATTAACTCAATACTGAACTTCTCCGGCAGCTGAGCGGCCTGCCCTGCCCGGCTGGCCCTATAAATTGAGGAGCTCTTATGCTCTGCAACTGCAACATACCACACAGCGAACAAAGAAACCAAGCATCTGGACCTAGCCGAGTCCTCAGAACAAGCGAGGCTGTTTACTAATGCACGCTTGCAGCCAAGAAGGTAGAGCGCGAGCTCCATATGAGCCGGGGCGACGGCGAGACCAGCTACGCCACCAACTCTAGGCTTCAAGTCTGTACTTCTGCATTACATGTCCCCTGTGTATCTCTACACTAGTGCAACGCTCTTGCACATCTAACAGTATGAACAACTGACAGTAACATGCATGCATTCTTGACATGTTTTTTTGTAGGAAAAGGCCACTGAAGACGAGGCCACTGCTTCACAAGGCCGTGGAGGAAGCGCAGGCGTCGCTCTCCCTCCCGGGCATGATGATCGTGGCCGACCTCGGCTGCTCTTCAATAGGAACAAGAACAATATATCAATGTCTAGAAATTATCTCCTGGGGTTTAAAGTTAATTATGACAATAGAGTTGGCAGCTATTAGAGCTCAAAGACCGAATGAGCCAATCTCAGTATATGAATTTATCATAATCGAGCAACTGTAAATCCCACAGGCAATCTATGTCTCCCAGTGCCAGATAATATATAGAAGATTAACAAACTTGCACAACCCACACAAATTGCATACAAAAATCACAAAATCACTCACAAGACCGGCTCAGGGAGGCGGCCGACGAGGGCTCGGGGAGGCGGCCGGCGAGCGCTCGGGGAGGCGGCGGCGACGACGGGCTCGGGGAGGCGGCCGGCGATGGCTCAGGGAGGCGGCGGCGACGACGGGCTCGGGATTTAGATCTAGATCGAATAACTGCAGCGCACACGGAAAACCCTAGCCAGAGGGTATATATAGGGAGGATTATTACATACGATTCTAAACATAGAACTGTCTGTGATATCAATATCACAGACGGTTCTAAGTTTATAACCGTCTGTGATAGTTATACTATCACAGACGGTTCTAAACTTAGAACCATCTATGATAATAAATATCCGGCGGCATATCATTCACTTCATCGGCGATGTCATCCGGTGGCATATCATTCACTTCACCGGCGATGTCATCCGGCGGCATATGATCATTCACTTCGCCATGATTGGTCCAACACATATAACCCTTTTTGAAACCCCTCCGAATTAAGTGCGCTTCAATTTGCCCTCGGTTCTTAAACATCTTTAAATTCTCGCAGTCAGTGCATGGACAATACATATATTCCACCCTTTATTCAACATATCCTCCTCGGTGGCTCTTGTAAAAGCAAACACGCCATTAATGTACTTTTCACTCACATGACTCGGGGCATACATCCAGCTTCGGTCCTACGTTACGTACATATATAACAACTTAGTATTAAAAATTAAATTAACTAATTATTACTACATATATACCGGCCACATGTATTATATTGAGGCTTAATTTACTAGCTCAATTCATATTGTAAACACAACAGCTATTATATAACCAACAATTTTGCAAACCATCTTCAATAACTCACCAATTACTTAGATCTAAATTGTAATGCAAAGAAAAAATAAATTTCATTACTAACCATATCTAGAGCAACCAGGAAAGTATGAATCTTCAAAACTCAATCTCTGTCTCTTCCCACCAAATTAACTGGCTTGAAATCGCCTAGCTTGCCTCCTGTGCGAAAGAGTGTGCAGCAGTGGCTAGATCTGGATCGAGATGAAGACAGATGCGGTCTGAGCAGCGCAATAAATGCTTAGTGATCATTATCATAGACGGTTTTTAATAAAAAATCGTCTATGATAATCTGGGATTATCACAGACGGTTTTTAATACAGACCGTCTGTGATACTAAAGTATCACAGACGGTTTATCGGTACGAACCGTCTGTGATACTCCTTTTCTCAGATGCCGCCAACACAGACGGTGTCCAAATTCAAACCGTCTGTGTTAGTGTCGGTCACAGACGGTTTTGTCAAACCGTCTGTGATTGGCCGTCTAGTATTAGACTTTCTGTAGTAGTGTGTTTAGGCCAATCCGTTAGCTAATTGACAGGCTTAGGCTCCACTCTTGTCATGTTTCCAAGAACATGATAGCAAGAAATTAAGGGGTGACATTAGCAGCTCGCGGCGCCTAAGATGAAACATTGAATCGAACAAGCCCTGCGTCTTTTGCCGGCTAGTCTATACCTGAACAGTATGTGAAATGCCAACTAACTGCTCCATGCATAAGACACAAGTTAAACGCGCGGTCGAACCCTTGTGGCATGCAGAGTGCATGTAACATATGAAATGCCTGCTTAATATATAGTGTGCATAACTAAAACAATGCAGGCTAGCTTCTTCGCATGCTACATGTTTGAAGGACATGTAGCAATAGCCAACAAAGGCTAGGGCTAGCACTGTTTGTCATAGTTGGCAGACGGTTGGTGAGAGAGTATTCAAACATTAGAAATCTTCCTCATGGACCAGCACGGTTTCTATTATAAATTGTTCACCAATTGATAATGAAAAATATTTTGTGTTAAAACTTTGATCCAGGAGAAAACGTACACATCGCAAATAAACGGAGAGAACACAAGAGAATTTCTGAAATTCTCTATTATCTTATCTGCTTCCCCTTTTTCTTACAAAATTGGCTACAAACCTCCTAAATATATAGGTTAATAATCTCCTATTCGTATATGTATTCGGACTTTAATTTGAACACAGCTTCATGAGTTACACACGGAGACGGACTATACTACGACTTGAACTCTAAGTCAAGATTTTTTTTTTCTAATAATCTCCCCTTTAATCTTGACTTGACATACTCTAGTTTTAGTCTCAATGCATTATGAACTACCAGCCACGCCTCCACATAAAGCGTTCTATATGCAAACTACATGTAGAAACTCAACTTAGCTGGCACAGGTTCATCCAGATGCAAAAATTTTAAAACATTGAGACAATCGGTCTCAACTATGACTTACTAAACTCGTACTTGACACAGAACGATGACACATCTCCTCTTGCTATGTCTTTTTATTGCTGGAGTGAGGAACCAAGTCGGAGACATACTTGTTGTCCTCTGCGTTTCAGAGACAGTGAAACGCGACGGGAGAACACGCCGGAACAGGGCGCCGAGACTGCGTGCGATACCTTAGGAGCACTGCGCGACTCTGATACCACTTGTTAAAACTTTGATCCAGGAGAAAATGTACATATCGTAAATAAACAGAGAGAGCACAGGAGAATTTCTGAATTTCTCTATTCTCTTATTTACTTCCCTTTTTTCTTACTTTTTCTTACAAAATTGGCTACAAGCCTCCTCAATATATAGGCTAACAATCTCCTATTCGTATATGTATTCGGACTTCAGGTTGAACACAACTTCAACTTGAGTTACACAGAGGCGGACTCTACTACGACTTGAACTCTAAGTCAAGATTATTTCTAACAATTTGTTGCAAAGAAAGTTTAGTTTCAAGTTGGTGGGAGATAACTTCAACCGGACTATTTAATTTCCTTATCTTGCAACACCTAAATACACGCAAAAATAAGAAAAGACCAAACAAATTAAGGTTAGACTGTCCGAGAGAAGCCTCTCTCATTAACTTTGCCTAGTTTATATGTTATTGGCTGTATCGATCGTGCGCGTTTCATGATTTTTTTTTCAGGTTGTGGTTGTTAAATGCTTCGGGCGTCGACAACAACGCACGGACCAATAAGCAGGATCCTTGCAAAAGAGTCCGAGACCAAGACCAACGAGTTGCTACAGTTCAACATCGTACCGAAACACGTGGCCACGATGTAACATAATCGGGAAGACGACTGTTCGTGTCGCTGACACCGTTTCACACTTACACTGGATCAGTGGCGGAGACAAGGGGGGCTGGAGGGGGCCCGGCACCTCCCAACCTTTTACTAATCCTCTATTATGTATATATGTGTTTAATTAGTGGTTTGGTCCCTCCCAATATAGCCCAAATGTAAAGTATATTTAAAGCCCAGTCATGTGCAGCCCAAATCCTCTTTGTTTTGTTTCTTGTTTTAGCTTTGTATCTACTGATCTTTGTAAATACAGGTTACAAGGTGGTGCGTACCGTGATCTGTAGGATATGCATGTTTGTGTTCTTAATCTTAGGATGATTAATGCAGGCTGGTGAGTTGACTAGAAGCTGTTGTAGATAGTCATAGGTGTGATTGAAGATCACTCAAGCACTACTAGCTGGTGGAGTATATAACGCTAGGAACCTTTAATTAAAAGCCAAGAAAATATTTTGACCGAATTTCTACGGCAATACAATGGACATGTTCTCGTGGATTTGTTTTTTGATTTCTTCGAAAATCAAAATAAATAGTGTTTTTTAAAGCAGTTTTTTAAATGACTTCTCGAGTCTAAAAATATATGAGCCGTCCACGTCAATATATTTACCGTTCACTGTGGTATCAAAAAATGTAAACAAAAACCATAAGTACACACTTCAGTAGTTGCTCTCACATCACATCTATAGACCCTGTTTTAATCGGCTTAGACCCTGTTTTAGTCGTAGAGCTAAGTTTAAGTTAATAGATATATAATTTTCTTTGCATTGTAATTTGCGAAATATATTACTCTGATATGTGACTATTGGATCGGTAAATTCGGCATGGTTTATTGGTTCTACTCTACTTGTTGTCCATATTGCCCCTCCTATATCCAATTCCTGGCTCCGCCCCTGCACTGGATTATTTACTCAATATTGAACTTCTCCAGCAGCTGAGCAGCCTGCCCTGCCCGGCTGGCCCTATAAATTGAGGAGCTCTTATGCTCTGCAACTGCAACATACCACACAGCGAACAAAGAAACCAAGCATCTGGAGCTAGCCGAGTCCTCAGAACAAGCTAGGCTGTTTACTACTGCACGCTTGCAGCCATGAAGGTAGAGCGCGAGCTCCATATGAGCCGGGGCGACGGCGAGACCAGCTACGCCACCAACTCTAGGCTTCAAGTCTGTACTTCTGCATTACGTACATGTCCCCTGTGTATCTCTACACTAGTGCAACGCTCTTGCACATCTAACAGTATGAACAACTGACAGTAACATGCATGCATTCTTGACATGTTCTCTGTAGGAAAAGGCCATACTGAAGACGAGGCCACTGCTTCACAAGGCCGTGGAGGAAGCGCAGGCGTCGCTCTCCCTCCCGGGCATGATGATCGTGGCCGACCTCGGCTGCTCTTCGGGGCCCAACACGCTCCGCGTCGTCTCCGAGGTGCTCGGCGCGATCGCCGACCGCTGCGAGAGGCAGGGCCAGCCGCCCATGTACGTCCAGTTCTTCCTCAACGACCTCCCCGGCAACGACTTCAACCTCATCTTCCAGTCCCTGGAGCTGTTCAACAAGCTTGCTGCGAAGGAGATGGGGGAGGCGCTGCCCCCCTACTACATTGCCGGATTGCCAGGCTCCTTCTACACCAGGCTCTTCCCTGACCGCTGCGTTCACCTCTTCCACTCCTCCTACTGCCTCATGTGGCGCTCCAAGGTACGCACAAACCGAGGAAAACATCGGTGCACATGGCATGCATGTAAACGAATATCAGCATGCAGTACTGCATGTGGAGCACACGCACGTTGTGTCAGTTTGGGGAGACTTTCTCACCGACCTGAGCACATGCACATTGTGATTTGTGACGTATGTGTCTAGGTGCCTGAGGAGCTCGCGAGAGGCGCGATGCTGAATGAGGGCAACATGTACATCTGGGAGACCACGCCGCCGGCGGTGGTCAAGCTGTACCAGAAGCAGTTCCAGAAGGACTTCTCGCTGTTCCTCAAGCTGCGTTACAATGAGCTCGTCGCTGACGGCCAGATGGTGCTGACATTCCTAGGCAGGAAGAACAAAGACGTGTTGCGCGGCGAAGTGAACTACATGTGGGGGCTGCTTGCCCAGGCTCTTCAGTCCCTAGTCCAAGAGGTACATATTCCAGTGGCGGAGCTTACTTAGAGGAGAACATAAATGGGGTCAATCTAACATCATATACTTAGATATTGCTATCTAAAAAGAGGGGGCTACTTTAGTGTTATGTTAGCATCATCATACACTTAATGTTTTAACTGGATTCAACTCATGAACTGTGAACTGAACTCAGTTATTGTTTCTGATGCACGGCAGGGACGTGTGGAGAAGGAGAAGCTGAACTCCTTCAACCTGCCATTCTACTCACCTTCGGTCGACGAAGTGAAGTAGTGATTAGACAGAGTGAGTTATTTGACATCAATCACATCGAGCTCTTCGAGTCGAACTGGGACCCCCATGATGACTTGGACGGTGATCTGGTGCTCGACAGCATTCAGAGCGGCGTCAACGTCGCCAGGAGCATAAGGGCTGTGGCTGAGTCCCTGATTGCACACCATTTTGGCAAGTATATACTTGACGATCTCTTTGAGATATACGCGCAAAATGTCGCAAAGCACCTCGAGAAAGTGAAAACCAAGTACCCTGTCATTGTCCTTTCCTTGAAGGCGAGGCGCTGAGCTAGCCCCAACATCGACATATTTGCCCATACTAGTTGCTACGTTTGAGTCTCACGCATGACTAGCTTTATTGTGCAACCAATGGAGAACTGCGGATTAAATGGATAGCTTATCATTTCAAGTTATATAAGGTAATGCGCGGTAGCCAGTAAAAGTAACAAAAATCAGTCAAAGTGGTCTTACCATCTCCTTAGATGGTAGCAATGATAGGACTTTCAGTTTTATGTGTCGATGATGTATTGTACTTTGTGTGAGGTTCTTGAGTATCAAGGAGATTAATTGGTATAAAAGAAATGAAATATGCGTCTTGCACCTTTGCTGTAAAGTTTGATGCGTTGGCAAAAAATTTGCCAGGAAAACTTTGTTTAACACCAAAGATTATTCCTTTAGTAATGTTGTAACGTGATGATTTGTCAAACATGAAGAACTTTGGGGCCTATCCTTGACAAAGTTTTCTCTATTGATATTAAGCACTAAAAAAACTGTAGGGTTCATGGACCGCATAGCTCTCCACTTCGATCTGCCATCAGTCACAGAAAATTATCTATCTTTCTTTAGTTATACTCAGAATTTAATTCAGCCATATACTAGGCGTAAAATGCAGATTACCCCGACTGTGTCCTGTAGCGACTAAATTCTGGACAGCAGACAACTCAAGGGTATAACTTCTAAGAGCAAGTATAATAAGAGGCTGTTAGTAGGCTGTATGCTGAGGTGGAGGAGAGAGAGAGGAGGAGAGAGAAGAGAGGTGGGTTGTAAGTTTACAGCCAGCTGAAGCACAAGAACCAAGAAACTTTGTGAGAGAAAGGGGTGGGTCATACAGCCTTCAGCTGGCTGTAAACTACTATATGAATGGGCTGATAAGTGGGCTGTAAGTGTCCATACAGCCAGCTGAAGGCTGTATTATTAGCCTTGCTCTAAACTACTCAACTAAATCATGTGTTCTTGCACTTTATAGAAACCTTAAAACAATTATTAGCCCATCTTCCCACAGTACCTGCACTGGTCATTGCCGACCATTCCACTCACGCCACCGGTGTCATTTCCGCCTGCCTTGTGTGTCCTACTTCCTCCCCGAGCTCTTCCGCGCCCTCGGCCGCGGCTTCTCCGTTGACTCGAACTCGAGGCCGAGCCCTCGCCGCCGAGCTGCAGCCGCGACGCGACGCGCGCCACGAGCTCTTCCTCCGTGAGGTTTAGCCTTGCAATAGAGCCACTGCCAGCGCTCAACTCATGACGCTCCTCTGCCGCCTTAAGGCGCCCGATTAGCTTCTCCACTATGACCTCATTGAGATCAAGAAGGGTCTCAATTGCCATCGCAATTTGAGAGTACTTCGGCGGGAGCGCTTGGAGGAATTTGCGGACGATCTCCTCCTCGGTGTAGCCGTCATTGAGGACTGCGAGCTGGTTCGCGAGCCCGTTGATGCGGACACCAAAGTCGTCCACCGTCTCCCCGTCACGGAACTTGAGGGCGTCGAATTCGTGGCGGAGCGTGTTCGCCTTGGCCTTGCGGACGCGCTCGACACCGACGTGCATCGTGCTGATCGCGTCCCACGTGATCTTGGCGGTGGTCTTGCTGGCGATAGTGCCCATCATCTCTGTCGGGACGGCCTTGCAGATTACCTCGAGCGCCATCCTGTCCTCGACGTAGTCGTCCGTCCCGAGGCTCACCGCGACCCATAGGCCCCGTGCCTGCAGCATCACGCGCATGAGCGCCGCCCAATCGTAGTAGTTCGTCTTCGTGAGCGTCGGGAACGCGCTGCCGCTGTTGATCTCGTTGGTAACGCGGTGGATCACCAGACCACGTTCAGCGCGGCTGCTGCTGCTCCTGGCCTGCGGCGTCGTCTCCATGCGAAGTCGCCGTGTCGGTGAAGCCGATCGTGGACGCGCCATCACAACCCTTCACTACCGGGCTCAGCAGCTTTGCCGAGTGCCGGTGGCACTCGGCAAAGCACGAGAAACACTCAGCAAAAGCTTTGCCGAGTGCCACCCACGACATAGCTCACACGGCATAGTTTCTGACGGCAAAAAGTATTTGCCGAGAGCTTTTCATCGAGCACTCGGCAAATGATTTGCCGAGTGCCGAAACGACCCTCAGCAAAAAAAGGTCAGTGGACGGTGAGAACACGGTGACGACGTCTTTTGCCGAGTGCCAGGACGGAATGGCACTTGGCAAATCCTTCCAGTTTGCCGAGTGTCGTCATGATGACACTCGGCAAAAGCTTAAGTTTTGCCAAGTGTCATGGTAAAGACACTCGGCAAAGACTACAAATTTACCGAGTGTCATTACCATGACTCTCGGCAAATGTAAAACACTCGGCAAAATATGTTCCCAGAATGCACAGAAATGGTACTTTGCCGAGTGTTTTTACCAAGACACTCGGCAAAGACAAAACACTCGGCAAAGTATGTTCCCAGAATGCCCAGAAACGTTACTTTGCCGAGTGTTTTTACCATGACACTCGGCAAAGCCTCCCTTTGTCGAGTGTAACACACGGCAAAGTGGCCAAAAACTGCCTATTTTAATTGTTTATTGCACCCCACTCAAACAAGTCACAATATCACAGATATATCAACAAGTAATCACCACAAGTAATCACATAGTCCACAATATATCACATATTGATCCACAAGTCACAATATATCACATATATCACCACAAGTCACAATATATCACATATCACAAGTCACAATATCACATATCACATATAGTCCACAAGTAATCACCACAAGTATCATTCACCAAGTTGGCCACCCCGACTGATGTGATGAGTCATGAGGCACATCATTCGAAGCCGCCGATTGATTCTGCACAAAGGAGAAGAGATTGCATGTGTGAGACAAGATTTAAGGTAAAGCAAAGCACAAGCAATAAACATGGTAAGTAAAGAGCTCAAGGTAGAGAAGGCAAACTCACAGGAGTAGCTGCAGGAGGAGGTGGAGGAGGGAATAGCTCCGGTGGCAGAGGTTGACCCATCCTCTCGCCAAGACTTTGCATCCACTGAAACATCTGCTCCATCCTCTGCCGCTCGGCCTCATTCCTCTGCCGATTGGCCTCCATCCTCGCCGCCATCTCCTCCTGTAGCCTCTTCTCTTCTTCCAGCTGGGCCTACAATATTTCACCCCAATGTTACAATGCAAAGCAAAGGTATGTAAAAATTAATGAACGACGAATAAAATAGAAATAACCTGGAGTGCCTCCATCCGGGACTGTGCAGTGTTCGGCCGTGGGCGTATGGCCGGGCTTGAGCTCGTGCTCCTTGCTCGAATCTGGGAGAGAGTGGGAGTAGTGGCCGTGTCGAGTGTGCTGTCGCCAATCCAGTACCGCCCATGCTTCTTGCCTCCTCCCACCCTCATGACGACTTCTCCATCAAGGTCCTGGGTGCTCGGATCGTACTCTGGCCCATGGACCGCCCTTGCCACCGATGTGTACTCACTGAGGCGGCTGTGGACGATCGCATTGCTGTACACCGATGGCGGGTCCTCCGGGTTGTAGTCGACGTCGGACGTCGCCTTGCCCTTGTGGGCCAAAGCCCATGCCTTGAACTGGGAGCAAGGCTGGCCACCATGTGACGACGACTGCGAAAAAAATAGCAAGATGATTAGAAATTATGCAGAATTGAGCGTTATAATAAAGAAATGAATTCGCGTACCCATGTATCCAGCGCAACACGTACATTACGAGCCTCTAGAGCTTTCTCACGATGAATCACATCAAAGTGGGTCCATGCTTCACCATCGGATGGATGTACCAGCTTCTCAGGATTGTATCGACGTCCATTTTTGTGCCATGTCATCTGTTTCGCGGTTTCCTCGGTCATGTATAGCCGTTGGATCCTCGGTATGAACGGAAGGTACCGTAGGATTTTCACGGGGATCGCAAGCTGCCTCTTCTGACCATCACCAGAGTCTACCTCTAGGAACCTAGAGGATCCACACTTTGCACAGTACTTTGCTTCCGCGTGTTCTTTCCTAAATAGGATGCACCCCTTCGGACAAGCATGTATCTGCTCATATGGCATCTTAAGTGCACGAAGGAGTTTCTTTAACTCGTACATGCTCTTTGGCAGAATGTGACCCTCCGGAAGCATGCTGCCAAAAACTGTCAACATAGCATCGAAGGCGTCTCGACTCATGCTAAACTGGGACTTCAAGGCCATTACGCGTCCAATGCCATCCAGTTGAGAAACCTTCGTCTGGCCGTGAAGGGGTTTCTGTGCCGCAGACAACATGTCGTAATACGCCTTTGCGGTTGCCTCTGGCTCCTCCTCCCTACGTCCTTCAGCGAAGTGTGCTTCATGATAGTCATTTAACATGTCTCCTACCCCGCCATCAGCATCATAATCCTCGACGCGTGGTCTCACGACCTCCTCTCTCATACGATCGGATTCACCGTGGTAGATCCACCGGGTATAGTCTGCCGTAAATCCAAACTTGCAAAGATGTTTACCCATGACCTCCTTTGTTTGTCGACGCGTGTTTGCACATCTGTTGCAGGGACACCAAGTGGCACGCGCTCCTTTAACCTTGGCAAATGCTAGTTCCAAGAAAGCATCGGTCTTCTCAATCCATTCATCGGACAACGAACCCTGACTTGAGCGGCCCGTGTACATCCACTCACGGTCATCCATCCTCTAACATATCAGGGAGTAATATAAGAATCAAATGCATCTACACGATCTTTCTCCTATCTAATAGGTGAAGATAGGTCCTAATCCCACCCGAGGATGCGTAGATGAGGTTAGTTTCCATGCTCTACTCCTATCCGAGACAGAATTTCGGCAGCACCTCCCCGCTGTTCTCCAAATACACGTCCTGGCAGGGAGATTGTGTATCCGGAGAACAACAGGGAGATGATGCCGAAACTCTGTCACGGATCGAAGTAGACCATGGAAACTAACCCCATCTACGCATCCTCGGGCTGTCCAAAAAACGTGGACAATTTGAAACAGATACGGTTATAGATATGCAAAGATCTGCATATTTCCAACCGTATCTCTTTCGAATGGGAGACGCCTAACTAGGTTACGTAATCTATAAACATGAATAAATAGCTGAACTATAAACCGAGCAAGGAAAAGGGTAACTGAGTCTGGAGGCTCTGGAGCAGTTGGCTTAGCTACGTTACAACAATAGTCTATAGGCATACTCAATAAGCTTTATTTGTCTTTAGATAGACATCGCATACAACCACAGATGATAACATATTCAGTTCTATTATTATATAGTTTATTAGTTGTTACGCGTCATATTATAGTTTTGGTGAATTATCTAGATTTTAATAATAAAACATGCACTTTTACAATATCTTATAATGTTTCTCAACCGTCCAATCTTTTTGATCCAACGGACTAAATTGGTTAGGATTTTTATATACTACCTTGCTAAATATTTGAAGTGCAATTTCTTAAAAGGTAAACTAGTAACCTCCAAAGGATCAAAACCAGCACTAAGCCATTTCTCCCTATGACGAGCTACCATGGCCATCTGCCCAAGCAGGTCCAATTTCCAGGTTCCGGCTGGCCTATAACCTTAATAGCTGCGATGACCTCCTAATCACATTGTAACTAAGCCCAACTCCAAAGCAATCCTAGATTGAACAATAACCGCTGTGGTATGCATACATGAATCAGTTTGATAGTTAGGGGCACGCTGCTTTTACTAATTTTGAAATCATTCAGATGTGGTGATCATGTAGCATCTAGCACTAGCAGCAGACAGAGTAGCTAAGTAGAGAGGAATACTGGAGTCTGGAGGCTCTGGAGCAGTTGAGGCGTCGGCGACGGCCCAGCTGCCAGGCGGAGGCGGCAGGAGTTGACGGGCGGAGGCGGCGACCAGAGGCGACGGCCGGAGGCAACCACCGAAGGCGACGGCCGGAGGAGACCACCGGAGGCGCGTCGGAGGCGACGGGCGGAGGAGACCACCGAAGGCGCGGCGGGAGGCGACGGCCGGAGGAGACCACCAGAGGCGCGGCGGAGGCGACGCGCGGAGGCGAGGCACGGCGACGGGCGAGGCGGCGGGCGAGGCAGCGGGCGAGGTGGCGCGCGAAGGTGAGGGCGTGAGGCGGCCAGCGAGGCGGAGGCGGCAGGAGGCGACGGGCGGAGGGAGGCGACGGGCTACCCGGCAGCGGGCGAGCGGAGGCGGCAGTCGAAGCGGTGGCCGAGGCGACGGCCGGCGCGGGCGCGGCGGCGGGCGTGCGGGGCGCGCGGGGGCGGGGCGGCGCCGGGCGGCCGCGGGGGCCGGGCCGGCCGCGGCAGTCGAAGCGGTGGCCGGGGCGGCGGGCGGGCGCGGCGGCGCCGCCGCCCCGGCGGGCGCGGGCGCGTGTGTTTGTTGCATGTGTGAGCGGGGCGGCGGCCGCGGGGAAACGTTTTATTTGTGTTGTTTGCCGAGTGCCCCCGATCTGGCACTCGGCAAAGCCCTCCTCCTTTTGCCGAGTGCCCCCGATCTGGCACTCGGCAAAGTCCTTCTCCTTTGCCGAGTGTCACCCACAAGGCACTCGGCAACGATTTTTTTTAATAAAACTTCTTGTCCTCTCTTTCTTTTCCCTAACGTGTTTTACAAATTTGTTCGAATGTACTTTGAAAATGCCTTGTCAAATTCACTCAACAATGCATATTCGATACTTCTACGAATATTAGACCATTATTTCATGCAGTTATAGCTCAAATTCAATTTATATCAATTAAAATTCTATAATTGCAGTTTACAAATTAAAATTATCAAACGGATCCGAAAAATTACCAAAATTTCACATGAAACAATCTCTGTTATCTATTGCCTATACAAAAAGTTTTGTAGTCAAACCACAATTCGACCGTCACTTTGACTCCAAATCTTACCGGATCCTTCTCAACTCTACGTTTCTTCTTCAGAAATGTTTCGGTTTGTAAGCATCGTACGTGACAACTTATGCGAAATCTTATCAATTTTTTACCACAGTCTCCACGTATGATATCATGACATCTTGACAAATCTCATGATTTTCAGACTTCGTTTGCTTTTTTCAAAATTTAAAAACCATTCGGCCACAAGTTCGTGGTCGTGTTTCCTGAACAAGATGTTCGAAATTCCTTTTCATTTCACAGGTAAGGCCTCAAACCAGGCTGAATAACATGAATATCATTTTTCTACTCATTTTTTCCTATTATTTGAATCACTTGCAGTTCAAATTTGACTTGATTCAAAAAATTGCTTGAAATGCAATTAATTAATTAAATATAGCAAACAAATACAAAAATATACCAAATTTTAACATGGAGTACCATATGTTGTATGTGGAGAGTAGAAAAAGTTTGAAGGGTAGGAAAGGAAAAGGTTTTTATTTCTTTGCCGAGTGCCGCAAAAAAAACACTCGGCAAAGAGCTCTTTGCCGAGTGTCAGCTCCAGACACTCGAAAAAGTTCTAACGGCGGCGGCTGACCTCTAACGGACGGCGGTTGGTGCCGAGTGTTCTATGTTTGCCGAGTGTTTTCTTGTCAGCACTCGGCAAAGATCTTCGTTTGCCGAGTGTCTACTCTGAAGCACTCGGCAAAGATATTTTGTGCCGAGTGTTTTATTTTCGCCGAGTGTTCCCATGGATGCACTCGGCAAAGTGGTTGTTTACCGAGTGCCCGATAGATTGCACTCGGCAAAACTCCAGACACTCGGCATATAGCAGCTTTCCGGTAGTGCTTCACCAACAAGTGAATCTTTTCCCAGCACCGGCTCGCTCTGATACCAAATGTTCCGGCCACCGGCGGAGTTGCTACGCCCGTTGAAGCAAGACAGGATCACCTGAACACTCACGCAAGAAAGAACTCCGAAGCAAGACAGGGTCACCTGCACACTCACGCGAGAAAACTGAACAGCGGAGCTAAGCCTATCGGGAAACAAAGAAGATGAACACCACACAACGCAGGAAACAGGATTTGGTGCGGCCTCAGAACTCACCGCTTTTCTGGACTTCACTTCAACTATAAATAGCAAGAAAAACAATGCATGGGCCACGACGCACGTACTGCGCCCACGTTCCGGCATGAGCGGAGCCATCCAACCACTCCAGAACGTGCCGCGCGACCCGTTCATCGACGTTAGCTCCTGCGTGAGTTCATGCACGCGTGGAACACTTATACTGACGCACCCGAATCAAACCATCGATCCCAGTTCAGAACAAAAACATCAAACGCTAGCTAAACAAACTACGAACAGAAGCTGTGAACAAGCCTGAGTTAACCAACATATACTTCCTATCAATTAGTATTTTCCAAAGTTTACCATCTCCCTCTATGTATCTTCTAACCCTAAAACCCAGTAAGACATATTTAAGTCCCTTGGATCTGGGACACCAACACCTCCATATGAGGTGCCAGTTTGCAAGATGAAGCTTATGGTGGCCCTCAAAATCATTCCACATGCAATTAGCCATTTGATTATTAATCGGATCCAAGGACCATTTTGGAAATTTAAAGAAAGACATTAAGTAAATAAGGATACTAGCTAAGCAAGATTTAATCAAAAGGAGTCTTCCCCCATATGACAGTAGCTTCCCTCTCCAACCAGCTATTCTTTTTAGGATTTTATCTACTAGAGGTTGTATATCCTCTCTTCCCAACTTATCATAGTGAATGGGAGCACCTAAATACTTAATAGAGAAAGAACCACATTGTAAAAAAAAAAATATCAACAAATTGATTAACATCATCACTTTCCACCCCTATGGAAAATAACTCGCTTTTATGGAAATTAATCCTCATACCTGAAACCTATCCAAAGCAAGCAAGAATCCATTTTATATTCACTGCTACATAAACATCTTTTTGTAGGAAAACAATAGTATCATCTTCATATTGCAGACTAACTACCCCACCAGGACAAATATTAGCACATAAACCTCTAATAAGACCTGCATTGGTAGCTTTACAAAGCATTTTAGTGAATACATCTATCACCTAAAAGCAGGGGAGACAAGGGATCCCCTTGTCTCAACTCTTTTCCAATTAAGGACTTCCCTTCCACATTATTAATTTTCACCCCAACAGAACCTTAGTGAACAATTTTATGAATCCATTTTTGCCATTTAGAGCCAAAACCTCTTTTAAGTCTAAGAATTTCATGTAAAAACTCTAGATTGACTTTGTCATATGATTTCTCATAATCTAGCTTAAGCACAAGCCCATCCTGTTTACTTTGATAAATGCTATGAAGTATCTCATGAGCTGTCACTACACTTTCCAGGATATTACGATCTTTAATAAAAGCAGACTAACTATTAGCAATCAACCTATCAATGATCATGGCAAGCCGGTTGGTTAACATTTTTGTAAAAATCTTAAAGCAACAATTAAGTAAACTGATAGGTCTAAACTTAGACATAATTCTTGCATCATTCTTCTTAGGGATTAGAGTGATCATAGCAAAGTTCAGACGATAAAAATCAAGGTCATCCTTTTCTAATTCATGAAACATAGCAAGTAAATCCCCTTTAATAATTTTCCAGAAATTCTGATAAAAACATAAATGATTAACCATCTGGCCCAGGGGCTCCATCAGAATAAGAACAAAAAACAACTTTCTTTACCTCCTCTTCTGTAAATGGAGCCTCAAGTTTAGCATTTTCTTCATCTGCTACCTTTTCATCTTCATTGAAAAATCTTGTAGTAAAGACACATTAGCTCTTTCTTCATATTAAAACAAGTCTTTATAAAAATCAGTAGCAATATTAAGCATATCATTAGTATCATGAACCACCCCATTAGGACCCTCTGAAGAATGGATCATAGTCTTTCTCCTTCTCTGATTAGCTACAGCATGAAAATAAGAAGTATTTTTTGCCTCCTTTAAATGTCTCTTTCTCTAGCCCTTTGTTTGGCTTTAGTCTCTTCCATGAGCCAAATTATATTCAGTTCATTATTAATTTCTACCATTCTTTGCTTTTCCTCAGCAGAAAGAATTTTGAGTTTCAGAAGCAATATCTAAGTTATCAAATTCAGCAATCAAACTATCCTTCTTTTTCCTAATATCAGCTTCTACATTGGCACTCCAACCCTTGGCTAGCCTCCTAAAATAACGAACTTTGTTTTGCCAATTATTTACTGCATTTCTCCCTGTATACTTGATAGACCAAGCTTTAATAACAACCTTTTTGAAATCTTCGCTTTCCAGCCACCATTTTTCAAATTTAAAACTAGCCTTCCTAGGTGGATGATCCTCCCCCAAATCCCACAGAATGGAGGCATGATCATTCCCAATCCTAGGGAGGTTTTTAGAATTGGCTAAACGGAATTATTTTATCAATTTCAGTGCTGCAAAAAATCCTATAAATTTTGGATAAAATCAAGTTATCCTGATTATTTGCCCAAGTGAATTGTCTCCCAGAAAGATGGATTTCAATCAAATGCCATATATCAACCCACTTATTAAATTTTTCACAGCATTTTATATATATTGGAGTTGTAATCTTGTTTTTCCAGTCGTGGTCTTAGTCCTGGTCGTGTACGAGTGGTCGGAGTCGTGTACGAGTTTGGCCGTGGTCATATACGAGTCCAGGTCATGGTCATATACGAGTTCGAGTCGTGGTCGTATATGAGTCCGCTTCATAGTCTAGTCAAGTTCGAGTTTGTTTCATAGTCGTAGCCGAGTTCGAGTAATAGTCAAGGTTGTAACCAAGTCGGAGTCGTAGAGTAGGGTATAAAAATAGGGCCATGTAACCGAGAGAGCAAGGCGAGAAGGGCGAGAGGGGCCAAAGCGATCGGTGTGATCGAGAGAAAGAAATAAAGAGAAGAGAAGAGCGGTTTGGCTCTAGAAGTCTATCGAGTTCATTGTGTTCTCAGACGTGGTCGTAAACAGAATTACAACCACGACAACGAGCGAAGGTGTTCACAGCGAGAAGACATGGTCGTAAGTTGTTACAACCACAGCGAGAAGGCGTGGTCGTAAGTCGTTACAACCACAGCGGTCGACAGAATCACTATGTGGTCGTAAGGAGCTACAACTACAATGATCAATTGTGGTCGAAGGAAGTGCAGTACAAGGCAGTGAACGTGATCGTAACTTCAGCTGAAGTTTACAACTACGAGATTGGAGCAGCGAGACATGTTCGGAGGGATCACAGTGTGGTCGAAACGACTGTCTACGTGGTCGGAGAACCAATAGAGCGGTCGTAGCGACACAAGAGGTGGTCGTAGCGACACAGGAGGTGGTCATAGCCACTATAACATGGTTGTACGGCTACAAGAGGTGGTTGTAGCGACTTGAACATGGTCGTACAGATCCTAGGCACAGTCGTAAAGGCTGTAACAAGTGGTATCAGAGGATGGGTGACAAGACGAAGGCTCAGGGTGTGCTAATCTCCCTCCAGTACCCTCTCCTGACGATCGATAATTACCCGATGTGGGTAATAAAGATGAAGACAAACATGCACACCTAGGGAGTCTGGGGTGCAGTCGATCCGAACGAGAAGGACAAGGAGGTGGACGACAAGGTGGATCAGGTGGCTTTGGCCCTCATCTACTAGGCGGTGCCAGATGCGATGATGCATCAGCTCATCGGCAAGGAGACAGCACGGGAGGCGTGGGAGACACTTCAAACAATGCACGAGGGCATTGATCGAGTCAAGGAGGTGCGGCTCCAAAATTTACGAAACAAGTTCGAGAATCTGAAGATGGGAGAAACCCAGTCGGGGAACGAGTTCGCCAACAAGCTAAGTTCGTTGTACAATCAAATTAACTCTCTTGGCAACAAGATGGAGGCATTTGTGGCAGTGAAGAAGTACCTGTGCCAGTTTGCATCAGGAGTCAAGGATCCTGAGACTGCTTAGCAAAGGCGACTTGCCGCCCAGAGTGCTTTGCCTAGACAAGCCCAGTACTAGTCTGAAGAGGCACGAGAGCTTCAACGGATCAATGACTTGCTCGAGAACCTAACTCAAGAGCTTGCTTGAGCGCCAGGCTATGACCGCTTGCTGAAGACATTGCACGAAGGCTCCATGACGTGATGGCCTTGAGCAACCTCACTGACGTCACTCCGAGAGTTGACGAGGTACGATCGCATCTAGTCGTTCACGAACCTTGCTTCGCAAGAGTCAGTATGGCGACGGGGCTTGTCGCACTCCCAATCGCAATACCAGCTGGAGGAGAATGCCCCGGACTACTTCAGATCGGCAAGTCGATGCTCGATCACCACTTTGAGCAAAGAACCTACAGTAGCAGATGGACTACGAGTATCATCCTCGAGTGGATGAGACCTATTATAGGTCCGGTCCACCCACCGTCGGGCATCGCCAAGTGTGTTCACTTGGAGATGCTAACTACCTATTTCCACAAAGGAGACAACCGGATATTGTTGCTGGATGCTGAGCATTCGTGCCCGAGCTCCGACTTCGAACATGGCAAAACGACTTCAACCACGGCAACATAACTTCGACCACAGCAATTTGACTTCGACCATGCATGACTTCAACCACAGCAACATAACTTCGGCCACGACAACTCGACTATGACCACTGAAGGTAATCATAGCTACAATACTTTTACATGGTTGTAGCTTCAGTGCTTTTGATAGTCATGGACTTTACAGGTCGTACTCGATATTCGCGAACTGCTCTTATAGTCGTATATTTTACAGTCTTGTCAATAGTCGTAGACTATGTAGTCTACTGTTGTTGTCTTCGGTAGTCAAAGGCTTTATGATCAATCACCGTAGGCTTCTCAATTGTTACTCGTAGACTTCGTTATCAAAATGAGTGCTTCACTCTTTATGATCTTCGAGTAGTTTGAGTACTCGTGTTAGGCCAGCGGGGTGTTTGGTCGATGCTTGATGGAACGGTGTTGGTACTCAGTAGTCGGAGCAACTAGGTACTCAATGGTTAGTGAGTGGTAGTCATGAGTGTTAATTGTGATCTCTACTCGGTAGATTGTGCTCGGTGGTCGTGCTGAGTGAGTTTCGGAAAGTGATAGTTTTTGACGGTCATAATTAGTAGTCTGAGACTGTTTTCTAGATAGCAATGAGGTGATTGGTCATGGGTGGTTTTGTTCTTGTCTATGGGTGGACAAGGGTGTTATGAGTGGTTATACTAATGACGGTCAAGCTGAGAAGAGCTTGTGCCGGGAAAATACGTTTCTTTGGTCTTTACATATGCAGGAGAGCATGGAGACGATCACGATCGGTGATAAGAATGACTAAGACTAGGATAGGGAGACCTGAGATTCAAACGGTTGAAGATATCACGTGAGGTGGTCAGGCTAATGCTGGAGCACATGGAGATCGAGGATTGTGAAGCGAGACAGAGCTACGGGAGGGGATATCCTGGAGGCTTCGTCGCGTGTTGCATCATGAGTGTTATGGATAGAGTTTATGAGCTGGAAGAGGTAGAGTTTGAATAAAACCTGTGTTAGGAAAGGGTTTTGGGTTCCTTGATTTGAGGAAGAGATTAGGTGTTGTGTTCGTGTTTGAATCGGACATGATTAGGGACATTGGTCTATAAAAGTGGGGAGAGGCTTAGGCTACATACTGGTGTTTAGGGCTTTCATTGAGGAAGTGTTTAGGGGTGTCATGAGGGCACTTTGTAGCCAAAGACTTGTTATAGAATAAATAGATCAGATCTATTCCCAAAGAAGTTGATCGGCAGGATGTTTTTATGAGCATCGTTCTTCTTGTGTCTTCGGCGGCTGGCTAACAGACTTCATTCAAGTGCAATCGAGCATGTAGTTGTCTTCGACTGGTAATCATTTGAGCCGAAGCGTTCAAGCGGTCGAAGGTTTTCGAGCGGCTGAGTTCTGCGAATAAGTTTGACTACATACAGAGGTTTTTGTTGTCGACAACTGCAAGCGAAGCAGTGCGACGAGGAATTGTTCGTGCAGTTGTTTTCATTATCAATCAGAAGAGATCGAGCATAGCGGAAGAAGCAGAGGCAATCATTCACCCCCTGATAGTGCCATACGGTCCTACAAAGGCGAATGCAAAGAAACCCAGAGACAAGGTTAAGAGCCACAAGCCTCGCGCCGCAGGGTCAAAAGAGGTCCTGGCTATGGGCGATAAGGAGCTGCGTAACTCTAAACAATACTCCAACTGGGGCAAAGACAAGGCACCCGTGAGAAAGAAAAACAAGCCTAGATGGTACCCTCTTCATAAGAAGGAGGGGCGCAATCTTTGCCATTGTAGAGTTTTCCTGTAGAGACTCAAGGATTACTATTCTGGAAAGGGCCCGCTTCCAACAATCGAGGAGTTGGGACAGTCAATTGGTCAAAAGCATTTGGATGAGGACAAAGACAAGCCATTCCAGGATCCGAAGCACACTATTGAGCACATAAATGGAGGTTCTTCCTCATACAAGTCTAAGCGACAATATAAGGCTGTCGAGCATGAGGTAAACTCTATCGACCCTTCCCTTGTGAATAATTTGCCTAAGTGGTCGAAATTTACCAACTCTTTTGAGAAGGGTGATTGTCCGATCCCCTCAACTCGACCTGGTTGGTTCTTGATCATGGTCGAGCCACCATCAACAATTGTCGAGTAAATCGTGTGTTGATTGATAGTGGTAGTTCTTTAAATATTTTGTTTGTTAGTGCCCAGAATGATATGCAAATTCCTCATACCAGAATAAAGCTGTGTGATATTCATTTCATGGAATCATACTGGGTTCTTCGGCCAAGCCCATTTGCCAAGATTCTTTGCCTGTTACGTTTGGTTCCCTGAGCAACTTCAGAACAGAAAAACTCTCCTTTGATGTGGTCGATTTTGACTCGGCATATAATGCCATACTTGGACAACCAACTCTGGCACAATTTTTGATAGTTGTTCACTATGCATATCAATGTCTCAAGTTGCCGAGTCCCAAGGGAGTCATCACAGTCTGTTGTGATAAGAAGATGGCACTGACGTGCGATCGCAAGTCCCTCGAGATGGTTGAATATTTACCAACTTGAGAAGTCACCAAGGTGCGGCCTTCGAGCAAGCACTCGAAGCCTAAAGCTGCACCAAAGCCGAACGAAAAAGTCAAAGAAGTATCTCTGGACCCAGAGGAACCTTCGAAGACAGTTCACATCGGGATTACTTCCGACCCTACATAGGAAGGCACTCTCGTCGCTTTCCTCTGGGCAAACACAGATGCGTTCGCGTGGTAGCCATCTAACATGCCCAGGGTCCCTAGGGAAGTGATCGAGCATAGGTTAGCTCTACGGCTTGATAAGAAGCTTGTAAAATAAAAATTATAAAGATTTGCACCAGATCGACGAGAAACTATCAAGTTAGAATTAGACAAGTTACTAAAAGTAGGCAGGGAAGTCAATCAATCAGAGTGGTTGGCTAATCCTGTAATGGTAAAAAAAAAGTCTAACGATAAGTGGCGTATGTGTATAGACTATACTGATTTAAATAAAACATGTCCTAAATATGACTTTTCGCTTCCTCATATTGATCAATTGGTAGTTTCTACTGCTGATTGTGAAATGTTAAGCTTTCTAGACGAATACTCTGGGTATCACTAGATCAGTATGTCTTCAAAAGATGAAGAGAAAACCACGTTTATCACCCCGTTTGAAGTATTTTGCTATATCAAAATACCATTCGGTTTGAAAAATGCTAGTCCAACTTTTCAGCGTTTGATGCAATTAACCTTCATACATCAAATGGGCTGAAACTTGAAAGCTTATGTCGATGATATGGTTATAAAAAGTATCAAACAACTTAATCATATTTCAGACTTGCAGGAGACGTTTGACAATATGAGAAAGCATTGCTTGAAACTCAATCATGAAAAGTGTGTGTTCGGAGTTTCCTCAGGAAAACTACTCAGATTCCTTGTTTCAGTAAGAGGTATCGAAGCAAATCCTGAGAAGATCAAGGCCATTAAACTAATGAACCCTTCGACCGTGAACAAAAAGGTCCAGAAACTCATTGGGTGCATAGCGGCTTTAAGTCATTTTATCGCACGACTAGGTGAAAAAGTTTTTCTTTTCTTTAAGCTTTTGAGAAAACATGGGAGTTTTGAGTGGTCAAAAGAGCCCAGTGATGCTTTTGAAGATGTCAAGAGGTACCTTATGAGTGCTCCTGTTGTAGTTTCTCCGAAAACAGGTGAGACACTCTTAGTGTATCTATCCACCACGCCACAGGTAGTAAGTGTTGTATTGGTTGCAAAGCGTGAGGGCATTCAAAGACTAGTATACTATGTAAGTGGAGTTTTACACAGTCTTAAGGAGCGCTACCCTCAGGTCCAAAAACTTCTCTTTGCCCTCCTCATGACTTTGAGAAAGTTGAGTCATTATTTTCACGCACACAAGATAATTGTGCCATCTGAGTTTTATTTAGAATGGATCCTCTAGAATAAGGAAACAACAGTGCGTATGGCAAAATGGTCGGTCAAACTTAAGGATTTTGACCTCCATTTCATGAGAGGAGACTCTCAGCTAGTCGTGAATTAGGTCGGAAAAGAGTATCAATAATCAAGTACGATTATGTCGAGTTACAGTATATCCCTTGGAAGGATAACTTCCTCGCATACCAGTTGGCTCGGATGCTTCTTCCTGATCACAAGTACCACCGCGGGTCTTCTTGGAATAGCTTCAAAAGCCATCTCTGGTCGAAGCACTAGAAACAACCCCTAATGAGGCAGTCTCTCTAGAGTACAAAGAGACGTAGATGGCTCCCATCTGCGACTACCTTCAGAAGGATTCAATACCCGATGACGATCCCGTAGTAGATCGTCTTACCCGCAAGGCTAGGATGTATACCTTAGTCGATGGAGTACTCTATAAAAGGGGTACTCATGGAGTTCTCATGCGATGTATATCGTAGAAAGAACGATTAAAACTCCTTCATGACATACATGGGGGTATCTGTGGAGCACATGCTTCCTACAAAATGTTGGTCGGTAAGGCTTTTCGACAAGGTTTCTATTAGCCTACAGCCCTCAGCGACGCCAGAGATCTAGTTAAGAAATGTGTAAAATGCCAGTTTTATAGCCGGCAAATACACCAACCAACTCAAGTGCTTTAGACTGTTCCTTTGTCTTGGCCTTTTGCAACCTAGGGTCTTGATATCCTGGGGATGTTCCCAAGAGCGCTGGGGCGCTTTGAGTTCCACTTCGTAGCTATTGATACGTTTACAAAGTGGATTGAAGCAGAACCGGTAGCTGGGATAACATAAGCCGCAAAAATGTTCTTGATGAAAAGTGTAATTACTCGATCTAGAGTCCCAAGTCGGATAATTACAGACAACAGTAAGGAATTTTCGAGCACAAAATTCCAAGAATTTTGCAACGAATTAGATACCAAATTATGTTTCGCTTTAGTCATGACGCGAATACACTCATGTCTTGTACTTCTCAGTTAAATATATTATTTAACTGGAAGGAATTATTGAGCCGCATTAAATATTATCAGGTGAACTCTAATTTAGTTGGGTCTTTAACTATTATATTTAGAGATACAGAGTTACTACTATTTTATTTAATTATATACAGGCTCATACTCGATCTGTACAAGTCTAAAGTGAAGATGCGTACAAGATAATGAGGACATTCCAATCAGACCGATTACACGAGCACGAGCTAAAAAATTAATCAACAGGTGAACTCGCTCGTAATTAAATTTGACTTTAATTTACATGAGAATTAGCTACTATCTAACGCTAGTATTTTAATTGGTCTTAGATTTTTGTATGAGGAGATGTTGGAAGCTGAAGCCAGAAGAAATTAGTCGAACGAGAAAAGTCATGCGTGAGCATGTGAATGAAAAAAAAAGAAAAAAAGGAAAAAAAACATGCATGCAAGCATCCGGACTACATGCATGTGTAACTTTCTATGGTGCGCACTACGGCATTAGTTTGCATGTGTGTGTTGTTGAGGACAGGACAGAAGTCACGTATCCATGCATGCATGTGCTAGAAGTCTTCGGCCGTTTCACCCATCACCACGTCCAGACGTCCGGATGCATGCAGTCGCTGACTCCGGTTCGGTCAAGACAGCGCGTCGGTTACGAGTCGGTTCCGGTTTCTATTCTCGTGTGCGTGTGCATGAGTTTAAAGACGGTGATTTTTTCTTTACTGAAGGAGACAACAACAGAAACAATATATATATATATATATATATATATATATATATATATATATATATATATATATATATATATATATATATATATATATATATATATATATATATATATATATATATATTATTTTGTAGAGAGCCATGCGCTTGTTCCTCCTAAGATTTGGCGTATGATTGTAACTTAAAGGGGAATTGGGCGTTCTTCCCCATCGTTCTTGTGATTCTTTGTGATTAACCGGAGCGACGACGCGTCCACTTGGTGGTCGGGTAGACGGAATCACGAGCATGTGGTTGGGTGAATTCTTTTGTTGCAGGTTGCTGTTCTAACAGTGGTTGGCGCCATCGATTCTCAGGTTGCACGGATCCAAACTATCTTCATCGATCCTACGCCGTGAAGATTGGGTAATCCCCCGCATCAAGTCACCTATCCACAGAGTAACAGGGCAGTCGAGCGTGCGAATGGCCAAATAATGTACGGAATTAAAACTCGAGTCTTTGGCCAGCCAGTAAAATGCTTAGGGGCTTGGGTTCAGGAATTGCCTTCAGTATTATGGGCGATTTGTACGACTCCGAGTTAGGCGACAGGTGAAACTCCTTTTTTCCTAGTTTTTGGGGCTGAAGCCATGCTCCCTCCAGAACTAAAGATTCGGTCGGCAAGAGTCGAGAACTTCAGTGACTCTAACCAAGAACAGTTTCGAGCGGATGATATCAACCATTCAAAGAAAAGAGTAATCAAGCTTTAATCTGTTTAGTAGTCTATCAGCAGGCCATGCGTAAGTACTACAATCGTAAGATCTAGCCTTGTAGCCTTATTGTAGGCGACTTGGAATTGAGGAAAATCCAATCCTAGTGTAATCAAAACAAACTTTCCCCCAAGTGGAAAGGTCCTTACATTGTGGTCAAAGTCACACGCCCTGACTCTGTATGACTTGCTATGGTAGACGGCCAGATTCTCTCGAACTCTTGAAATATCGACCAATTATTCAAATTCTACGTGTAAACATTTCTACCCTTTTTCAATAACAATTTCAGTTTATGCACATTTTTATTGTCGTATGTCTTGTAGAGCTTCTCTTATATTAGTTCAACCACTTCTAGCGTATCCAATTTGTTTAACTGGTTGGATAGGGGAATACCACTAGCCGAAGTCTTTCCTCTCTACATGTGGTGTTGTCCACTAGAAGGAGCTTCCTAGTGTCAGTCTGTTCCTAACTCTTACTACCATACACAACAATTGCACTGCCTACGAACACGTTGAATGAATATAATAGAAGGTAATCTGAGTGTTTATCCATTGATCGTTCGTGTCTTCAATTTGTTTAAACCTGCTCGAAAGAAGGTAACATCACCTAGTCAGAGTCACTCTTCTCTGCATGTGGTCCTACCCACTAAAAGGAGCTCCCTAGCATCGACTCGTTCCTCACTTTTGCTGCTAGTACGTGACAATCGAATTCAACAATGATGGTCAGATACATTACTCTACTCACTGCAAACTTCACTTTGTACTATTTGCTTTTTTTCTTCACATAAACAAAGTAAATAGTCAGGGGCTAGGATAGAGTTATCAGAATAACTTTATTTCTTAATCGTAATTTCATTTCTCTTTCATTTTCTGTTTTTTGTCTTACGAATACTAATTGCTCAACGAGACAAGATGCGGGAAAAGAAAGAAGTTCATTCATCATCCAAAGGTAAGTTTTTACAGAATTACTTTTATTTATAAAATACCCTACTTTGGAGAAGAGAAAGAGCCGGGTTCTATTTCTTTAGACACTTTTTGTCCAAGCGGCTCTACTTCTTCGATCAGGCGAGATGCCTCCAAAGAACAGGGGAAGTCGTGTTCGATGGGATGTAAGTTCAAGTTCCGGTCGCATGCCTTGAGTTTTGCCAACACATAACTCACAGCGCCCCTGACTGCATCCCTGATTGACTCCGTCTGATCAGCCTTCAGAGTAGCAAAGTGCTTTTTCCAAGTCTTGGCTTGTAATGCAAGCGTACTTGTGTGAGCGGATGTAGTCTCCTCAGCGGGAATCATCTTTTCCGCACCAAACTCACCGAGTAGATTATTCAGAAGAATACCGCGGACTTGAAGGTTTGCCTTCATCGACTTCATTTCTTCCTCACTATGAGTCATTGTTTCCGAAAGACGCTTCTTTTTTACCATTGACTCTGCAAAAGAGTTAAAGTTGGTTAAGACAACACTTGTTATAGTCGTAAGCTCTTGTACAACCATATGGTCGTAAGTACTTCTATAACCACATAGTCGCAAGTCTTACTACGACTATCTCTTGGTCGTAAGTCCTTCTACGACCACATAGTCGAAAGTCTAACTGCGACTACCCCTTGGTCGTAAGTCCTTTTACAACCACATAGTTGTAAGTCCTACAAGACTTGTTTGAAAAACTGGTCGAAGGTAAAGTTTTTCTTACCTGATAGCTGAGTATTAAGCAGCTTTATCTTCTCACCTTTCTCTTTGCTAATACGAGTAAGCTCTCCGATCACTTTAGTTTTCTCTTCGACCTCAGTGAGTAGCTTGCTCAATTCAATCTCTCTTTTTGTTAAATAGAGAAGGATAAAAGAAAGGCTAGAAAGATGCATAGATAAAAAAACTTAAGCTTCAGGGCTTACTGTTTATTTTCTCTTCCAAGGTTCTGGCAGCAGAGTTGGCTTTTATGAGACTTATCGATAAATTAGCATTTTCTTCCTTTAGCCTCCATGTATCAGCCTTCTCGTTCTCTAGTGCAGTAGCTAAGGCCTTTGCATCTAGCCAAGACCTGTAAAGGTTAAAGGTAGACATGAAATTTTGGTTGTAAAGGTTAAAGGTAAGAAACTTACGATGCCGCTACTTTATTGGAGAGTTTGACATTCTCTTATCGTAGGAGTGTTAGCTGTTTGTGGTACTCAGTCACGGTTGCCAAGTCTTCTAATGCTCTTTGGATAAGGAAAGGCAATGAGAAATAAGAAGAGGCAAAGTATGAATATTCAAGTTGTCAATACTCACATTCATACTCCCACAAGCAAAATTTCCAAGCACCCGCCCGGAATCTAAGTTGGTTGAGCTTTTCAACCCTGCTCCACCACACCTTCTCAAGACATTCGTCGTCGAAGGTATACTCCTTATTTGGAAGGTCTTTGGAGTGTGGAATCTGGTTCTGAGCTTAACCAAAAGAAGATCCTACCACAAAGAGAGGATTAAAAAATGACGAGAAGAAGTCAGGTTGTTCTTCCTCTTTTTCTTCTTCTCCTGCACCTTCTTTTGTTATGACCACTTTAGTGGTCATAGTTTTTATAGTTTTGGCCTCCGCTTTTGTTGCTGTAGTGGTCGTTTCTTCAACCACCTTCTCCGTCGTCCTTTCGATTGCGAGCAGAGCCGCAAGACCTTTCTCAGAAGAAACATCCTTAAGCTATGAAGAGGCCAAACTATAATCGCAAGAAATGAATCAGCAGTTGAAAAGACAAAGGTAAAATACAGTATACGTACTTGCATTTTTATACCTTTAGGTCATTACTTTCAGTGCGAATTTGGAAGAAACTCTCCCAGAGAGTGGTTTCTTTGATTTCTTTTCCACAACCACGTCTGGTTGCGAGAGAATGAGACCTTCTACCACCACCGGTCGAGAGTCTTGAGCCCCTTCAACCTTTGACCACGTCTAGTCGAAGGTCTACAGCAAGGGTTTTGGTTCTTTCCTTTTCTTGTCCCTCCTGATGGTCGGAATCAGTTTCGATCATTGGGACGATCTCCTTCTCGATCACAAGTTCTGCCGACCCGGTAGTTTTCTTCACAAAAGACACAAAACTCTTTAGTTTACTTTTTCAAGATTCTTGAATAAAGTCTTCGGAAAGGCCGACTAAGTCAGTTTTGATGTTATAATAGAATGGTACCTTAATCATAGGAGTCGATTGCTTTAATATGGCTGCCCCTATTTCACTTGTCGTAACTATATCTGCAATAAATTGCTAAATAGGAGCGCTCGAGGCAGCCGGAGGAAGGATTTTAAGGCGGACAGCAACAAATGTGCTCCCTTTTTTTTCTTATCGACTGATTTGACCAGTCAACGCCTTTTGGCCGGAGGAGCCTTCATCCTTTCCATTTCTTCACCGACCACCATCAATTCGACTCCTTGGTCGTCTTGACGGAAATTCATACCTACGCTCTACAGAAGAGGAAGATATCACTTGGTCATGCTCTACGACTAAGAAATCTTAAAAGATGAAGTCAATTTTTTGAGGAAAAGCCATTTTGAGGAGTTCTTGGAGCTTTGAGGAAAACTTACTCTTTCTTTTGCTCCTTCCGTCGACATGGTCATGAGCCTCTTTGTTTTATTTGGACCATGTTTGACTCTTTTTCATTTTCAAACAAACTCAACTTCATGCTTTTTCTGGGTTTGTCAATATACTCATCAAGGGGGAGATTGATGTACCATGTGGTTGTGACCTCATGTGTGTGATGAGTAATTGACATCGGTTTAGGAAAGTCGAGTTTGGTTTGAGTGGTTCGGACCATGTCGTTGCGTGGTGCAATCGGTTTCGGTCGGACTTGGTCAATCCTGGTCAAAGTGTTTAGGTTGCTTATTCTGTTGATTTGACAGGTTTGGGCTTCTTCATGCGTAAGTATGATTCGTTGATGATATTTATGCTTACATGTATCGAGCGGTGCTATTTGATATATTTCTTGTTTGTGATGGCTGCAGGACGTCGAGGCGGAGTCGTGGTGAGACACGAGGTGACCGGACTAGGCGCAGGTGGCGTTGAGGTCAGAACGGTCGGATGTGTCGAAGACGGCGGAGACTCGATGTGGTTGCGAGGCTTGGACGACAAGGAACGCGGAAGCTTCCCGGAAGGTGCAGGAGGGGCGTTTTGGTAAAAGCGCGAAGCTGCATATGGAAGCGGGTTTGATTAGCATTAGCGGGTAAAGGTGGAGGCTTAATGGGCAGAGCAAATGGAAAATCCATTAGTGAGGGGCTATAAAAGGAGGGTATCTCCTGCATGGTCTTCAAGCTTTTGGGGGTTTTTGGTCTTTGCTTTGTGTTGGTGGTTATGCTTTAGTTGTTGAGAGTGGGTGGAGGAGACAGATGGTGTTTTGTTCTTCCTTCGTTATGTTCTTGAGTGAGTTCCTCCCTTCTCAAGCATGTAGTGAGAAGATGGTTGATGGGAGATTTCATGTAATCATCCCTTGTTTCCATGTCCATGCGTATCGGGACTCATCTGTAATCCTCGTTTGATTGGGAATGAAATTTCTGAGTTCATCTCCCGTGCTCCCTGTTTTTCTCCCGATGCTTTTCTCTGTGTGATTATTGAGATTTTCATTTTTGTGTTCTTTCTTGCTAAAAAGACCCAAAATGGATTGCTCTGTGATGGAAATATGTCTCAAGATCATTTGATTGGTTTCTCCCTAGAGCAAAGTGTGTGAATCAAAGATTTTCATTTTTCAGTTTCCCTGTTCTTGTTTCTCATTTCTAGGGTTTTGGTGTAGTTTGTGATTCCCTTCATAAGATGGCATGAAACTTGGTATCTAGAGTCTTGAAGCTATAATTAGCTATTCTCAAAGTTTCATGGCCAAAGGATCAGAGATGGAATGGTAATTTGAGTTCTTGGGCTGATCTCTGTAGCTTTCAGATTTTTGGTTCAAATCTGAAATTACAGTGTTTGAGTTAGTTTCCCTTGTTTCTCAAGGCCCTCTTGGTGTTTACTTTGTAGTTGTGATGCTCTGGTCCAAAGAGATTGGGAGCAATCCCTTGATTTCTTAGGTTCTCTGAAGATCTGAAGTATTTTCGGGTTTCAGCAGTTTTCAGCCTACTGCAGTCTGAATTGTCGAAGAGCGGTCAGACCGGGTCATTGAAGGTGGTCAGACTGGCCTAGGCTGGGCGGTCAGACCGGCCCAGCCCGAGCGGTCAAACCGGCCTAGGTTGGGCGGTCAACCCGGCCCAGCCCAAGAGGTCAGACCGGCCAGGGATTTTTGCTGCGGTAGTCTCTCTGTTTCATCGATAATTCTTGTTGCCTTTTTCTAGTTCTTTTGTCTTGCCTTCCTTCTCTGAGTTTTGAGTGTCCAGTGAGCCTTTCTTCATAGCATTATTGCTATAGGAGAAGAACTCTCTATTTGAGTACTTGGGGGAGATTTTAATTGAGCGACATTCACCCCCCCTGTCGCCGAATTCGATCCAACAAGTCTCCTAGTAGAATCACCTCTTCTTCCATCCCGGCCATGATGATCGGGTAAACATGGGGATATAAAGCTCCGTCTTGCCATCATGGAGCTTCAATCTACAACTCCCAGCAATCCCCATTTGTTGACTCATCTCGTAGTAATACCGGAAGAGCTCGAGATCCACTGGGATACCCAAATACGCCTCGCATAGGTATACGAAGACACTGAGCATTGTGATTGAATTGGGAACCAAGTTCACCAATTCAACCCCGAAATACTCAAGAACGGTCGTCAAGAAGGGATAAGCAGGGAGATAGAGGCCACACTCACAGAACGCCTAGAACACCGGTATCTCTTCGATTTGTCCGGTTGGCCAGCATTGCTCGGCGGTTTTGATCCATTTGACAAATTGCCGTGCTGGGATCTTCTCTGTAGTCTCTAATGCCTTCATCTTCGCATAATCCATCTCTGATTTAGCCTAAGTTGATGAAGACTTCGTCATTCTTTCGGGTGATTAGAAGGGGTTTGTGTGAGATTGAGGAAAATTATGGAGATTGATTTGAGGTGGAGAGTTAGAACGAATTGAAGCAAATGGGGAAAGTGAGAAACCAAAGGTTACCCTCGGGAACCGAATGTTCACTTTGGGAACCAAACGCTTGCTTTGGGAACCTATTTGACGTACAGGTCTAGGGAAATCAATTGCATTCCCATTGTCTGATGTCTATCTGTCTTCATAACTGAAGCGAAATTACCAATCGACCAAGCCAATTTCTAGTCGATAAGGGTCAAGAAAGGTTTTGCTCTTGACCACTTACTATCTACGACCATACATAGTTGAATAAGTATCTTCACTTGAAGTTGGGAGGCTATATGACGATGATAAAATAATCTCCAAATAATTATGTCATTGTATTTCTTGAATATACCCCTTATTGATAAGAGGTAAATATGGCAGGATGATCTTAAGCTCTTCTATGGCCATATAGTCATAAGCTCTTCTACAACCATATAATCGTAAGACTTACTACGACTATCCCTTGGTGTAAATCCTTCTATGACCACGTAGTCGTAAGTCCTACTACGACTACCCCCTAGTCGTATGTCCTTCTACAACCATGTGGTCGTAAATCTTACTGCGACTACTACCTGGTCGTAAGTCCTTCTATGACCACGTAGTCATAAGTTGTCTTGCGACCAGCTTATGGTCGTGGATTTTCCTACGACTAACCTATCTCCTACTAAATTGTCTACGACGAACAACTGCATCATTAGTTCATCCGATAAGGCAGTTAGAACATGTGTTTATCCAATAACTGCAGACGATCTCTCTGACAACAACCGCTACACGGTGAACAGCCTTTTACGTCTCTCTGACAGTAACTTCCATCAAGCGGTTATTATCTGAAGTGTTGAGGCCTCTTCTGACGCGGGACAATTGTCGTCGCTTCACTGGCTATATAAAGGTTAACGTCAAAGAGAGAGAGAGAGGGACATATTGGGATCGAAGGAGGAGATAGTGCTAGGCATTCGTATTACTCTTAATTGTAATCCTTTTCTGGTGATTAGTAATCACACAGGACATAGGGTTATTATTCTCTTAGGAGAAAGCCTAAACCTGTATAAAAAAATTCCCGTGTATCTACTCTGCATATGCATACACTAGGTCTTCTAAGAGTTTCTCCGAATCCAAACAAATCATATATAAGATCGATATTAAAATGTCGACAGTGAGCAAATATTTAGGAAACTAAAGTTTGGATACACCACCACTAGAAATAATTAAATTCGTTTGTGAGCTAGTATGATACATTGGATGGTTCTTGCAAGAAGATCCATTTTTGGAGGCACACTGTGAGTGGACTACTCGATGAAAAAAACAAGCGCAATCTTTAGAAAAGTAGTGAGAATCTTGCTTGAAAGCACCATGATGAGGTCCATCACTCATAACTCGTCCTCACTATACGTGGGTACACACCTTAATAGGAAAATGAGGTCCATCACTTCTGAAATGGTGAAAATCTTCCCGCGGGATGGCACAGGGACTAAAAACAAAATAATAAAAACTAAGTCCACGACGTCGTCCAACACCACTACAGAAAGTATCAAAGAAGCCATCAACGAAACAAACCTTCATGCTAGGCTCTTGAGTGTTATATCATGAGAAAAGGCTATACACACTTAGAGACTTAGAAGCACGGACTTGACGCATATATTTGGCACGCCGAAAGTAAAAGTCTATATACTACACATCCTTCCCATAAAATAAACAATGGTACAAAGATCTACTAGGAGACACGTAGGAGGACAAAGCACCATTCTGACTCAAAGAAGAATTACCTTGGTACAAGCATGAAGATGGCATTAGGTCTACACATGCTATTAGATGGGCGATGTGTATTCCTAAAAGCTCGACAATAGACTCAACGCTCGTGCTTAACACAGTGAAAAAAACTCAACAATGTGTCCATCTTTACGTGCATCGGCCTTATCACTTGGTGCACCACATGTACCAACGTTAACTCACCTCTTCACGATCTTTGTCTTCTTTGTGCTTTCTATTTGAGCCACGTAGTCTCACCCGGACTTATATGATTTCTCATATCTCAGCTTTCTTGCCTAGTTCCGGTCATTTACCATCGACCGCTAACGTTCTTTAAGTTACTAGCACATCCAAAGACCAAGCAACCATGTTGAGAACAAGTTCTATGCACTTGACTCATGTTAATCAAAGTAACACATCATGCAACACACCACAACAAAACACCAGCACCTATGCCGTGCACATACTAAACCATGTTGATACACTGATCCTAACACTATGACCAAACCTCAAACCAAAATGCATAATTTCAGTACCAATTCGCCAAAAGCAAGTTGATTGCCATTACCTGGCCAGTCAGACCGGCAGTGCTGGTCTAACTACCAGTATTTGGCCGATCTAACTAGTTAAGAGCACTAGAAAACACTCTATCTAGAATTTCGGTTAAATTCTATCGAGTTTCAGCTCAGAATTCTATTTTAAGTGACACCTAGTGTAAGTGTATCCTCAAACACACGTACATAAATGTTTGGTGTGCAATTTTCAAAATCTATACAACCGGTCGGACCATGTGCACCATGGCGGTTTGGCCACTAGCCATCGATCGATTAGACCGCCATCCCTATGACGGTCAGACTCCCATGATGCACGGTCAAACTATGTTATTCTTGATAACAACTTTAAATATTGTAAACTTTTAAAATCAAATTCAAACTTCAATAATATTTATATAATAAAATTAAATACTCATCATGCATATAAAATGATCTTAGTATGCTCCCCGACTAACTATGCGCCATTTACTAGGACCGTAAGTTGCACTTGCGCTCGGAGCCTCGGACCCTTTTGGCCTACATAAATTAAGAAAAAGCCTTGCTTCCCTCCCAAAAAAAGAGCCTTGCTTACATTGTTCATGTCTTAGTGTGTGCAACCTAAAGTTTCTCAAAGATTCCCGCGGCTCATCGTGCTTAATCAGCAGGCCAGAGCATATGTTATATGCAAGTGGAACATGGCTCGTAAGTAACACGTATAACACGGAGTAGTTGCTGTAGTTGACAACAACAGGCCAGAGCATTGGCACTACTAACCCGATAGTTGGTGAGAGACTATTCGAACAACATATACCCTCAGGAGTAACAGGTTTCCGAGCTACAAATAGGATCAGTTCGGATTGACTTTTATTAATATTTTTTAGTTTTTAACTAATAAATAGTAGTGGCTGACGAATAGTAGCGACTGATAGAAATAATTTATAGAAGCTAAAGCGTTTGTATTAGCTTTTGATTTTTTTTATTAAGTGTATTATGTAAGAAAGAGAGCAAACAACGATGCAGTATAAGGCACTACAATATTTAAACCGTCATACGATTTATAGAATTATGACATAATTAAATACAAGGATACGAAAACTCAAAGTGGTTAATAAATAGTAGTGACCAATAGAAACGAGTTATAAAAATTAAGATATTTATATTAACTTTAGCTTCTAAAGCATATATAAGCGAAAAACCGAAGGCAATAAAAAACGGCCATACGGACTGATTGTTCGATCGGGGAAAAACAATCCTTATCTGAGCAACATCTGCAACATTGTGCATACTCAGCATAGGAGCAAAGAAAGACCGAACTACAAAGACTGCCCAAGATGAGTCCGTCTCCTTCAGTGGCGAATCCAGAATTTGGCAACGTTCCAAACTAAACTTTAGACTCTTAACTAACGTCAATTTATAGTAAAATGCTTAAACAGTAACGAAAATAAAAGCTTAAAGATGAGATATAAGCACATAGTACCTTTGCACTGAATCCCAATGAGCTAATGTACCGCTCGACATTGTCCGATAACAAGTAGTTGGGGTCTAGGTCAAAATAATTGAAGAAATTCTCTACAGGAAATTTCTCAGTAATCAAATTATCCGATAGGTACTTGTAACACATCAGTTGTAGCCTGCCACAAAAACAATCGGCCAGATATCACACAACCTTCATAGCTGCTAGCCTGGTATCATCATAATGTGAGACAAAACACTAGAAATTGTAGACAACTACGGATTATACTTATCTGAATTTGTTTCTAAATAGTAATACTCACCAATTTACCTCATCAAGAACTTCACATGAAAGGAGTATAAAATGCATCTTTCAAATGGGGCAATACAGAGGGAATGGCAGAATGCATGTGCTACAATATTTCCTGAAGAGTGCACTTGCCCAGGTGCAATCAACTTGGCGCAATTTAAGTATCATTCTATTTCATATACTGAATGATTGAGTTTGACCCTAGAGTTGATTCCTTAAAAGAGTCTAGCAGCAAATCATTTTTTCCCTTTGTAATGGAGGTTCTGATTGGGCAACAGGCACTCTTAACAGACCAATGGAACATCATTTCAACTTCATGCAGTTTCATATCAAAGCAAAAGTCCACTTGAAAGGAATCATTAGTCTAGAGAACATACAATTGACTCTAAGCTTAACTTATTACTTGCCAGTGCCGCTAACAGAGCATGCCGTAATTTGCCAGCCCCCTCACTTTTAATCGTTAGTAGAGCAATGACAAAGGGGCAAACCTTCCATTTCTTTTTTGTGCTTCTGAGGGAATTGTTGGCTTGGAATGTGTCTTTGTATCCACCATGATTGGATGAAATGAAATGTCATCCAAGGGCATTCAGATTTCATCAATAATTCCTACCATCCGAGCTTTAGACAGTTCATATATCACTCTGTTGTGTCAGCTGAGAGCCCTACTTCCATCATGCCGTTGAGCTGTCCAAATCCAATCATACCATTCACTTATAATTTAGAAAAACAAGTATTCAGCTATTGGGAAACAATAAACAAGCAGCAAAAGATACTCAAGTGCATGCAGCATGCTAGTGACTCAGTGAGGAAAACTTTGTGTATAGCTTCAGTTCTTTGTATGTGTAACAAAACATATTAAAGTTCAATACTTCAAGTCTAGGCAAAACCTTCGGTGCAAAATTGCTAATCATCGGTGCTGGCCAGAAGGGGGAGACGCAGCCACGCAGGGAGGGCCGAAGGGGGGCGGCGCAGGGAGGGAGGCAACGCTGGCCGGGAGGGGGGTGGCACAGGGAGGGGGGCAACGCAAGTAGGGAGGTGGCGCTGGCCGAGAGGGGGGGGCGATGTAGGGAGTGAGGCGAAGCGGGCCAAGGGTGATGCAGGGAGGGGGCGGCGCTGGTCGGGATGGGGGCCGCGCAGGCTGGGAGGCGAGCGGGCGGCGCCCGTCGGGGGGCGGGGCGGCACAGGTAGGGTTTGGCGTCTGGGCGTCTGGCGGTTTGTAGATTGCACATCATGGCCTCACGGGATGGGAGTATGGACCGCATCACTGTGCGAGACTGATGATGAGCCGGCATCGTCGGTGGGTGCTCCTTCCGCGAATGGGCCAAGACGAAGTGGGCCGACTGTGGTGAGAGTAGCAGCATGGCCGTATGCCTGTATGGGTTACCTGGACTGAACCTTTGTAATACTACCTGGGCTAAGTTAAATATACCTGGGCTATATACTACCAATATTTTCATACCCCAGGCTGAAGCCTACCTTGCCATGGGCCTAAATCCGCCCCTGGTCTCCTTAATTAATTTGCTATTGGTTGTGGGGTGCTAAACAGCTAATGACCTCTAGTCTATGCGGATTAATCGGCGATGAGTATACATGTCTGTTCTTTTTTTGTTTTAGCTGATGCCTTTTAGTTATCACTTATGACTTTTGAGTTATTTGTAAGAGAGAGTACAGAGTAACAGAATCTCGTATACGGTTTTGGCCGATATAAATAAAATCACTACTGTGTATACTATAATTAACTTGTAGACCTTGTATTGAAAAGACACTCCGTTTAAAATATAGTTATATAGAAAAGCTAAACAACAATTTTTAGAAGCTGAAAAGAAGAGGTCCTATGTTGACGGAATGGCGCCGTGTGTAACATCATGCCGTCAGTTAGTAATTATGAAGGGTCTAAATCCACTAAAAGCAAAACTTAAGGCTTTGCTCCAAACAACTTTGACTTCTGCTAGAAGCCATTTAGAATACATCGATTTATTAATTTTGGTTGTTTTAATTTTTTGGCTTTTTTATTTTTTGTTTTTAATTGTTTACATTGTCCTTGATGATATAACGTTTATTTATTTATTTTTTAATTTTTTTAATCAAATGATTCAGAAAAACTGACCATCGCTACAGAGCGTACTTTTATTCAAAAATAAACATCCATTGCCAAAAGCCATAACTACAAAATCGGCCACGCACTGTCCTCGCATGTACACAGCAATTAATTAAACGTGAAATCTGGACACATGTGGACCTCTAAACACCCAAAAATTCCGGTTTTGGCCCCTAAACCAAAAAAAATCCGTTTTTGGACCCCTTCCGACCGCGCGTTTCGCGAGATGGCGCCACGTGTCCCGGCCGGCCGCGCGACCGCCCGCTCCACCGCGCGACCGCGCGACCGCCGCCCGCCCGCGCGACCGCGCCTCGCGACCGCGCGGCCGCCCGCCGCCCGCGCGACCGCGCCGCCCGCCCGCGCGACCGCGCCGCCCGCCCGCGCGACCGCGCCGCCGACCTTGCGTCCGGGACACGTGGCACCAGCTCGCGAACGCGCGGTCGGGAGGGGTCCAGAAACGGAATTTTTTTGATTTAGGGGCCAAAAGTGGAATTTCGGGTGTTTAAGGGTCCAAATGTGTCCAGATTTCATTAAACGTCGCATGACTTGGTAAGCGTGCTTAAGATGGCTCCGCTGCGTCACATGCTGGCGCAACCGCGCTTACGGCATCGCGTACGTGCGCCACCGGCCGTACGGACTGATTGTTCGATCGCGTAAGCAACATCTGCAACATTGTGCATACTCAGCATAGGAGCAAAGAAAGACCGAACTACAAAGACCGCGCTTACGGCATCGCTTGCCGAACGGGGGCGCTCGCGCGTACGTGCGCCACCGGCCGTTCCCTATGGGATCAGCTCACCGCTCACGGCCCCACGCACATGGGTCGGCCGCACATGAGTTCGCGACCAGATCGAAGTGAGCACAAAACGACGGCCGCCCTCACGGCGCCGACAATCCTGCGGTCACCCACCGCGCGCGGCTGGATCGGGCAAAGGAGTATGGAGCAGTACTAGCTAGCGTGTAGAAGACAGGGACCTATCGGTACGAGACTGACGCCGACATGGGTACATCTATACATGACTTCGATACGTCTTCTCTTCCCAGCTAGGCGCATGCAATGTGAAAAACACATGTTGTCGCAATATTTGGAAAGGGAAAAGCTAGTGTATAAATGAGAATGGTTTTTTACGTGTACATGTTGATATAAACATATATAATAATCACCACTACTGAATGTGTTTTAAGATCGATGCAAATAATCGAAATTCAAACCAATCTCTCATTTTTTTTAATCATTGTAGTACCTTAGCACAAATCTCGAATAATTTTGGAGGACTAAGATAGTACATGTATCTATGTAATGTATATGTGGTTTTGAATTTTTCTCCATAAATTAATACTTTTCTTGCTGGGGTCTATACTCCGAAGCTTATCTACATCCCCTTTGATATTTTTCATAGTTTTATGAAAAAAAAAATCATGTGTTACAAACATGCTCAATTATATACCGTTTAGTCAATCGTCAGCTAAATGATAGAATTAGGCCCCCTTTGATATGTTTATGGTTTTCTACAAAATTCCTGTGTTTGAAACGAGCTCAATTATATATTGTTTAAACCGATCCGTTAGCTAATTGACAGGCTCAGGCTCTACCCTTGTCATGTTTCCAAGAACATGATAGCAAGAAAGGGGTGACATTAGCAGTGAAGAGGCCTATGTTTGAAGGATATGTAGCAACAACCAACAAAGGCTAGGGCTAGCACTGTTTGTCATATATAGTTGGCAGACGGTTGGTGAGACAGTATTCATACATTAAAAAAATCTTCCTCATGGACCAGTACTATTTCTATTATAAATTGTTCACCAATTGATAATGAAAATGTTTTGGTTGCAAAGGAAGTTTAGTTTCGGGTTGGTCGGATATCAACTTCAACCGGACTGTTTAATTTTCCTTATCTTGCAACATCTACATACACGCAAAAATAGAAAAAGACCAAACAAATTAGGGGCTTAAACGTTCATGCCCTCATTTTCAAGCGAAATGATGATTTTACCCTCATTTTTTAAACTTTGTGATTTTACCCCTGTGTTTTTGAACTGAAGGGAGAGTCTACCCCTATTCCGTTAAAGCCAGTTAACGGTGTTAACTTTTGCACAAATAGACAAGTTTGCCCATGTGATTTTACCCCTGTTTTGTTAGAGAACTTTGTGATTTTACCCCTATTTCGAAATTGAAGTTTTGACATATTTGGTAGGGGTGTTGTCAACAGAATTAGACACAAATTTATGCATTCGTTTTATTAATATAAATCTGGACAAAATTTATCAAATTTTGCAAAATTTGGACAGCATTTATGCCAAAATTCAGAGAAACACAATTTTTTATCACACAACTTGCATGTAAACATTAAAGAGAATAAGGAATAACCAAGAGATATCATGCCATACATTCTTGCACTAGCACTAGCACAGTGTCCCGGCAATGATTGTACGCGGTGAATTCAATGAGTACTCCCAACAATCTATTTTGGAAGGCGTAGGTCAACCATTCTGCTATCATATCAACTGGCCCATAGTCCGTGTCCAGACGGAAATTCATCTGTCATCAGATTCAGACACCTCAGCTGGACCACCTGTGCATTCTTTTCTTCGATGAAGCTCCAGCAACTTCACCTCTGGGTGGCATAGCCCTGGATGACAGATTAGAAACCTGTTAGCATGCACCAGCTTGGTCTGAAGAGGTCAGATCGTTTGCATATGTAACGTTGAAGCCAAACACGGTTTGCGTTGATAAAGGTTTAACCAGAAACAATATCACAATCAGCTTCTATGATTCTCTAATCTCCACAAACACATCCCTCAAATTTATTCATATCTTTTTATTGGACTGCCTAACATGAGTATAATTTACTGTACAACCTTTCTGCAGGTTAGTGTTATTGATTCTTACTAACCTTTGGCCTTCATGATGTTGCAATTGACCAAAGTAATGTACAATGTGACAATACGCATGTTAGCCAATTACTTGCAGAGGGGCCAAGAAAATACATGAATGTGAAAAATCCATATTTCACCGAGCACTTTCCCTTTAATAAACTCACTTCAAGGTCAGAATTAAGAAAGGAATTAACCTGAACATTTTGGAATATCCCAAACAGCAACTGAGGACTCCGTGCAGTCAGGTTCACAAAGAGCATGCGTGTTCTCGTGGTTGACATTCATAGCAAGCATCCAGGATCCGATAGTAACATCCTCATTGCTAAACATACGGAAACTGGACAAACATAGATAAGAATCTATCCAACAGACAGGTAATATGCCTCGGTCTAGAGTTAAACACTGATGCAAATGCATGTAATAATGTTTGTCTGTAAAAACTGAAGCTCATGATATTTTGAATTTCTTAAGATCTAAAGCTGGTGGCCTGGAGGTAGCCGTGCGCCGCCTGGGGGCCGGCCGCGCCGCGCCGCGCCTGTGGGCCGGCCGCAAGCCGCTCCTGGGGGGCCGCCACGCCGCTCCTGGGAGGCCGCCGCGCCTGGGGGCCGCCGCGCCGCGCCTGGGAGGCCGCCGCGCCTGGGGGGCCGCCGCGCCGCGCCCCTGGAGGCCGCCCGCGCCTGGGGGCCGCCGCGCCCGGGAGGCCGCCGCGCCGCGCTTGGGAGCTCGCCTAGCAAACCCTAGACTGGGAGCGCCGCGCCTGGGAGCCCGCCTGGCAAACCGAGGGATGGGTGGGTGGGAGCTCCAGTAGAAAGGATAAGGTAAGGGTATTCTTGTCTTTTCGTGTGGGCATCTTTTGTTTTCTTTTTCTTTTTATCATTTAATTCTCCACTCTTAACGATGTCACAAAACAGGGGTAAACGGAGTCTTCACTTCAAAATCGCGAGGGCAAAATCACAAAGTTAAAAAAGTAGGGGTAAAATCACATTTGCAGTCGAGAACAGGGGCAGAAACACCAAATTCCCAACAAATTAAGGTAAGACTGTCCGAGAGAACCCTCTCTCATTAACTTTGCCTAGTTCATATGTTATTGCCTGTGCTAATGCGTTCTATATATTCAAAATCTGTGACGGATAAATTAACATGCATGATTGGCTCATATTAGCAGGCGGATCCAGTGGCAGTAAAGATTCAGTGGAGGCACATGCCCCACCCAAATTTTAGTCAACATCTATTTCAGTTAAAATTTTATCATTTGTATCTCTATTGACCTAATAAAAGTGTTTCTATTGGGTCTATAATTAGTTCAAAAAAAGCAGAAATCAAGCCCAAATTCATTTGTGTCCACTCAATTTTCATTCTAGGTCCGCCTCTATATTAACCGTCATTTGGCTGATTCCCACGTTTGGTAAATCAGGTATAAATGGCAAACTTTCATACCGATGTGAAAGGACCCTTTTGCCATTTCCAATCTTTTTGCCCCTGTGAAATGACCCTTTTGCCCTGTTCTACTTTCTTTCTTTCTTCTTCCACCGATTGCACTGTCGAGGTAGGGGGTTAGCGGCCATGACCAGGTGTTGTTGCTGTCGTCGTAGGTGTCGTTGTTCTTGCGGTTCTAATTGGTGTTAACACGGTGTTCTTCCGCAGCGTAATGGTATTTTGTGCTTTTAAACGACACTGGATATTTTTCAGATGACTAGTTACACTGTATGTATGGATCGTGCACGTTTCATGATTTTTTTTTTCAGGTTGTGGTTGTTAAATGCTTCGGGCGTCGACAACAACGCACGGACACGTTGCTACAGTTCAACATCGTACCGAAACACGTGGCCACGATGTAACATAATCGGGAAGACGACTGTTCGTGTCGCTGACACCGTTTCATACTTACACTGGATTATTAACTCAATATTGAACTTCTCCAGCAGCTGAGCAGCCTGCCCTGCCCGGCTGGCCCTATAAATTGAGGAGCTCTTATGCTCTGCAACTGCAACATACCACACAGCGAACAAAGAAACCAAGCATCTGGAGCTAGCCGAGTCCTCAGAACAAGCTAGGCTGTTTACTACTGCACGCTTGCAGCCATGAAGGTAGAGCGCGAGCTCCACATGAGCCGGGGCGACGGCGAGACCAGCTACGCCACCAACTCTAGGCTTCAAGTCTGTACTTCTGCATCACATGTCCCCTGTGTATCTCTACACTAGTGCAGCGCTGTTGCACATCTAACAGCGCACAACTGACGGTAACGTGCATGCATTCATGACATGTTCTTTGTAGGAAAAGGCCATACTGAAGACGAGGCCACTGCTTCACAAGGCCGTGGAGGAAGCGCAGGCGTCGCTCTCCCTCCCGGGCATGATGATCGTGGCCGACCTCGGCTGCTCTTCGGGGCCCAACACGCTCCGCGTCGTCTCCGAGGTGCTCGGCGCGATCGCCGACCGCTGCGAGAGGCAGGGCCAGCCGCCCATGTACGTCCAGTTCTTCCTCAACGACCTCCCCGGCAACGACTTCAACCTCATCTTCCAGTCCCTGGAGCTGTTCAACAAGCTTGCTGCGAAGGAGATGGGGGAGGCGCTGCCTCCCTACTACATTGCCGGATTGCCAGGCTCCTTCTACACCAGGCTCTTCCCTGACCGCTGCGTTCACCTCTTCCACTCCTCCTACTGCCTCATGTGGCGCTCCAAGGTACGCACAAACAGAGGAAAACATCGGTGCACATGCACGTTGTGTCAGTTTGGGGAGACTTTCTCACCGACCTGAGCACACGCACATTGTGATTTGTGACGTATGTGTCTAGGTGCCTGAGGAGCTCGCGAGAGGCGCGATGCTGAATGAGGGCAACATGTACATCTGGGAGACCACGCCGCCGGCGGTGGTCAAGCTGTACCAGAAGCAGTTCCAGAAGGACTTCTCGCTGTTCCTCAAGCTGCGTTACAATGAGCTCGTCGCTGACGGCCAGATGGTGCTGACATTCCTAGGCAGGAAGAACAAAGACGTGTTGCGCGGCGAAGTGAACTACATGTGGGGGCTGCTTGCCCAGGCTCTTCAGTCCCTAGTCCAAGAGGTACATATTCCAGTGGCGGAGCTTAGAGGAGAACATAAATGGGGTCAATCTAACATCATATACTTAGATATTGTTATCTAAAATGAGGGGGCTACTTTAGTGTTATGTTAGCATCATCATACACTTAATGTTTTAACTGGATTCAACTCATGAACTGTGAACTGAACTCAGTTATTGTTTCTGATGCACGGCAGGGGCGTGTGGAGAAGGAGAAGCTGAACTCCTTCAACCTGCCATTCTACTCACCTTCGGTCGACGAAGTGAAGGTAGTGATTAGACAGAGTGAGTTATTTGACATCAATCACATCGAGCTCTTCGAGTCGAACTGGGACCCCCATGATGACTTGGACGGTGATCTGGTGCTCGACAGCATTCAGAGCGGCGTCAACGTCGCCAGGTGCATAAGGGCTGTGGCTGAGCCCCTGATTGCACACCATTTTGGCAAGTATATACTTGACGATCTCTTCGAGATATACGCGCAAAATGTCGCAAAGCACCTCGAGAAAGTGAAAACCAAGTACCCTGTCATTGTCCTTTCCTTGAAGGCGAGGCGCTGAGCTAGCCCCAACATCGACATATTTGCCCATACTAGTTGCTACGTTTGAGTCTCACGCATAACTAGCTTTATTGTGCAACCAATGGAGAACTGCGGATTAAATGGATAGCTTATCATTTCAAGTTATATAAGGTAATGCGCGGTAGCCACTAAAAGTAACAAAAATCAGTCAAAGTGGTCTTACCATCTCCTTAGATGGTAGCAATGATAGGACTTTCAGTTTTATGTGTGTTGATGATGTATTGTACTTTGTGTGAGGTTATTGAGTATCAAGGAGATTAATTGGTATAAAAGAAATGAAATATGCGTCTTGCACCTTTGCTGGAAAGTTTGATGCGTTGACAAAAAATTTGCCAGGAAAACTTTGTTTAACACCAAAGATTATTCCGTTTGTAATGTTGTAACGTGACAATTTGTCAAACATGAAGAACTTTGGGGTTTGGTGCCACTCGTTTGGGCTGAAATTATACTATTGTTGGCTAAAATTATACTGTTGCTGATAGTGACTTATTTACCGTAACTAAAATCTAAAAATAGAAAAAAAATAGATAAGCCCATCACGGACAATGCAAACAAATATGGGAAAAAATAACCGGCAAAAAAAGCTCAAAAAAGCTAAAATGCTAGAAAAAGACACCGCCTACGGTGCGCCAGTCCCAACTTTTATAGAAACTGGGTTTAAACTGTTTGTAGCTCGGTACATTTGCATTACAGGCTCATATTTCATCTCCAGACTACTTTTCCAGAAAACAAACTGAATAGCATTCATACATTCCATTTCCTTTCTCAAAGAGCTCCCAATTCATGTCCCATTTGGTCTTCATGCTTTCCAGCTTCTTTCTCTCCCGACTTCCTTCTCGCCCATCCTGCATCGCATTGAACTAATTTCCCTCCCAGATCAAGCGTCTCCATTTGTATGTCAACCTCTGAGGCTTCGCTATCACCTACTAGGCTACTACAAATATGTACAGCAGAGATCCAGCTTCTATAATATTGTATCCTGGAAAATTGGCCTCCATCTTCTCAGCTTTGTCAGTATTCTTTTCCATACTTGTTTCATATTGAGCCAAGGTCTGTGCTGAATAACAACATCACTGCGACATTTCCATAAGCTCCATAAAGATGCAGTAGTAACTGAATTCAAGATATCATGTTTTTTTATTGCTAATCCAAAATCTGGCCACAGATTCATAGTCATCACCAATATTAACTTGAAAGAAAGCAGACAGCTCTGCCCAAACACATTTTGCTACTACAAAACCAAAGAATCAATGGTGTATTGTGTCATCCTCATTAGAAAATGCACAGTTAGGAAGTTTTGAGCAGATTATCCTTTGTCATCAACTTGCTATGATACAACAACCATAAAAATATATGTACTCTCGGTGGAACAACTATAGACCAAATTGCATGAAGATAGACCGGAATTACTCCTCTTAAATTCATAATAGTGTATAAAGAACTTGAAGAATAAGAACCATTGTTTTCATATTGCCAAATAAGAGCATCTTTCTCTTCAGATAAAACAACATGTTGCAAGTCCTCTAATTCATACCACTTCATCATAAACTCATTAGAGAAGGTTCTCCTAAATGTACATCCATCCCAAATCTCATGAATAGTCTTACCTTGTTTATTAACAATGCTATAAAGATCCCAAAATTGCACAGCCAATGGGGCTGTGCCAAACCAAATATCTTCCCAAAATCTAATTTTCCTCCCATGACCTACTACCCATCTATATCCAAGTTTAATTGCCTTTGCAGCCAAGACCCCTTTCCAAAAACTAGAAACATTCTTGTCAGGACAGAAAAACAATGTTAGGATTCTCAGTTTTATACTTCCTATCAATTAGTAATTTCCAAAGTTTACCATCTCCCTCTATGTATCTTCTAACCCAAGAACCCAGTAAGCACATATTTAAGTCCCTTAGATCTGGGACACCAAAACCTCCATATTCTTTTTTCACGCAAATGAGGTGCCAGTTTGCAAGATGAAACTTATGGTGGCCTCAAAATCATTCCACATGCAATTAGGCGTTTGATTACTAATCGGATCCAAGGCCCATTTTGGAAATTTAAAGAATGACATTAAGTAAATAAGGATACTAGCTAAGCAAGATTTAATCAAAAGGAGTCTTCCCCCATATGACAGTAGCTTCCCACTCCAACCAGCTATTCTTTTCAGGATTTTATCTACTAGAGGTTGTATATCCACTCTTCCCAACTTATCATAGTGAAGGGGAACACCTAAATACTTAATAGAGAAAGAACCACATTGTAAAAAAATATCAACAAATTGATTAACATCATCACTTTCCACCCCTATGGAAAATAACTCACTTTTATGGAAATTAATCCTCATAACTGAAACCTATCAAAAGCAAGCAAGAATCCATTTTAAATTCACTGCTACAGAAACATCCTTTTGTAGGAAAACAATTGCATCATCTTCATATTGCAGACTAGCTACCCCACCAGGACAAATATCAGCACATAAACCATTTAAAACCTGGGTATGTGTTGTTGTTGGAATCATCCATTAAAAATAGCTCTATTGATTGAAAGCACGGTATATTCGAATACTATATATTATGCTCTACAAAGTTGTCCAGCTTTACGCACAAGATACCTCAAACTCTCAATATCATACAATAGACATGCAACATGAAAGTGTGTTACTGAGTTGAGATAACAAGTTTGTTTTACTGCTCGTTCCTTTCTAGTCTCTACTTGGTAGGTATGAGCCATTTAATAATGATTGGCTGCCTATTGACCAGTGAGAAATACGCGCCCTTATATTAAATGGGCCTACCGAGGTGAAGAATGGCAAGCGGCATAAAAACAAAAAAAATCTCAACTTCCATCTCACCTTTATCGCACGGAGCATCCAAGAGATCATGTGATAGCGATTTCTCCTGTAAATATTTGATCGGGTCAAGCAGTGTACTAGACCTAGTTGATAAATCAAGTTTGTGATTGAGCGAGGTCTATATCCTTTACTTGGCATAAGGGTCTAATCCTTACATTCTATAGATGGGGCTATCATTCACATACTATGTGCATCATGGCACATACCACCAAAATTATACCAAAGCCGCAATCCTCGAGTAAGATCATTGGCTCTAACTATCTAGTGACTATTTACCAAGTAGCCTCAACCCTTAATTTCATCTTAAAATTTATCGACGTAGAGCCGAATAGTCCTTATTAGTATATGTAAATCATTTTAGTTGTCCAACATAATTACAAGCTATATATATAATGATTAAATACTATTGTAGGTTATACTAAGGTTGTCAAGGTGAATATTGCTTATAAGATTTTGACTGGACTTTTCGGTGACAGGATCTAACATCCACCATATCATTTCAAGCTATTATTGTATTAAATATAAGTGCACAATTAATGTAAAAGAAAGTAAAGATACTTAAGTAAGACGGGATAAATATGATAAAAAAAAACATGTGACTTGACTTCCTGCTCGTAGTGTTCTAATCATGCAATGAAGCAAAAGACTGAAACATATTAATCCATGTTCTCCATCCCGCGTTCTTGGTGCCGACACATGGGAGGAATAAGTTGCCTAAGTCTTGGATCCCGAAATGTTAGTGAGCAAATATTTAGGAAACTAAAGTTTGGATACACCACCACTAGAAACAATTAAATTCGTATGTGAGCTAGTATGATGCATTAGATGGTTCTTGCAAGAAGATTCATTCTTGGAAGCACACCGCGAGTGGGCTACTCGATGAAAAAATGGGTGCAATCTTTAAAAAAGTAGCGAGAACCTTACTTGAAAGCACCATGATGAGAGCCAACACAACACCAAAATGACTCATAACTCATCCTCGCTATGGGTACACATCTTAATAGGAAAAATTAGGTCCACCACTTCAGAAATGATGGAAATCTTCACGCGGGATAGCACGAGGACTAAAAACAAAATAATAAAAATCAAGCCCATGACATCGTCCAACACCACTAGAGAAAGTATCAAAGAAGCCATCAACAAAGCAAACCTTCATGCTAAGCTCTTGAGTGTTTATACCATGAGAAAAGGCTATACATATTTAGAGACTTAAAAGCACGGACTCGACGCATACATTTGGCACGACGAAAGTAAAAATCTACATGATGCACATCCTTCCCACAAAATAAGCAATGGTACAAAGATTTACTAGGAGACACAGTTTAGGAGGACAAAACACCATTCTGACTCAAATAAGAATTACCTTGGTACAAGCATGAAGATGGCATTAGGTCTATACATGCCATTAAATGGACGATGTGTATTCCTAAAAGCTCGACAACAGACTCGCGCTCGTGCTTAACACGGCGAAAACAAAACTCAACAATCTGTCCATCTTTATGTGCATCGGCATCATCACTTGGTGCATCGTATGTACCAACTCGCCTCTTCACAATCTTTGTCTTCTTTGTGCTTCCTGCTTGGCAACGTAGTCTCACCGGGACTTATATGACTTCTTAGATTTTAGCTTTCTCACCTAGTCCCGGTCATTTACCATCAACTGCTAATGTCCTTTAAGTCACCAACACATCCAAAGACCAAGCAACCATGTTGAGAACAAATTCCATGCACTTGACCTGACCGAAGCCTCCGATGCTCCTCCACCTCGGCCACATGCCACCTCCTGAGTAGGGCATTCCCTGCGCCAAACCACCTTAAGCTCACTATAAAAGACTCCAAGCCCCTCCTGTGAATTCCGTTGGCGACCAATAGTTGTTAGCACACCCTAATTCTTCTCGCTGACCATCGTGTCATCGTCTTCGTTGGAATTTCCGCAAGTAAGCTGCCAACTCAATTCTCCTTGTGTAGTCGATTTTCTATCAATTCTTTTGATGAATAGCATCCTTGTTCTCCTAGTAAACCTTCCAAAGCGATGTCCTAGCTTGCCAAGTCTTGTAGCCCACCGGCAGCTAGCTTCCCCGCTAGGTCGCACCACCTCACCGTGGGCAGCTCATCGCAGGCCTCCACGACCCAAACCACAGCCACCTAAGCCATCGTGACCACCCACAGATGGTTAAAAAGTAGCCAGTTGGAAGAAATAACCTCCCTGTAGCTCCTGTGCCTTCAAAAAGCTCTGAGGAGGGGAGACTTCGCCGTCGGCGAACGCCGGCTCCCCTGCCCCTGCCAGCCCCAAAAATGGAACCCTTGTAGTGCCAGAAACCCAACCGTGGTCTCCGATCTCGTCGTAGTTCGCTGTAGACCCGTCAATCGCCGTCGCTATCCTCCTCTATTTTCGATGCTGTAGAGCACGCGGGAGGAAGACGATGATACTGTTCATCTCTGGCTGCACAATGTTGGGTCGAATCGGCTGGCAGACCGGGCCACGATTTTCACTATAGCAAATGGACCCTATATGAACAGTAGTCAACCTGTCAGTAAGTAGTATGCAGACCCGGAATGAACAGTGCAGACATGATACTGTAGCAACCGACCTATTATGATCAGTAACCAACCTAGAATGAATAGTGCCAGACCCACAATGAACAGTACATACCCGTTACTGTTCATCCATACCCAAAAATACAAAATACATCTATTCTGATCATTTTGAACCTGTCTACCTATTTCTCAGCTCCATTTTCCCATACAGAATATCGATAACACTCAAAACCACTAAAACATAGTTCTAAACCCTAAATCCTAATACGGTCCAACCTCTTGTCATTCGTCGAAACCCTAAAAACACATATGCCCTTTTATCGTCTTGAGCCCGTCTACACCTTACAAACTTCGCTCTGCCACCTTAGACTCTAGTAAAGCTCTAAAAAACCCAGATAAATATTCTGATCCTAAAATCTAATACCATCCATACCTTCAGCCATTCACCGAAATCCATACAACGCCTATATACATCCTCGATCATCTCGAACCCACCTAACCTAATTCCAATCCCGTTGAGCCGAACCACCCACCGCCTAAACCCTGATCACACCACCTACCTTCTCCCCTTTTGCCATAAGACATGTGGGAGTGGAGAATAGTGATGGAGCTTCCTTGATGGCGATGCCGACAAGTCCCTTCTTCTTGGGAGACTCATCCTCGCTTGAGTCGGAGTTGGAGTACTCCTCGTCGGAATCCCATTCACCAATGTGGGCTTCGTTCTTGCCATCTTTGTGAAGCTTCTTGAAAAGCTTCTTCTTACCTTGATAGCTCTTCTTCTTGGATGACTTCTTCTTGTTATCCTTCTTTGTGGGGCATTGTGATGCGATGTGCCCCTTTTCATCACATTCATAGCAACGGATGTTGCTATACTTCTTGTTGGAGGAGGATTGCCACTTCTTGCCTTTGTCATAATTTCCTCATCGGTTTGAGCGTCTTCTCATGAACTTGTTCATTCTTCTCACAAGAAGGGCAAGCTCCTCTTCCGAATCTTCTTCTTCATCTTCGGACTCCTCACTTGCCACCGCCTTTGCCTTGAAGGCGGTGATCTTCTTTCCTTTGGAGGTAGATTGCTCCAAGAGTTCCTCCTTGTCCTTCTTGTACAACTCATTGGTAATTAGATTACCCAAGAGTTGTGTTGGCGTCATCCTTGCCAACTCCGGTGAGTTGAGAAAGAGTGTCACCAACATTTCATACTTCTCCGGTAGAGCCCTAAGCATCTTTCTCACAATATCAAGATCTGAGAGGTTAGTTCCAAGGCCTTTGAGCTCATTCACAATGTTGTTGAGCCGTGTGTACATCTCATTGATGTCCTCATGGGGCAACATTATGAATGTCTCATATTTAATCCTAAGCCGATGCAATTTTGCCTCCTTAACCGTGGATGTCCCTTCGTGTATTTCCGAAAGGGTATTCCAAATAGCGTGAGCCGCCTCAAGATTGCTCACTCTATTGAATTCATCCGCGTTTAAGGCTCCAAAGAGAGCATTCATGGCTTGGGCATCTAAATGAGTGTTACGCCCATCTTGCTCCGTTGGGTTATCGGGATCAAGAGGCATGACGTAACCATCATTTACGATTTTCCAAATGTTAGGACTCATGGCCTTTAAATAAATTGACATTCTAATCTTCCAATAAGCATAATTTGAGCCATCAAATAAAGGTGTCTTTCCTACCGAAATCCCCTCACTAGCCATCCTTTTCTCTCTAGACGGTTAAGTCTATAAATGAGAGACCAAGCTCTGATACCACTTGTAGGATCAAAGATACCGACTAGAGGGGGGTGAATAGAAGGTTTTTAAAATTTTCTTGTTCACTTGATTAATTCTTCACAATTTAAATGACAATGATGTAAAGCAATTAATCCTATGCAATTCTAGTTAACAACTTAGCCAACTTAGCTCTGAACAATCAAATGATCACAATGAAGCAAATAAACAAGAGCTAAAGAGACAAGAGACACAACCGATGTTTTTACAGTGGTAATCGGAAACTTGCCGGTTTCCCCTAATCCACGTTGAGGTAAGCCCGGACGAATCGGACCGGCTCCACGAATTGAGCCAAGCACCTCGATCACTAATGTAGCTCTTCCCCACTCCGGGTAGGCGAGCTCCAACCTTCACAATTGCTGGGTCTTCTCACAATCTTCTTAAGAAGATCACCGAACCAACTTCTACCGGATCGTCCAAGTGCCGGCAAGCACTAAGAGTAATAGATCCCGGTGTTCTCTTGAATGCAACCTAGTGCCAAATGGATTTGCAATTGAAATCTAGCACTAAATACTCAACCACCTCACTTTGATGTGCAAAGGAAGAATTGAGGTGAAATGAATGCTCTAGGGCTTAGAAAATGTGCAATGAGTCTCTAACAACTGCCCTTGTGCAGTGGTGGGGGTATTTATAGCCTCCACCAACCAAACTAGCCGTTTAGCTCAATTTCCCGCAAAAATCAGGATGAGCAGTACTACCGCCCTTCTGGGGCCGGTACTACCGCTCCCAAATCTTTGTGTCAGAACGGCTCTGTCAGACGTGAGCAGTGACCGTTGGATTTGGCGGCGCGGTACTACCGCCGTTGATATTTGCAGTACTACCGCTCTCTGGTAGTTCCGCAAAGTCGGCGCGGTACTACCGCTCTGGCCAAACTCCGAAGGGTCCTCAGAAATGCCGCTCTCTGAAATTACATTCCGCTTGGGCACCGGATCAACCGGACTCCGGAAGTACCGCTCTGGGAGCGGTACTACCGCTTCCTGCGGTAGTACCGATGTTGAAAAAGCCGGTACTTCCGGTCTGGTTAAAATCCGAGACCAACCGGAGATGCTTTCTGGAAAAAACATACCGCTCGAACCTCCGGTTCTTCCAGAATCCGGAAGTACCGCTTGAGTATGCGGTACTACCGCTCTCAGCGGTAGTACCGACGTTGAAACGGCCGGTACTTCCGTTCCGCGAAGATTCAACCGAGTTCGAGGGGTGCTCTCTGGAAAAAAGGTTCCGCTCCGGAAGCGGAGCTACCGCTCTGCGGTACTACCGCATTTGGGCGCGGTACTACCGCTCGTCCAGACAGAGCACAAACTTAACTTTTAAATTGAATTTTTTTTATGAATGCAAGATTCAAAAGATCATCCAAATGGCACTAGAAGTATGATTTCAAGTTACTAGCCAAGATCCCTCTTGATGGTACGATCATCTATCCTATAATCCGGTCTTCCACCATTCTCCAAGACCGGTAAAAATAAAATAGATCCTGCACTAAGCATACCTTTGCCTTGAGCCAAAATTTGGATCTTCATAAGAGTTCTTCGGCTTGCATCTTATCACTCATATGTGGACTAACCCTTCACATGCTCATAAAACACGTTAGTCCCATATTCATATGATTTCATTAATTACCAAAATCATTTTTAGGGGCCTAGATGCTTTCAACAGTGCCACAGGCACTGAATATGGGTACGAGGAAAGAAGTTGCCTCGGTGGAAATATAAGAACTAGACCCTTATGCTGAGTAAAGAACATAGCACCCGCCCAACCACAAGCGTTGACTCGTCAAATTTGGTCTAGTAACTGCTCCAATTCAATTGAACCTCTACAACTGGTGGGGGGAGACCGAGGGTGAGTCCGTATGAGAGGTGGTTAACCATCACTACTAGAAAATCCTCCTAATGCCACGAAACACATTGCAACGGCACAAAATTTGTTGCAATAGGTAGGCCTTATTGCCACAGTTTGGAAAAAATGTTGCGATATGTGGTCAATATTGCCACTAATTTATTGCGTTGCAAAAATCTTGACTTTCGTGGCAAGAGGTAGGTGTTATTGCCACCACTTTCAAAATCGTTGCGATTAGCTGACAATATTGCCACGCATTTCCTGCGTTGTGATAATCTTTAATTTCATTGCAATATGTTGTTGTTATTGCAACGAAATTCTAAGTGGTTGCGATGAGTTGACAATATTGCAACGAATTTACTACATTGCCATAATCTTTAAATTATGTTGCAAAAGGTTGCTATGTATTGCAACGAAATTGTAAAGCGTTGCATCAATAAATGTTTTATTGCCACGAATTGATTGCGTTGTCATAATCTTTAACTAGTGTTGTAAAAGGTTTGTATATGTTGCAACGAAATTGTAAAGCGTTGCATCAATAAAGGTTTGCCACGATTTAAATTTGTTGGAAGAAAAACTTGTTGGGTGGCAAAAAGTAATTGTGTTGCCACAATTTATTTAAGCGAAAATAGAAAAAAAAAAGAGCATGTCCTAGGTCTTAAACCCAGGATCTTCACGGTCATAAACATTTTTCTTACCATTAGGCTAGGCATGTGTTTTGTTCAAATATTTGTGCACTTATTCTTTTACAGTATTGGCGTTATGGGAAAGGACACGTGAGTAACCCCTGGGAAATCAATCTCGTTGACGCAGATACGCTCATGTCTTGCACTTCTCAGTTAAATATATTATTTAACTGGAAGGAATTATTGAGCCGTATTAAATATTATCAGGTGAACTCTAATTTAATTGGGTATTTAATGATTATACTTGGAGATACAGAGCTACCACTATTTTATTTAATTATATACAGGCCTATACTCGATCTGTACAAACCTAAAGTAAAAATGCGTTTAGAAGATGATGAGGACATTTAGATTGGTCCGATTACGCGAGCACGAGCTAAAACGATTAATCAACAGGTGAACTCGCTCTTAATTAAATATGGCTTTATTTTACATGAGATTTGGCTACTACCTAATGCTAGTATTTTAATTGTTCTCAGGTTTATACGGAAGGCAATTAATAAAGAAGCATGCACAGCCGTGAAGCCACTTATAGTCAAGGAATTTATCTAGTCAAGACATGCATGCTGTGAGAGACAAGCTACTATTCTAAACTCAAAAATCATGCACAACTTATGAATATACACTTCTAGTGATGAGGACATCCCTACGTCGTTGACCTCTCCGAATAATCATGAAGCACCAAAAGGCCCAATTACTAGAGCACGAGCCAAGATTTTAAATAAACAGGTGAATTTGTTTCTTAATGAATTTCTTTGTATTGATAATATACTACCTCAAGCCAATTTCTTGTGCATTCTTAGGTTTGAAAGTCGTGAAGGTTTTGGAAATCAAGAGGGAAAACTCGAGCAGCCGAGCAATCAAGGAAGTGTTATACAGCTCAAGGAGACGATCATGTGACTAAGGAAAGAAAGGAAGAAGATCTGCGTATCTCGTTTCTTAATTAAAAGTCTGAGTATTTGTTTAGATCATTGAGTCTGAACTCTAGTAATAAGAGTGGGCTTGGGCCTATATATGTAGTATGTGGGAATTTAGCCCATGCGTGTGTGTGTGGAGAGAATTGGACTCGGATGCACTTGTGTACACGGACTTCTGGCCGCCGCCGTATAAATACGTGCGCACGGACGGACGAGAGAGGGGACCGACTAGAAGTTATTTGGAGGGACCACTACGTGACGGAAGTTTGGCCATCAGAACAGTAGATGACTAGAAACTTTGAGTTCTTATTTTGTACACGTTTCTTGAGTTTTTGTTAGCCACAAAAATTCCATAGAAATTTGAGAGTTCTTGCAAATCGAGATCGTTCAACCTTTCCGCTGGGAATTGGGAGCGCGATAGGGTTTTCGCTTGGTGGTCGTGAAGCCCGGCGCGTATGATCTTGCGAATTAAAGAGCGTTCGTTCTTGCATTGGCAACGGAGGATCGCTACGATTCGAGAGGCTGCACGTGAGTATATATCCAATCCTACGTCGAGAAGATCGGACGACCCCGTATCATCTTGGTATCAGAGCCATGGTTTACTCGGTAGGATCTTATCCCTTTAAATTTCAGTTTATTACCTGCTGTCCTATGATCCAAAACCAAAAATAAAAAAATTCCAAACTCTAGTTTTGCATCTGTTATTTTTTTTGTGAGTTTGGTTAAGTCTTTATCTATTAGAATTTTTATTTAGGTGCTGATCGTCGTGTTCTTTTGCGTCGCTTAATCGTTGTGTCCACATAAGAAAAATCAATCTATCCTGTCCAGCCGTATCTTGGTAGCGAGTCAATAAAAAAATCGATCTACTGTGCTCCGCGTCAGCTTGTTGAGTTCGACCGAAAATTTCATACCTCCAGTCGAATCAATTTGTGGCTTGCTGTCCGTTTGAACCAACCGATGTACTATCCGAACCAAAGTTTGTTTCTAGTCTGGCCGAAAGTTTTGACTACTGATCGGTTTGTACATGCAAGAGTTGAATAAAGTCTTCTAGCTCCCATACGAACCATTGTCTGTTACCTGGCCGAGATTTTTTTTGGGTTGCTAGCATAAGTTACAAAGGACTCAACTTGATTTGTTGCTTTTAGATTTCGGATAGATCTCTTGAGAGTTTCCATCCGAGTCCACACATGAGAATTTTGGTGATTGTGTCCATCAATTAAATCTGAATTGAGCCTCTTTCGGTTCCTAGTCAGAAGTTCAGTACACTTGCATCTTGAAATCTTTTTAACTTGGAATGGTATGAATCTGCACAATTAACATACCCAACCAACAATTTAACACTAAAAATCTTTTTAACTTGGAATTGTATGAATCAGCACAATTAACATACCCATCAAATTTGGAGATCAAACCAACAATTTAACATGATGGGATACCTCAGTGTCTTCCTCATTCCTCAAATATGCCCGACCAATGTGCAATGGGCTCATAGTATGGTTGATCAGGGGGTGGATGTGACAAATGAAACTGGTAAACATGCAAGTAGCCAAAGAACTCCACACTGCTGCAAGTGTCATGATACGGATTATGGGGCTGCAGGATTTGGCATTATTGCTAGAATAACAAAAAATGTCTTAATTGAAGCAAACATTCGGTCATTTAATCCATATAAGAATCAGATTTTACAAATACCATTGGAAGCACTTTAATAAATTTTTTTAAGTAATAGAGTTGATCTATTTGATAAGAAAATTTTTAATCGTTTCATGTCCAGTATTGACTAAAAGTAAGTTGTTTGAATATAACTGAGGGGGTACTATACAGTAATTATGATTTGAAATATATATGTTTACTTTTGTCTTTGTTTGTGTTGCAGTGGTTGAACTAGTTATTTGTGTTCATTTGGACTGGAAGAACATGCCTGTTGATGGTAGGAGTTGGATGCGCATGCATTTTACGACAGATGAGTGGCAAAAAGGTTTCAAGAAATTTATTGAAATTAAATTTGGTGGGACTGCTCCAGGAGAAACTGCACCATGTCCATGTAGAAGATGTCGTTGCATGAACTACAGAACAAAAACAGAGGTTCGGAGTCATTTGGTTCTCAGAGGGTTTGATGAAAGCTTCATCCAAGGAGAAGATGATTTACATGAGGGCACCACTGCAACAGATGTCGATGATGGCGCAACAGGTGACCGTAGTGCTGTGAATGAACTGGTTTCAACACTAATAAGGGGTGCTATACATGGAGACATCATAGGTACTATTAATGAAGAGCCAAATGAAGAAGCAAAGAAATTCTTTAAATTATTAACAGAGGCGAAGAAGGAATTGTATCCAAGTTGCAAGGAGGCCACTAAGATATCTTTCATTGTCAGGCTCTTTCAGATTAAGTGCATGTATGGTATTAGTAACAGTGCATTAGAGGACATACTTCAGTTGTTCTCGCTTGTTCTCCCTGAAGGTCACTGTGTTCCAGACACATTGGATAAAGTGCAAAAGGTTGTTCGGGATCTTGGCCTCGACTACGTAAAGATACATGCCTGTGTGAATGATTGCGTGTTATTTCGGAAGGATTATGCTAAGTTGGATACATGTCCAACATGTGGTGAGTCCAGATGGAAACCGATTGTTTCCACGCATAAGGAGGAGGTAGCCAAGAAGCGTGTCCCACAAAAAGTCCTAAGGTATTTCCCAGTTACTCCTCGACTGCAAAGGTTGTACATGAATGCGACCACATCCGCATATATGCGTTGGCATAACGAGGGCCTGGTCCGAGATGGAAAAATGCGGCATCCTGCTGACTCCTTGGCATGGAATCATGTTGATAAAACGTACAAGGATTTTGCTTTGGATCCTCGCAATGTTAGGTTGGGACTTGCATCTGATGGCTTTAATCCTTTTGGGATGTTGAATGTTTCATATACTACATGGCCTGTCATTTTAATCCCTTACAACCTGCCACCTTGGTTGTGCTTGAAACAGCCTTATTGGATGATGTCAATGTTGATACCGGGTCCTACTTCTCTAGGAAATAACATTGATGTATATTTGCAGCCCCTGATTGATGAGCTTAAAGATCTTTGGTTAAAGGGTGTTGAGACATGGGATGGCAAGGTGAAAAAAAATTTTAAGTTGCGTGCAATTCTCCTGTGGACAATTAATGATTTTCCAGCATATGGGATGCTATCTGGTTGGAGCACAAAAGGCAAGTTTGCATGTCCATACTGCCACAAGGATACAGACTTTTTATGGTTGAAATTTGGGTCCAAGCATTGCTATATGGGACATCGCCGCTTTCTGCCTATGGACCACAGGTGGCGCAAGAACAAGAGCAGCTTCAATAACAAAGTGGAAACCAGGGAGTCTCCAGTGCCATTGAGTGGTAAAGGGGTGCTGCAACAGTACGAAAGTTTTGCGCAAGTGACTTTTGGGAAGTCCGCTAGGAAGAGGAAGCAGCGTGAAGAAGAAAGTAGGTGGCATAATTGGAGGAAGAAGAGTATTTTTTTTGAACTACCTTACTGGGAAAATTTGCATGTAAGGCATAATTTGGATGTGATGCACATCGAGAAAAATATTTGTGAGAGCGTACTGGGGACTTTGCTTTGCATGGCAGGGAAATCAAAGGATAGCGAGAAGGCTCGGCTAGACATGGAACATTTGGGCATTAGGAAGGATCAACATCTCGTGGTGGAGAATGAAAAATACACAGTGCCATCAGCACTGTACTCTCTGGGTAAGGATGAGATGACATACTTATGCAAATTTCTAGCAGGTGTGAAGATGCCTGATGGTTATGCCTCCAACATCAAGAGGAGCGTGGACGTGAGCAGGTGTAAGGTGTCTGGACTCAAATCTCATGACTGCCATATTATTTTCCAGAAACTATTACCCATAGCAGTACGCAACATTTTGCCAGAAGATGTTGCTATCCCGTTGATTCAGCTTAGTAGGTTCTTCGATGCAATATGTTCAAAGGAGTTGAGTGCTGAAGAGTTACAACAGTTGAGCACCTCGATTAGTGAAACCCTTTATCGGCTTGAGATGATATTCCCACCATCTTTTTTTGATATCATGGTGCATTTGCCAGTTCATCTAGCTGAAGAGGCTAAACTTGGAGGACCAGTGTGCTATCGATGGATGTATCCAATTGAGAGATATCTACGTACTGTTAAAGGCTACGTGCGGAACAAAGCACACCCTGAAGGTTCAATAGCCGAGGGGTATATATCAGAGGAGTGCATGACATTTTGCTCTCGCTTCCTAGCAGACATCGAAACCAAGGTTAATCGTTCAGAGCGCCATGAAGCTGCCACGGTGAATGAACCACCATCTGGTCTTAGCATATTTGCCAACATTGACTATACCAAAAAAGGATTTACTATCGAGACACTTACTCCGATTAAGCTGCAGCGGATGAGGCACTACATCTTAAGAAACTGTGATGAGGTCATTCCATGGATCAAGTAAGATATTATTTAAAAATACATATTCTGCTTGTATGAATTACCAAGTTTTATTTAATTTTATTTACTTGAAGCCTTTTTTTCAATATTGTAGTAAGCATATGGATGAACTTAGAAAAATCAGTACTCGGAGTGTTGAGCAACGACACCAGCAACAATTTGTAGGCTGGTTTGAGCGCACAGTGAGTTGGAATTTTTTTTCTTTGTATATTTGCTGACTAACTGACAATTTTGTACAGAACTAAAAGGGTTTATTACTGGTTGCAAATCAGCAAACTTAATGAAGAAGGAGGAACAAGTGATCTGATGTATGGTCTTTCACAAGGACCAGACCAACGAGCACGTGTTTTCAACAGATGCTTCATCATTGGATTTCTTTTTCGTACAGCTCAGATAGAGCAGAACCTTAACGCACAGAACAGTGGTGTTGTTGTTTCAGGAGATGGCAGTTCTGGCAATATTGACTGGTATGGCGTGATTAAAAAGATTATCGCACTAGATTTTCCTTTTGGTAAGGAAGTGATACTGTTTCAGTGCGACTGGTTCGATGTTCCTGCTGCTGACAAGAACAAAGGAAGAGGGTACCAAAGGGATCGGTATGGAATTATTGATATCGATACAACTCGATTGCATTATTTAGATGAGCCTTATATTCTGGGTACACAAGCTGAGCAGGTGTTTTATGTGAACGGTGCAAAGAAACCAGACTGGCGCACTGTTGTAAGAATGAAACCCAGAAATTTATTTGCCATGCCGGAATCGGCAAACTCAGAAAGCGAGGGAGGAATCGATCTTGACTCACTGGATGTGGGAGTGCAAGACATGATTGCTTCAGGCAGCCATGAAGTCTTGATGAACTGGAGAAGGTCTGACATAGAAGGTGTTACTGGTGATGCTTCTGTAATTCAAAAAGCGATTGCTGAATCCGTAGATGAACCAAATGATATTGGATTAGCAGATGTAGAAGATGATGATGACACCTACATTGATGATGGATATGTAGCACCAGTGCACGGTTCTGGGCAAGTAGCTGATGATGATTTTTTTGTTTAAAAATTTTATGTTACATAGTTTGTTTTGGATACTATAATTTATCACGCTCCTGAACCTTAATTTAGTATGTTTTGAAATTGCGGACATGCGGACAAGTATTTATGCAAACTGGAACAATTAAAATGTACAACTCAGTTCAAGTCTTCTGTTAACATACAGGTATTTATGCAAACTGTTAACATACAAGTAGCTCTAATTGGGCTGGACCAACTACAATTTAATCAAACACATATCTTTCAGTTCAATTAGTGCATATAAATGGCAGACTATACAAACTGGACAGCAATACACATAGCTCACCTTCTGAAAGCACAAATTAAACAAAACCACAGTGTATGGTTTCAATGAAATTAAACAAAAATACATATTCCCCCATATCCACATACATGCATGCAGAATTATCATTGCATGGATGTCAAATCCATATTAGAAATGGAAATGCTGCTAAAAAATCCTCGCTTTTACTTTCTTTTCTGGCAAAAGCATCTAGTAAAATTTCCGAGGTGATCGACCATCATCATAACCCAAAATACTCCCAATTGAGCTAAGCAGTAAGCACCGGGAATGGAACGATGGATAGTTGGATACCTGCGTGTGAGCGGCCACGGGAGTAGGTGTTCTGGACGACGAGGTGCGGCGGCGCGCCCTTGGCGGCGAGGTCGACGTAGTAGAAGCCGTCACGGAGCTCCTCGAGGGAGTTGGCGAGGTTGAGCGCCTCGGCGAGCTTGGAATCGAGGAGGGAGCCCAGGCGGAGGCGCGGCTGCACCACCAGCAGCCGTGGCGGGTGCGCGGGGTCGCGGGAGAGCACGGAGAGGCCGCGCAGGGGGCCCTCGTCGTCGGACTCGGCGGGCGGTGCGGTGGGGATGAGCGCTTGCCGCGACGGCGAGGAAGGCAACAGGGAGGGATAAGGGAGGGGGAACTTATCGGCTGCGACAGCCAGGAAGGGAACAGGGAGACGAGAACGAGAGGGCTTTTGGTTGCAGCGCCGGCGGCGGTGAGATCGACAGGCGGGGACGCCGGGGAGGGATTTGGGGGCGGCCGGGCGGGAGCAAGCTAGGGTTCGGGTGTGGACTGGGGACTGGGGAAGGGAGGAGATGGCGAGGCGAGAGCGAGCGAGGTCATCGCGTGCGGTGTGGGCGGTGGGCCGTGCTGATTCGCTGATGGGCCGAGCGGCCGAGCCACCGAGCGGCGAGCGCTAGTCGGACAGATCGGATATGTATTCCGATATGTATTCGGTTAGCTCGTGCGGACGGGGAGTGCCGGAGGGGCAACACTTGTGCCGGAGGAGCGCCCTCGGAGGCGCGCGCACCGACGCCGGTGGGACGAAAGCTTTTGAGGCTTTTTAGGTGTAGAGAAGAAATAGAGATATGAATTTAAAGCTGAATTGTCAATTGGGTCCCCTGCCCGAAGAGGCTTTCATATGTTATCAACTTATCATAGTGGTTCATATGTTTGAGCACGAAGAGGCTTTCATATGTTATCAACTTATCATAACTAGCTCATACTTTGGGAGTCGAATGAGATAAAATAGATCAAAATTAGGGAAAGCTGGTGATAGATAAATTGCCAACCATTTATTTGTTTGGTCTCAAATTTCAAAATTGAATTCATTTTACATAACATATGTATTTAAAACTGAATTGACAATTGGGTCAAACATATGTATTTAAAACTGAATTGACAATTGGCTAATTGTACTCTAGCATCAAAAACAAAAAGACAATGTTATGATAAGTTGATAACATATGAACCACTATGATTTGATAACATATGATATGATAATTAATTAAATTTTAAGCTATATCATCATCAGATCAGATAATTAGATAAATTATAAGCTATATCATGATACGATAATTAACTAAATTATAAGCTAATAAACTAGTCGTTAACCCCATGACTAGCATCTAGACGGGCTAGATTTACGTGTAGGCGAACACTAGGTAAAACTAGCTCGTACTTTGGGAGTCAAATGAGATAAAATACCTAATCATAGTTGGATCCGAGATATACAGGGAGCTCTCTCAGTTGGGATCCTTGCTGAATTTATAAATCTCTGGGATCTCCTTTCTGATGTTGAACTACAGCCAGAAGTTGCAGATGTACATCGTTGGCGCCTCTCTTCATCAGGACTTTACTCGGCTAAATCTGCTTATAAAGGATTCTTCCAAGGTTCTGTCAAATTTCGGTCTTCTGATCATATTTGGAAAATCTGGGCTCCAGGGCGTTGTCGTTTCTTTATGTGGATTGTGGTTCACAAGCGCTGCTGGACTGCAGACCGTCTTGCCAAACGTGGACTTCCACATCCAGTTCAGTGTCCTCATCGCGACCAAGCTGAGGAAACAATTGATCACTTGCTCACTAGCTGTGTGTTTGCAAGGCAATTCTGGTTCTCCCTCCTAAATCGCTTTGGGCCGCAAACTCTAGCGCCGACGATCAATGATGCTTCTTTTGAGGACTGGTGGTATAGAGCTGATGAGATGGTCGATAGCAAATTGCAACGAGGCATCAACTCTCTCATTATCCTAGGGACCTAGACACTTTGGAAACATAGGAACAAATGTGTCTTTGATGGAGCGCGAGGGATCTCTTTCTTGTCGGCCCTTGTTCCTAGGGGCTAGGTCGTTCCAGGTCGTGTGTACTTATAGCAAATAGGCGCGTCTGTAATTTTGTGATCCTTTGGGTGTGTGTTGGTGTAATCGGGGTTCTTTACCCTTTTATCCTTCTTCTTTAATATAATGATACGCAGCTCTCCTGCGTGTTCGAGAAAAAAAACGAGATAAAATAGCTCAAAATTAGGAAAAGGTGGTGATAGATATATACTTGTCCACTATGATTTGTTCTAAACAAAGTGTATGCTATGTACAATTGTGAGAAACTTGCATCGCACAAGATCACGGTATTTTTTGGTGATAGATCCTTTATTTTCCACAGGAACGTATCCAGTGCTAACATGCTAACACTTCTCTACAGCCATCCGATCTGCTTCGTATGGCCCAAATTCTTGAGGGTGGAAACACCAACTCACTTATGCAATTTCGCAAAAAACCCCTACCGGTCAGCTCATTTTTTTCCTCCCCCGCCGTCTGGACTTCCTTCGCCCCGCGCCTCCCGTCCGCCCGCTCCGATCCGGATCAGCTGAGAGTGAGAGCCGAGAAGGTGAGGTGCGGCTACTCAAAGAATGCCAAGAAGGCGGCAGCCCCAGCCGTCATCAACGGCGTGTCGCTGCTCGACGCGGCGAGCGTGATAACGGTCTCGGTAGCCCTGGCTCTGGCGCTGGTCGACGAGCGGATGTCGTCGGAGGGCACCGGGCTGAGCCTGGGCCTGAGCAACAACCTGCTGGGGTGGATCCTCATCGGTGTGTTCGGCCTCATTTGGTCCCTCTACACCATCTACACCTCCACCCTTGACGAGGACGACGAGTCCGGTGGCCTCTCGCTCTGAACATATCGCCTGTTGAATCTTTTTTTCTGTACTCTACCTGATATGTGCTCCTGTGTACGTATGTGCTTGAGCATGACCATGGCAATGTTGGTGTAATTGCAGACAAGCATGGCTACTTGTAACTAAGTTTCCTGTGTCTGCGGATGTTAATTAGTTGGTTTCATGAAAGGTTTGCTGCACCTATCATGCATATGCAAGAAGTTGTGCACATGCAGCACTGAATAAAATTTCGATGCAGCTCATGGTGGTCAGTGATGGATTCACTGAAAGCATGTACTGCGGATGCCTGCTCTGTAATTCTGACTAGGAAATTTTAACAAGTCACACTGACACACAGCCGTTAGCTAGAACAGTACTAGTTAATTCATGTAAATGCTATGAATCTTTTCATGGAAATCCCGTAGCAGGGAGTTCCAACTGAATGAAGACTGGTGTAATCCGTGCACAAGCAATTCGCTATTTCCCATGTAATGCGAGAAGAACAACGTAAAGCAGACAATGAATTCGCGATAAATGGAACGAATTGGTCATTCATGTTGCGGCCATTTCAACATCGATCTTAACGGAATTGGGATTTCTTACAGTCAGGTATACAAGATGAAGGTGAAATTATTAAAGGATATAGCAAGCGAATAAACTGACGCAATACACGCAAAAGGAAAGAAAGTGCATCAGCCTGTTCTCAGCTTATAGATTGCAATCGGGCGCGGCGGCGCGATATTTTGAAGCTAGAACGGCATGGGCAGCTGCGGCGGCATCTGAGACGCTGGAGCCGGCTGTACAGGGAGAGGCGGTGGGGGCGGCGCCGGGGTGGCCTCGGACGGAGATGGATCAGACTGATCCAGTTTGTTGTTTCACTTGATTGATCAGGTTGTTTGTTACAGCAGCAGAATTGATCACATATTACAGCATAAACAGTTGAACTACCAAAGCTGTGCTAAAACTCCATCAAAACTATGCCCAGAAAGGTCCCACCAAGCAATTACCATACACATCCCATCCCGTGCAATTACAACTGGAGCTTCAGACAGAATTTTACCCATAGGCATCTTGTGCAAGTTCAAATCCATTGCTAGCAATTGCAGAAACCAGCTCCTCCCTGTGCTCACCAGTCGAACGCGCAATGCACCGCTGCAGGACGCAGCAACCATGGCATTGCATCCCAATATCAAGGCAATGAACTGCAGCAGCCTCGAAGATCGGCTGAAAGTTGTAAATAGTGAACAACATTAGCTGAAAAATTCAGACATGTCGAAGTGGCCTAGAAGAAACTTTTTCCCATCGGTGAGTATCCAAAGATTGCAAATTGCATATCGACATTGGCTAAATTTTACAAGAAATGGGACAACTTCTCTTAACTCTGTAGATTGAGCATTGGCGTCTATTTAGCTACATTATTCAGAAAAGTGCAGATGCCTGCACATATAGTACCTCGTTATCATCGGCCTCGAACGATTGCAAGCACTTTTGCACGACATGATTGCCATTAGGATCCTTGATGAGCTCCAAGAACCCGAGCCGCAGCGCCTCGATGACGAGCTGGATCTCCTCCCTTGTCCTGAGGCTCTCAATCAACTTTTGCACTGCCCTTGTCCTGAAATTAACACAATCACACACAATTAACAAAATTTTAACAGCAATAGTAAACAAGCAATTAATCAATCAACGATATGACATTCTTATCTTACCCGTGAACATTCAGGGAGATTCTGACGAGCACAAGCGGCTCCTTGGTGAGGATGAGCACGAGGCCCATCCTCTGCTCGTCGTCGCACACGGCCCTCGCCGGCGCCGAGCACTGGAAGTCCCATTCATGACGGATGAACGGCGGACGGGCCTGATGAACGGAGCGGGAGGCGGCCTGATGAACGGAGCGAGCGGCACTGGGAGGCGGAACGACGCGAGGAGAAAAATCGCTGATCAGCGCGGGCGGACGGGAGGCGGAACGGCGCTGATCACCGCGAGGAGACGGCGGTGATCGGTGCGGGCGGACGGGAGACACGGGGAGATGGCGCGCGCAGGGGGACGGCGGTGATCGGCGCGGGCGGACGGCCGGCACGGGGAGCCGATCGCGCGGAGAAGAAGTTCAGACGGCGGGGGTTGGAAAAAAATTGACGGGACCGGTAGGGGGTTTTACGCAATAAGGCATGAGTGAGTTGGTGTTTCCACCCTCAGGAATCTGGGCCGTACGGAGCAGATCGAATGGCTGTGAAGAAATGTTAGCATGTTAGCACTGAAAAGGCTATTAGCACTGGATACGTTCCCATTTTCCACTATCATTTGCTTTTAAATAAATGAATGCTCTGTACAATTAAACCCAATTTGGATTGAACAAAGTTTGGGACGCCATCTTGTGTGAAACTTGATCAAGATTATGATTCATTTGGTAATATTTTTACAAGTAATTGTTTCCCACCAAATATGATTAAATTGTTTCCCACTAAATTTTTACAAGGAATTTAACACCCCGCCAAAAGTTCCCCCATAACCCCACGCGCGCGTGCATTACCTGGTTTACCATAACCCCATAGCCACCGATCTGGTTTAGGTGTGCGGCGATCTCCAGCCATTGGATCGCGGGACACGGAGGCGAACGTACAGTCCAGACCGAGCGCTTCGGCCACGAAAGCCTAGCTAGCTCCCTCAGTCGCCTCCTCCCCGGTCTCTCGCCCCAAGTGCCCCACGCCGCCTCCCTCGCTCTCCTCTCTCTCGCCCTTCCAGCTCGCGTCGCCCACCCCTAACCCCGTCCTTCCGCCCCGCCGCCGCCGCTGGAAAAGAAGTACGGGAGGTTGCGCGGCTTGGGATCTGCAGGAGAGAGACTAGGCGGTGCACGAGGCTGAAGGCGTCTTGGTGGAGGCTAGGGTTTCAGCGGCTTGCTCGGTCCTTCAGCCGCTGTCGCCGCGTTCCTCTTCGTCTCAGCAGCCCTCCTCGGTTCGGTTCCTGCCGCAATGCCGACTCATCCAGGCAGCACGCCGCCGCTGACTGCCGCCGCCGACTACATCGGCCAACCTGACACTTCAATAATTGATGCGATCAAGGCTGGGGAGAAATCGCTGGATCTTCCCCGACCTGACAAGTAAGTTTTCTGCTGCATCCAACCCTAATCCATGGATCGAACTGGCAATCACGGTTGGTTTGAGATGCAACGCCCTATGGTGCTGAAGATTCTTTAGGGACTCCATTTAGGCATAGCAGATCTTATAATTTGTGGGATAATTTGGCCCCTGGTGGTAGATTAAACTTGTATTACATATGGTGTACTAATAATTTTTTTTCTAAAGTGATACTAGTTCAGGGCTACGTCAGGAAGGTAGATGTGCAATTTTTTTTGTAATATTAATGAATCCTCAGGCCTGCTACTACTTTGTTAGTTGCTTCTATCCAGAACATATTAATCAGTACATCCTTCTATCCAGAATAGATAAACAAGTAGAATTGACGACTGCACACCATAGTATTTAACACTTAGATTAAACTTATAATAGATCAACCCCACCTGAAAGGTAATCTGATGTCTTTATGCAATGTACAAATCTTTCAATTTTAATAGCTCATAATGCAGAGTTGGATTGACAGTGCTGTACCTTTTCATTATGCGTGAGAAGTCATACCCCCCAGTATCTTTTATTTTTCTGTCCATGAAAAATTTGTTTGCAACAAAGTTTCATATTTAAAAATTCATGCTTTGTAACAGCTAACAGTACTTGTACATTTACTATTCTGAATCATTACTTATTAGGCATCATGTTAATAAAGTCACTTTTCTCAATTTATACTGTGCCAGGTTGATCGGAGAGATTTGGAATATCAAGTTTGATTGCGTTGGGGCAGATCCAGAAGTTGAAGTTGTCGAGTTAGAACTTGACAGGGCTTATATCATATTTTACAACTTGCTGTATATCAAATCGAAGCTTGGGTACTCTGGGAGGGACTTCTTATTTTATAAGAAGCGATGTGGTAGGGCTCAGGCAAAGCTCGAGGCGCTCGATTTTAACCACCAAACAGAAGCCATGCTATCAGAGAATGAGAGGGAGCAACAAATCAGATTTGTGCTAACAAAAGATCAACCGAGAGGTTTGCAAGTGAGCATAACCCCCATCAAGCGACCAAGGCAGCAGCCAAATGGTGATGAACCAACTTCAGGAGTAGATATTGATGCATACAAGAAATGGCTTGCAATACTGCAACGCGAAGACCCAGAGACACGTAAGTTAAGTTGCCAGACTCATTGCATTTAATATAAGATGTGTTGTTTCGACCAGACAGCTAACATATTTGTTAAGTGCGGCTTTACAAGATGACTACAGGGAGGAAACAATCCTAACTTATAAAGCATGGCTAAGGCAGCAAGGCGATCTTCCAGAAATCAGTAATTTCTTTTGATCATTGTCAGAGTACTAACATGTAATGTAATATTTGCAAACGGTTAGAGACTGTTACAGTAGCCAGTAGGATCTGTAGGGATTATTATTCATTATCCAGACTCCAGAGAGTAGAGATTAGAGATAGTTTTGTATCTGATTGGTGATTGCCCATCTACAATTCTAGCTTACTGCATCCCCTTTAGTTGAAATCTTAAATGCTGGAACTTCTGGAGATTAAGTGTTAAGTGCTTGCAAGTTGCAACTGCAGTGAACTCATACTAATTCAGTTGGTGTTGCAGTTCTTTTTATGCTATCTAAAACTGAAATCCTTGTTTGTAGTGTTCTGTCTGTTAGTACAGCCGTACAGGAGATGTTCTTTTATACTGCAGTGAACTGAGGTTTTACATCCATAGGTTATTAGATGTTTACAGTGTTTGGTCTGTTAGCACAGAAGATTATTTTACCTGATCACATAAATGAGAATGGTTATTTACATGTACATGTTGATATATACATATATAATCACTACTACTGAATGTATTTTAAGATCGATGCAAATAATCGAAATTCAAACCAATCTCTCATTTTTTTAATAATTGTAGTACCTTAGCACGAATTTCGAATAATTTTGAAGGACTAAGATAGTACATGTATCTATGTAATGTATGGTGATGATCAGTTCGGCTGAAAACCTCAGGGCTTATGGTTGAAAATACTGTAGCTGGCTGAAAAAAGCACTGTAGCTGACAGAGGCTTATTTAGCATAATTAAATTTAAAAAAATTTAAAAATATAAAAAATATGTTAGCCCATTACGTATAATACAAACAAATACGAGACAAAAAAGAACCGGCAAAAAAGATCAACAAAAAGCCAAAAGTTCAGAAAAAGACAAAACTTATGAATAGTGAAAAATAAGCCAGAAGCCGAAGCCGAATTGAATATGTGGTGTTGAATTTTTTTTTCTCCATAAATTAGTACTTTTCTTGCTGGGATCTATGCTCCGAAGCTTATCTAGGTCCCCTTTGATATTTTTCATAGTTTTATGAAAAACTATTGTGTTACAAACATGCTCAATTATATACCGTTTATTCAATCGTCAGCTAAATGATAGAATTAGGCCCCCTTTGATATGTTTTATAGTTTTCTACAAAATTCCTGTGTTTGAAATGAGCTCAATTATATATTGTTTAGGCCGATCCGTTAGCTAATTGACAGGCTTTTCTCCACCCTTGTCATGTTTCCAAGAACATGATAGCAAGAAAGGGGTGACATAGCAGCTCGTGGCGCCTAAGATGAAACATTGAATCGAACAAGCCCTGCGTCAATTCCCGTCTAGTCTACTATACCTGAACAGTATGTGAAATGCCAACTAACTGCTCCATGCATAAGACACAAGTTAAACGCGCGGTCGAACCCTTGTGGCCTGCATAGTGCATGTAACATATGATATGTCTGCTTAATATATAGTGTGCTTAATTAAAACAGTGCAGGACGGTTGGTGAGAGAGTATTCAAACATTAAAAACCTTCCTCATGGACCAACACGGTTTCTATTATAAATTGTTCACCAATTGATAATGAAAAATGTTTTGGTTGCAACAGCAAGTTTAGTTTTGGGTTGGTCGGAGATTAACTTCAACAGGATTGTTTAATTTCCTTGTCTTGCAACACCTAAATATACGCAAAAATAGAAAAAGACCAACAAATTATGCCATATTCTTTTTCAGTTTTTAGTTCCAGCTTTTGACTTTTCTACAGTAACTAGCTTTTAAACGGAATGTCTTTTAAGATGAGTCTACTAGTTAATTGTAGTGCATACTGTACCGACTTTATTTATATCGGCAAAAATCGCACGTGAGTTTCTGTTACTCTGTAATCTCTTGTATGAATAGCCCAAAAGCCACAAGCCGCAGCCAAAAACCATAAATCTCAGCAAAAAAGAACAGACCCTAAGATAAAACTGTCCGAGAGAAGCCTCTCTCACTAACTTTGCCTAGTTCATATGTTATTGGTTCTGCTACTGCGTTCTATATATTCAAAATCTGTGACGGATAAATTAGCATGCATGATTGGCTCATATTAGCCCAGAGGCGGATCCAGTGCCAATAAAGATTCTGTGGAGACACATGCCCCACCTAAATTTTAGTTAACATCTATTTCAATTAAAATTTTATCAATTAAAAATGATTCTATTAGGCCTATAATTAGTTCAAAAAAAGCAGAAATCAAGCCCAAAGTCGTTTGTGTCCACTCAATTTTCATTCTAGATCCGCCTCTATATTAACCATCATTTGGCTGATTCTCATAGTTAGTAAATCAGGTATGAATGGCCGAACTTTCATACCCATGTGAAATGACTCTTTTGCCATTTGCAATCCTTTTGCCCTTGTGAAATGACCCTTTTTTCCCTCTTTTGCTTTCATTCTTTCTTCCCCCGATTTAACTATCGAGGTAGGGGCTAGCGGCCACGACCAGGTGTTGTGGCTGTCGTCGTAGGTGTCGTTGTTCTTGCAGCTTTAATTGGTGCTAATACGGTGTTCTTCTGCAGCGTAATGGTATTTCGTGCTTCTAAACGACACTGGATTTTATATGACTAGTTACACTGGATTGATCGTGCGCGTTTCATGATTTTTTTTTTCAGGTTGTGGTTGTCGAATGCTTCCGGCGTCGACAACTGACGCGCCGACCAATAAGCAGGATCCTTGCAAAGAGTCCGAGACCAAGACCAACGCGTTGTTACAGTTCAACATCGGACCGAAGCACGATGTATATAACATAATCGGGAAGACGACTGTTCGTGTCGCTAACACCGTTCACACTTACACTGGATTATTAACTCAATATTGAACTTCTCCAGCAGCTGAGCAGCCTGCCCTGCCCGGCTGGCCCTATAAATTAAGGAGCTCTTATGCTCTGCAACTGCAACATACCACACAGCGAACAAAGAAACCAAGCATCTGGAGCTAGCCGAGTCCTCAGAACAAGCGAGACTGTTTACGACCGCACGCTTGCAGCCATGAAGGTAGAGCGCGAGCTCCACATGAGCCGGGGCGACGGCGAGACCAGCTACGCCACCAACTCTAGGCTTCAAGTCTGTACTTCTGCATTACGTACATGTCCCCTGTGTATCGCTACACTAGTGCAGCGCTGTTGCACATCTAACAGCGCACAACTGACGGTAACATGCATGCATTCATGACATGTTCTTTGTAGGAAAAGGCCATACTGAAGACGAGGCCACTGCTTCACAAGGCCGTGGAGGAAGCGCAGGCGTCGCTCTCCCTCCCGGGCATGATGATCGTGGCCGACCTCGGCTGCTCTTCGGGGCCCAACACGCTCCGCGTCGTCTCCGAGGTGCTCGGCGCGATCGCCGACCGCTGCGAGAGGCAGGGCCAGCCGACCACGTACGTCCAGTTCTTCCTCAACGACCTCCCCGGCAACGACTTCAACCTCATCTTCCAGTCCCTGGAGCTGTTCAACAAGCTTGCTGCGAAGGAGATGGGGGAGGCGCTGCCTCCCTACTACATTGCCGGATTGCCAGGCTCCTTCTACACCAGGCTCTTCCCTGACCGCTGCGTTCACCTCTTCCACTCCTCCTACTGCCTCATGTGGCGCTCCAAGGTACGCACAAACCGAGGAAAACATCGGTGCACATGGCATGCATGTAAACAAATATCAGCATGCGGTACTGCATGTGGAGCACACGCACGTTGTCTCACCGACCTGAGCACACGCACATTGTGATTTGTGACGTATGTGTCTAGGTGCCTGAGGAGCTCGCGAGAGGCGCGATGCTGAATGAGGGCAACATGTACATCTGGGAGACCACGCCGCCGGCGGTGGTCAAGCTGTACCAGAAGCAGTTCCAGGAGGACTTCTCGCTGTTCCTCAAGCTGCGTTACAATGAGCTCGTCGCTGACGGCCAGATGGTGCTGACATTCCTAGGCAGGAAGAACAAAGACGTGTTGCGCGGCGAAGTGAACTACGTGTATGGGCTGCTTGCCCAGGCTCTTCAGTCCCTAGTCCAAGAGGTACATATTCCAGTGGTGGAGCCTAGAGGAGAACATAAATGGGGTCAATCTAACATCGTATACTTAGATATTGTTATCAAAAAAGAGGGGGGCTACTTTAGTGTTATGTTAGCATCGTCATGCACTTAATGATTTAACTGAATTCAACTCATGAACTGTGAACTGAACTCAGTTATTGTTTCTGATGCACGGCAGGGACGTGTGGAGAAGGAGAAGCTGAACTCCTTCAACCTGCCATTGTACTCACCTTCGGTCGACGAAGTGAAGGTAGTGATTAGACAGAGTGAGTTATTTGACATCAATCACATCGAGCTCTTCGAGTCGAACTGGGACCCCCATGATGACTTGGACGGTGATCTGGTGCTCGACAGCACTCAGAGCGGCGTCAACGTCGCCAGGAGCATAAGGGCTGTGGCTGAGCCCCTGATTGCACACCATTTTGGCAAGTATATACTTGACGATCTCTTTGAGATATACGCGCAAAATGTCGCAAAGCACCTCGAGAAAGTGAAAACCAAGTACCCTGTCATTGTCCTTTCCTTGAAGGCGAGGCGCTGAGCTAGCCCCAACATCGACATATTTGCCCATACTAGTTGCTTTGAGTCTCACGCATAAGAGCAAATTTAATAAGGTTGACTGTGCTAGCTACAAGGGAATCCATATCTGCATAGTCCTATGTGGAGGTGAGAGAAAAGGAGAGAGAGAGAGCCAAGCCGGCTCCCATGCAAGAGTCAGGCTATAGCACAGGAAAAGAGACGTTATCCATGCATGTACCAATAGAACTAACAGCTATACCCATGCATGTATTAAATTATCAATACCCATGTATGTATTAAATGATTGAGAGCTCTTATGGAGACAACTTATAGCCAGCTTATTGTATGAGATAGCTGCATCATTATCTTTTGATGACATAGAAATGTATTGGAGGTAGCAGCTATCTATACTATTAAACTTGCTCTAACTAGTTTTATTGTGCAACCAATGGAGAACTGCGGATTAAATGGATAGCTTATCATTTCCTTAGATGGTAGCAATGATAGAATTTTGGACACATGTAGCCCTGTTGCTACCAAAAATTCCAGTTCTGATCCCCTTCGCACGATAATTCCGTTCGTAGCCCCCCATCCACCGCGTGACTCGCCGGCGCCGACACGTGTCCGGTTGTGCAGTCCCGGACCGCACGACCGCACTGTAGCTAGGTCGTGCGATCCCGGACCGCACGACCCCCCTGTGCATCGCTTCGGACCGCGCGACTGCTTCTCCCGACCGCACGTCCCTCCTGTGCATTGCCCCGAGCGCACGACTGGTTTGCCGATCGCACGACCAAGATTCCCACCGCACAACTCCAGGCGTCCGACCGCACGTTCACAAAAAAACATTACTTCAAAAGAAACAACAGAAGAGAGGCGGAAGATATATATGGAGCATGTAGCTGACTTTGGATCGATACAAATCACTTGCAGTTTGCTACATATGTACGTACCGCTAGTACGTGCAAAATCAGGTTATGTTACGTTTGTTCAGATAAGATGTCGCTGTACGTACGAACTACATAGGCGTGAAAAATATATGTATACATCACTGCAGGGTGTAAATAAATTCAGATTTTATCGGCAGATCGAAGCTAAGTAGCATACGGTAATGGGATCAGCAGGTAGAGAACGAATCAGACAGGTCAGACGCTTGGAGTCGTGCGATGGAAATCTCGGTCGTGCGGTCGGCAAACCAGTCGTGCGCTCGGGGCAATGCACAAGAGGAACGTGCGGTCGGGAGAAGCAGTCACGCGGTCCGAAGCGATGCACAGGGGGGTCGTGCGGTCCAGGACCGCACGACCGGACACGTGTCGACACCGGCGAGTCGCGCGGTGGATCGGGAGGCTACAAACGGAATTATCGTGCGAATGGGGCCAGAACTGGAATTTTTGGTAGCAACAGGGCTACATGTGTCCAAAATTCGCAATGATAGGACTTTCAGTTCTATGTGTTGATGATGTATTGTACTTTGTGTGAGGTTATTGAGTATCAAGGAGATTAATTGGTATAAAAGAAATGAAATATGCGTCTTGCACCTTTGCTGGAAAGTTTGATGCGTTGGCAAAAAATTTGCCAGGAAAACTTTGTTTAACACCAAAGATTATTCCTTTAGTAATGTCGTAACGTGACAATTTGTCGAACATGAAGAACTTTGGGGCCTATCCTTGACAAAGTTTTCGCTATTAATATTAAGCAGTAAAAAAAAGACTGTAGGGTTCATGGACCGCATAGCTCTCCACTTCGATCTGCCATCAGTTACAGAAAGCTTAAGCTCCGGCGTGCAAGCTTGCCCTAATTTCTCTTTACCCCTTCTTAGGCATATGGAAAATGTAACTCCTCGGCTTGACATAAGTCCAGAATATCCCCACCAACCCATTCCTTCTGAAATTAAACTATCTTTCACAAACTACTAACATCAATACAATATCCAAGCTTTCACAAAATATTAAATTAAGCTTAAACATGACGATATTGAATGGAACAAATCTTAACATTTAATTGAAGCAATAACAATAACGAAGATAATCCAATTGTTGAGACTATGCAAAGGTACTTTATTTGATTGTAACTATACTAATAGGTTTATGTTCTAAAGGAACTTATTAACCAACAGCTAGAATTTTTATAAACAAAATTACTAATAATGAATATTTATTGACTAATGTGATAAGTAAAACAACGCCGGTGCATGAATTAATTTTTGTGCTACTTCCTCCCCATATATGACGCCTTCAAAATTACTAATAATGAATATTTATTGAATAATGTGATAAGTGAAACAACGCCGGTGCATGAATTAATTTTTGTGCTACTCCCTCCCCATGTATGACGCCTTCAAAATTCACCTAAAAACAACAACATAAGCAATGTTGAGTCCACGACTCAACAAGCACATAATAAAATGATAAACGGTATTAAAACATGTCACTAAGTAATCATGTCAATTTGCAACTATCTCATGTCCATATATCTTTTCATTAATATCATGCACATATTTCATCATCTCTTTTATCTTTTCACGAATGCCATGCATATGTCTCATTATCGCTTTTGCTTATACCGGTATAGCAGAGTGTAATACTCATCGGTGTCCACCCATGTGTAGTATCCATTCGTTTAATCACCTGTGACATGCTAAAATGAGGTGTTTCCAAATTGACGAGTTCCCGAGTTGGACACTTGAGCTACCTAGACAAGTTTTCTGTATAGTTGTTAGTTGTTTTCTTCATGTTGTTGCTAGTAGCCACCTGAAAATTAACGATATGGTCTTGTACGTTTATATACTTTGTTTGGTCCATCTAATTATAAATCTGAATAAGTTTTATACATACATATATATATAGAAAGCTGAAATGGGGCACCATGGTGCCCGGGCACCAAACCTCTCTGCCTTTGGATTGCTTTTAGATGCGTGCTAGATCAATAGTATGGAAAGGAAGTCATTAATATAGATGGAAAGTCTTAATCATGGATGGAAAATCTCACTCATAGATGGAAAGTCTCACTCATGGAGTCTGGACACCATGATACCCCTTTTATTTTTATAAATATATATATAAGAGACATTCGACTTTTGTGGGCCCTAAGCGAGCTCCTGTCGCCCATGCCCAAGAACGGCCCTGCTTCTTCGTCGGCACCAGAGTAATTAGGCCATCCTATTCATCATTGACACCGTGAAAGCTTTCGTCATCTTCACCAAACTCTCCTAACGCCGTCACATTTGACCATCTTTTTGACTACTCTTATTCCCGCTCACCAGATGCGATGTTTGATGCTTCACACTTCAATCCAGCAGCGGCAATCGATCGGGGTCCTCTCTTCTTCCACAAAGCATGCTTGAGTTGGCTCTGATTGGAGTATTGAGGACTTACTCGATCTCCTACTGTCTGCTTGCTCTGGAACGTGGGAAGGCCCCCCTGCGAAATCATCGTCGGGAATGAATCTCGGGGTGCCGAGGATCCCCATGGTGCTCTGTAACATCCCCTAAATTTTTCATAAATTTGAAAAACAATTGAATTTTCAAAAACTTTTGCAAATTCTCAAACTAGAGCCTAATCCTCACCAATCTACACCCAAATCACGCACGAATCTTGAAGCAATATCCTCCATCCACCCAATTTCGCGCGGCTACTGTGCATGACCGAAAAATCTTCCCCGCCGCCTACACCCTCCCGCCACCGCACCTCTTCCAGCTTCTTCCCGCGCCAGCACATGCCGCCAGCTTGCTGCCGCCTCCCACGTCGCCTCCCGCCCCTGCCCGAGTCTTGATGATTGCCCGGCCAGCTGCGCTGCCTCTCTCTCTCTCTCTCTGCGCTCCCTGCCCCGCCCCAGTGCCAACCGCCTCACAGCCTCTCTCAAAAACCCTGCACGCCTCTACTAGCTCCCGCAAGTGCCCACGAAGCTCCCCGACCCACCGAATTGAGCCGAAGACCGCTGGAGAGCCGCCGGTGCCAAAAACCCCCAAAGAACCCTAGTTTCCAATCCTGGTACTCCGGCCGATTAAAATTCAATTGCTCGCTCCGGTAGCACCCCCAAGCTCCCAGAAACTCGCCCCAATCGCCGCCCTAGCTTCTCGAAGCTTCTCCTTCCCGGGCTCCAAGCGCCGCCTCGGAGCTTCTCCTCCTCACCGTGGCCAGCTCCGCACAAGTCTTCACAACCCTGACCACCGCTCCCATGGTCTTGCCTCATCCCCAGAGATGCTCAAAAGCCGACCTAATTGCCCCAAGAAGCCCCTAGTCGACCGCAATCCCAAAAATCACCGTGAGGAAGATGACCTCGCCGCCGGCGATTGCCGCCCCCGCCGGGCCCGCAAACACCAAAAATGGAACCCTGGCATCGTGCCGAATCCAACCATACCCTTGGTGTGCGTCGCGGTTCGTCGTAGCTCCGCCGACCGCCATCACCTCCATCCTCTGTCCCTGCGCGCGCGTGCGGGCCGAAGGAGGAAGAGGAACAGTGCGCGAGCACTGTTCCCCCGACCGCACTGTGCCGACGTGGCTGGACCCAGCCAGCTCGCCCGCGCCCGACCGAGCCAGACTGACCGGGTTGCGCCGAACCGCATAGACCGGACTCGATGAACAGTACACCGAGCCCAATGAATAGTGACCGACCCAAAGTCCAAAAATTGATGTTTATACTCCCCAGATCCGTTTCGAGCCCGCCAACCCAAATATCAAGTCCAATTCCCCATATAGCCCTCCTATAAACCTAAAAACCCAATTTAGTGAAGTTTCCAGAATGTCTTTATTCTTTTGAATTTTATTATTTTATTATTCCTAGCTCATTTTTCGTCGAGCGTGGAATTAAATTGATTTTCTTTATTTTGCGCTAGCACGTGACGTCGAGGATCAGCTGATTCAAGAATACGAAGCTTCAGATCAAGATCAAGGCCCAGAAGTTGAAGAATACGAAATTGTCGAAATCATAAGCCCGCAAGGCAAGTCACATGTTTTTGATCATATTGAAATCCCATTAAATTACATTATTTATTTAATGTATTTTCATTATTGATAGTTGTGAACTGATAATTGCTTAAAACAAAGATTTAGAATGGCATGCTATCTAGATAATCCTACCACTGAGAAATAGCCCTGTTTACCTTGATGGTCATATTCACCTTGACAACCTTAGTAAGAATTAACATATGGTATAAATGTATACAAGATCATTTCATTCAGTATGATACACTACTAAGTGACTCTGGCCGTTGGCCGGTAGGTTTGAAAAACCCGGAGAGGGTAGGGTGGTATGGGACACCGTACCCTAGGCCGGTGATGCTGGTGTGTAAGTTAGGGTAAAAATGGTGTGGAGGTCCGTGTAGGACTTCGTCCACCGCCTTACCCTGAGCCTGAGGCTGCGGACCTCAGGAAAAGTATAAGGGCAAGAACCTTATGCCAAGTAAAAGACACAGACATCGCCCAACCACAAGCGTTGACTCGTCAACCCTGGTCTAGTAGCTGCTCAAATCGATTGAATATCTACAACTTATTTCGGGGACTCCGATTAAGGGATGTCCCGCGTACACAAAGTTGGTATGGAAACGATGAGACCATATTCAACAACGGTAGGATTACACGGAGTCGATGTGCGACTTTCTGCGTGGGCCAGCGGAATGCCGACTGCCTGTGTTGCCTCGTCCCTACCGGGTAGAGGCTATATAAAGAATTGAGCAGCGAAAAACCATGTTTTCTTAATATCAGACGTGGAATTAAGAAATCTTGTGGGTAAAGCAGGGCAGCTCTGCAGAGGGAAATAAATGGTATTCGAATACGCCGTGCTTCCGGTTAATGAAGTTGTGTTAATTGGGTGATTCCAAAAACAAGGCATAAGTAGTGTTTATGAGATTGTTAAAGTGAGTAATGATGAGACTTTATCTGATAACAGAAAACCCCTGATCTTAAGGAGCAAATGTTTTAAGTTTTACTTGATTGCAAATAAAACTGCATCCACCTCATAATAAAACCACTATACACCCTCCACCCGAGAACCCTGGCAATTAGTTATATAGTATTTCCACATGTGATTTGCTGAGTACGGGGTGGGAGTACTCAGGCTTGCCGAATTTTCCCCCAACAGATACCATAAGAAAAAGGAAGCAATTCAAGATTTCGCATTAGGGTTACGACCGCACTCAAGCGTTCCTGTGGAGTTTTCTTCGGCTCTTTTGTATGTAAGTTAAGTTTTGGGCTTGAATGTCGTATTGTCATTAAAGCTGACCACTAGGCCTTACTTTAATCCAATTAACTCTTTTTAAATGGCTTGTAAGCAGGCATGATACACTGTTAAGCCGCAACAGAACTCCTGGGCTGTTGCAGGCCGTACGACGTCCCTGTACCCAAAAATTGGGGGCGTTACATGCTCGCCGCGCTGGATCGCCTCGTTTTGCCAGGGATCTCCAAGGCGGGCTCGTCTTACCGATGCAGTCGCCTTCTCTCTCACTCTTACTCATCTCTACTATTATATAAAGAGGAGTTGGTGGTCATCGGTGCGTTCTCCTCTCCCCTCTTTATAGCCATCCGATTTGATCTGAACCATTCGGCTCTCTCGTCCTCTCTCTCAGGATCCAACCGCCCATCCCATCCACTTCCCCTTCTCTATATGAAGTTGGTCATGCAGTAAGTTCTATCTCACCATTTTTATAACTCCGTTGCAACGCACAGGTCTCTAACTAGTTTCAAAAAAACTCTTGGAATGCTAGATTTTCCCGTTCCTACCGAAAATCCGGCGTTCCGAGTTGGAGTCACGGTTGCACGCTTGCACTCTTTTTTATGGCTCCGTGATGATTCTGTTGGGCGTACATCGCCCGTCGGATGGAGCTAAATGTAGCATGTGTTCTTTCTGACTTATAATTTATAACCTTTTCAAATAAATAAATAAATAGATCGTCCACTATTTTTAGTAACGGCTTACTGAAAATCTTTTTAAAGTGGCTAAGAAAGCACCCATATTCCGTTCCGTCGGGAGTGGTGGGGCTTCGGATCACGTTTCCGGAGAGCTCTCGGCTCGGGGTTCTTTTGGGCTCTTGCGTTCCACACCTTTCGGTGGGTCGGGCTGTTGGATAGTGTCGGCGTCACCGTTCCTAGTTCTGCTAAGCGCACTCTTCTCTTGTCTGGAGAATTTGTCTTGAAAACTTGGTCCTCTTTTGAAGAGCACTATGGTGATTTTAGAGTAGGATTTGCAATCGTCCAGGTCTTCACTCTTTGAGCAGCGCTTCCATGTTTCTCCACTTTTGTAGAGGTTACACAAATCTCAATGCAACACCAAGTACACGTTGCAGTGTTGTTCCATTTTATTTTGTTTTCTGTCCTAAGGGATACAGCTAATTAAACGTGATTATCATTTAGGGCTCAGCAGATGAAAGGTTACAAAATCAAATACCATGACAAACTTGTATAGGTTACAAAATCAAATACCATGACCAGCCACTGGACAGCCTGCTTTTTCTTTGAGTGTTACTGTGGTTGTACGAGCTGTCAAAGTATATTGGTGGTGATCGGTTCGGCTGAAAGCCTCATGGCTTATGGCTGAAAACACTGTAGCTGGCTGAAAAAAACACTGTAGCTGACAGAGGCTTATTTACCATAATTAAATTTAAAAAAATTTAAAAATAGAAAAAACATATTAGCCCATCACGTATAATGTAAACAAATACGAGGAAAAAAGAACCGGTAAAAAAACTCAAAAAAAAGCCAAAAGTTCAGAAAAAGACGAAATTTATGAATAGTGCAAAAATAAGCTGAAGCCATATTGATCAAGGCGAATATCTTGTGGTACTAGGTTTTTTGGGAAATATTTTGTGTTATTGAGGTCAAGTATTCACGGAGCAAAAGCATGTCTTGGAGCTGAAGTGGCGTGCGCAAAGCAATGGAGAGCACTATGGCCACCGAAAAGAAAAATGTAGAAAGCACGTCCTGAGGTGAGCCTGGCCTCTGCCAAAGTAACAGGCTGCGGTGTGTACCTTGAGTGCGACACTGCCCCAGTTTCCAGATTGCAGATTTTGGCCAAGCAGCTCACACTACCAGCCTTGCTCCACTGATCCAAAGCTCCGCTTCAAGACTGGTCGCCCATTCGCCATGGGCTCCTACCACTACAGCACCTCGCAATTCTTCGCCGCCGGTGACTCCAATCCCAACCCCGCCGCTCATAAACCCACCACCGTGCGAATCCCCATCACCTTCCCTCCGGAGAGATCGCCGGACGTGGCGGCCGCCAAGATCCAGGCGGCTTTGCGGGGCCACCTGGTCCGGAGGCACGCCGCGGCCGTCCGCTCCGCCGACGCCGAGGCGTCGCGGCTTGAGCGGCTGCTCCGGCGTCAAGAGACCGTGGACGCCGTCCGCGGCGACGAGCGCGAGCGCGCGCGGTTCTCGGAGGCGCTCATGGCCGTGCTGCTCCGCCTGGACGCCGTCCCGGGGTACTACCCGGCCGTGCGGGAGGCGCGGCGCGCCGTGAGCCGCCGCGTGGTCGGCCTCCAGGAGGTGTTCGACGCCGTGCTCGCGGCGCCCGAGGCCGACACGTGCGGGGTCCCGGAGAGCCTGGAGCAGGTTCTTGAAGGGATCTGGGGCAGTGCCGGTGGAGAGACGCCGGCTGCGCCGGCGACGGTGGTGGTGGTGGAGGGGAGGAGTGTTACGTGCTGGGGGAGGTTTTTGTGGGGAGTGTAGCGAGTAGCGTGTGCGCCCGTGTGGGTAGTGTACTACCAAGTATTTCGTGGATGTATACCATGGAAATGAATACTTATAGTGATATACTTATTTTGAAATTTGTCATTTGATAAGAATTTTTGGCACATATAGCATGTTTAAAACTCGTATTTATAAAAATAGCCGTATACGCATGGAAATAACAAAAATAGCACTTTTACCGTCCAGTCACCAGACGACGACGCTCTGCAACTGACACGTAGACTACCGGAGTCTGACTATCGTGCGGCAGGCGTCTGCCGCAAGGCCACCATGCGGCAGCACGCTTGCCACCCCGACACCATGCGACAGGTGGCTTGCCACCCCTCCACCATACAACAAGTAATTAAGCCGGCTTAATTACTTGTCTAAATTAGTATTTTTATATATAATATTTTTTAAAATTTTTAAATATTGTAAATGAATTCAAAAAATTACGAAATTTTATGTGCAGTCTTTTAATATAACGTACTTCATTGTGTAATATTTTGACAATTTTATCCATCCTGAATGTTACTTAAAAATTTGTACGATTATGATATTTGTAGGAGTTATTACATATAACAAATGAGCTCTAAAAATTATAAAATTTTATGTGTAGCTTTCTGATCAAATTAATTCATGTTAATTTTATGATTAAATTAACATGACAAATTCAGAGCACATAAAATTCTAAAAATTACACAATTAGGTTGACTTTGTCAGAAGTCTGTACATAAAATTTTATAATTTTTTGAGCTCGTTTGCTATATGTAATAACTCATGCAAATATCATAATTGTGTGAATTTTTTTATCAATATTTAGAGTGTATAAAATTATCAAAAAAACTATACAATGAAGTTGTTGGAAGGCTTTACATTAAATTTTATAATTTTTTGAACTTATTTATGATATTTAAAATTTTGAACAAATATAACATATAAAATACTAATTTAGACAGGTAATTAAGCCGGCATAATTACTTGCCATATGGTGGAGGGGTGACAGATCACTTGCCGCATGGTAGCCGAGCGACAGGCATCTGCCGCACGGTGGCCGGGCTCCGATAATCTATGTGTAAATTGCAAGGTACTGCCGTCCAGTGACCGGACGGTAGAACTGCCATTTTTGTCATTCTCGCGTGCATGCAGCTATTTTTTGCAAACGGATGCAAAACACATTATATGTATGGGGAAACTCCATTTGACAAAGAGCCCACTTGTTTATTTCTCCTTCTGCTGAATTCTGGTTATACTTGAGTTGGAAATATTTCGTTTGATGTTGTTTCGCTCAATTCCTGTTCTCTATGAATTTTTCTGGAGTTTTCCCACAGTAATTTGGCATAGTGAAAAAGGCAAAATACTGCGAGACTCCCCCGTTCGATGAACCAATCAGCGACAGTGCAACACGCTAGTTCCCATGATAAATTCGTATTGGCTTTTATCTATGACTTTGGGTTTTAGATTATAAATAGTAATAATTTATAGAGAAAACGTAGAATAGAGAGAAACTCACATACGATTTTACTCGATATAAATAAAATCACTATAATTGACTAGTAAATAACACTTTAAAAAGATATATTGTTTAAAAATTAGATACAATAGAAAAAATATTTATTATAAAAATAGATTTTAGAATTCAATATGAACAGAGGTATGATCCAACACCATGCTTGCGCTGCCATGTCCACTTGGACAAGCACTTTGGTCACTGTAATTCGTACGTTACAACATTGCATTGCTGTTCGGGAACTCGCTTGTGTTGTATTCGTCTACAGGCTCAGTCAGGGCTCCATTCGAAAGGGCTCGGCTTTTTTGGCTTACTTTGTAGTATCTAGATTTTGAAAGGTGTGTTTTTAAAGATATATTAATAAAAATTATAGTAAAAAATATACTGAATTTACTTGTACACCTGTCACAAACAGCCGTCGTCGAGTTTCAACGTTCACCTTCGTGTTTCTCGCAAAGTTCAGCCGTTCCCGTACTGTACTCCTACTGTAGTCAGACAGTTACTGTAGTCAGACAGTCATTAGTAGCACTAGTTGGCAGTATCCTTGTAAGTTGTAGCCCATTTTACACGGGAGAAAGCAGGGCTTACGCATCTTTGACACAGGAACGAGGACAGACAGCAACAGCAAGCAAGAACTGGTGATCAACAACCTCCAGCTCCAATTAGGGTGAAAATGTAATCTCCTTCTGATAATGATTGCATGGACCGATGTCTCGAGCGCTAAGCTTCAGAGCTCCCAGAAAACAACTCTCGCCAAAAGAAAAGGTTTTCACAGCTAAGGTGCAATTTCTAAGCTTTTTTTAAGGATGTTACAACTTACAAGCTCTTTTTGTAAGTAAATTGCAACTTCTAACTGCAAGTATCATTAAGAAGCCTATGAACCTGTTTTTGTTGAGATTTATAGTTTTTGGTTGTGGTTTGTGGCTTTTAGACTGTTTGTATAAGAGATTACAGAGTAATAGAAGCTCACATGTGGTTTTTGCTATATAAATGAAGTCGATATATTATGTACTATAATTAACTAGTATATTCTTTTAAAAAATATTTTGTTTAAAAGTTAGTTATCGTAGAAAAATTAAAAGCTGGAAAAAAACTATTTCTACAGATGTTTTGTCGAGGGATTTCTAAGTCGTGATGTGAGCACCTCGCAACAGAGAAAAAAAAAACCACGCAACACAACTACACAAGCTGCAAAAAAGAAAGGGTTGAGCCCAGCGTCTCCCCATCCAGCCTACCCGGCCCAATCTCCAGCCGCACGGCTAACACCGTAACAGAAACCAACCAACGTCATCCAGACGGCCTCCCGTCCTGTGACTCTCATCCACGCCGTCCGTCCAACCCGGATGCGGACTCGAGCCACCAACCCATCCCTTTTGACTCCCACCGCTGATAAATCGCTCAGAAAAAAAAAAACTCCCCTTGCCGTGCTGTGCTGTGTTCTACCACTAAATCCAGTAACCCCCCTCTCTCTCGTCGCCACCGCCTCTAGCCTTCCCCTAAAACTCCACCCCCTCCGCTTCGCCCATCTCACCGCCATCTCACTCTCGACTCCCTCCTTTCCTTTCTCCCCTCTATTCTAATTAAGCGCCAAACGGGGGGCATTTGAATTGGCCGCGGCCTCCGCTTCGAGCGCCTTCTCGAACCTTCTCGAGCCCCCCTCTCCCCTAGGGTTTCGTTTCGCCTCCCCCTCCCTCGCGCGGCCATGGGGGGCTCCGCGGCGTCGCCTCAGGCGGCACCGGGGAAGCGGCGGCGCGGCGGCGGCGGAGGGGACGGCGCGGGGATGAGGCGGGTGGCGGAGATCGTGATGGTGCTGGCCGCGGCTGGGGAGGTGAGGGGTGGGAGGGAGCCGACGGCGGCGGAGAGGGCGCTAGCGGCGGAGGCGAGGGAGAGGCTGGCCGCCGCCGTCGCCGAGGGGGCTGTGCGGCCGAGGGATCTGTTCCCCGGTGAGGCGGTGCGCGCTGTCGTTGAGGATCTCGGGCTCAACAGGGCCAGGGACCCCGTCTCCATGGGATTCCGCCCGCCCAAGGCCTCCATCGCCGACAGGCTGATGCTTACTAAGCGCAAGGTTTGGCAATTCTCTATTTTCGCTTCCACCCGGTTGATAGCCTTGTGGTGAAGTAATACTAGTGACGAAAATTGTAGCAATTTGGTGATGATTGCGATATGAGAATGCTCGTGGTATTTTAGAACTTCGTTAGTTAGGGTGACACTGCTGCTCGCAAAGCACAAGGTATATCATTTGAATGCTACTTTATTTACTAGTTCAAACTGAGATATTCCTTGGAAAACTGCTCATATTTTGGTATGCTTCATTTAATCATGTTGTAGTTTAGTTCGATGCGTTTTATTTGCCCTCATACAGTTGCTACCTCCTAGGATAGATTTACTTCTGTCGTGAACATGTTTTGAGTAAATATTTATCTTTATGTTACATGGTAGCGTCTGGTTTCATGATTGAAAAATTAGTATGTCTGTGAATTTAGTGTCTTTGTGGATTTGCTTCCGTTAAACTTACTATTTGTATTGGTTGGATCTCGTTGAATTCATGTTATATTGTTTTTGAGACTGAGAAATGAGAATTCATTTATTATTGCGTGGATGTGATTGTTCTTCTCAGCATTGAGCGGTTTCACTTGGTCTTTCGGTTATGAATTACGTTTACTTCTGGTTTGTCAATTAATTATCTATTGCTTCATTAGCCAACTGTTAGCAAGTTATCTAACAATAATCTAGTTGTAAGCTGGTGAGTTCACCCTGATTACCTATAAACTGTGGTCTATGAAAAAGTTATTGTATATCTGCCAATTGACCATTTTGGTTATCTTCTATCTATAGATGGAAGAAGTCAAGGAAGCTCGAGGGCAACCAACAACTAGCACACCTCAAATAACTGTCTCAAGTGGAACAGCCGAATTCCAAGGTTTTCATGGGTCTCCCATGTTCGCTGTTGGAGCTCTTAGGAATCCACCAGCTGTTTCAGCCTTGCCTGCTACTTCCCCAGTAACTTCTGCTTCCCTAGTGAACCTGAAACCACCTGGATCATCTCCTGTAAAACCAGTTACCAACCCTTCAGTTGTTGCACCCCATACTGGTCAACCACATCTTAAATTGGACAAAGGTGTTAATGGTCCTCTGAATTTAACACGCAGCGGAGGTACTTCTCCATATTCTTGTCTGCAGCATCCATTATTCTTTTTTGTTTGCAGTTTTTTAGTAAACATTTCTTTTTTAGCTTAACATAAATAAGATGCTTGCTTGGCTCTGGAAGATTGTCTAAGGCCTTTGCATATGATCTCACATATAAATGTTTTGTACCGTTCACTGTACAAACACGATGGACATAATTTTCAAACCAAGAAAAATACACCCTTTCTCGGAGTTGATTAATAGAGGTGCAGAAATCACAGAAACATGTATTTTACAGTTTGTATAACTGCCAGTGTGGTTAATAGAGGCCTCAAGCTGTTCTTCATGTAGCATTTTTTATTTTTATCCAAACACTCTTCCTTAAGGTGCATTTATGCTTGCTTGCATGTCGCTTTCTCTTGTGTCTAAAAAAGTTTTTCGCTTTCTCTCTTGTGTCTATTTTTTTTCCTTATATGTATAATCCCTATTTTGAAAAATGTTGTATTTCTTCTGATTCTCCTAGCTCAGAAACTAATTTGGCCGTGTTACCCACTGCAGCAGCGACCGTTGGCCACTTGAACAAATCACTTCATGATACATCTGCTAGGTCCAATCTAAATTCTGTACAGAGTTCCAATCAGGTGGTGAAAAATCAAGACATAAAGGCAGTGTCAATTCAAGCTGCGGCGGGCAACCCTGTTATAGGAACGGCATCTGTTCCTTCAAAACCTAATTTTGCCAACCACAATGAAATAGCAAAAAATGTTCAACACGTTCTGCACCAACCTGCTAATCATCCTAGCTGGACTCCACCCTCAACTGAGTACATGCATGCTCGCTTGGACTGCCAAATATGCAAAAATGCTATCATGGATGTAGACAGTTTGCTTGTTTGTGATTCTTGTGAGAGAGGAGCACACTTGAAATGCCTTCAGCATTATGGTAATAAAGGTGTTCCTAAAGCTGAGTGGCATTGCCCAACATGCCTAGCACAGAGTAAGGGCAAACCCCTGCCACCGAAATATGGCAAGGTTACAAGAACTGTTGTAGCACCAAAGGCTGGTCCACCTGGTGGTGGTACACAGCTTTCTGGTCAGGGATTGGCAGAAAATACGGTTGCAAAGGAAAATCAGCAAAAGGTGGCTGCAAATGGAAATCTTATCAAGCCAAAATCCATGCAAGATGGCAGCGCTGTACACAACAGTACTGTATTGGCTCTTCATGCGGCTACTGTTGGTTCTCAGTCACAATCAATTTCTATCTCCAGACCTGCAAAGGAAAGTGTGAATGCTGCTGAAACCTCCTCTAATGAAAAGGAAGGAAATGAGCAACCGTGCAGTAGTACAGCATATCATAATGTCAAGCCCCCTGATGATCTTCAAAGTAGTGAATTGGCTGCTCGCAGTAGTACTGGAACTCACTCAGAGAAATCTTCTAATGAAAAAGTGAGCAGTGGATTATCTTTGCACTCCGTGGATTCAGCAAATGATGCCATGCATGGGCAGCAATCTACAGTAATTTCCGGGGTAAAATTTTCAGATAATTCTTTTTCTGTTGCTGCTGAAGCAAAGATCAAGTCCGAATCACATGCCCCTCTGAGCAGAGATGTGATAGTGATTGATAATAGTGGAACACCAATGGATCAAGCAAGCAATATTTCTACTGAAGAAAAGACCAGGACCCAAGCAACCTCTGAGCCAGATACAATGAAAGATGTGGAGATGACTACCGACACTGGAGCACCAATAGATGAAGGCAGCAATGTTGCTACTGAAGAGAAGGTCTACACTGAAGCAACCTCTGAGCCACATACAATCAAAGATGTGGAGACGACTACCAGCACTGGAACACCAATATATGAAGGCATCAATGTTGCTACTGAAGAGAAGATCCGTACTGATGCAACCACTCTGTCACATACTGTTGAAGATATGGAAATGACTGCCAACGCTGCAACAACAATAGATCAAAGCAGTGTTGCTACTGAAGGAAAACCCGAGTCTGAACCAACATCTGCAGTCAAAGATGCAGAGATGACCACCAACGCTGGAATACCAACAGATCAAACGCAGCAAGCAAATGGATCAACTGAAAATGGAGTAAGAGAACCTCCCAATGGAGAAGCATATAAAGACAAATCTGACTGTAATGCAATGTCAGATCACCGTAGCACCCATCAGGTAATTTTGAGTGGAGTGTTACATCCTATGGGTGAAGCTTTATGCAGTCAGGAGGGTGAAGTTGTGGGTTGCAGTGCAGCACCTAGAGAAGAAGCCAACTAGATTCAGATATTAGGTTGCATCCAAGTTTCTTTTGCAGGTGTGTTTCTAATCTAACCGTTTGTTACAATAGATGATGCTAGTCACCCGGTAAATTTACTCTGTAAAGAAAATTGGTTGTTTTCTAATATATTTGATTTAGGGTTTCTAACTCCTAGAGTAATATATTTGAAAATTAATTCTTCCGGTGCAACTGTGTCATTCATAGCTTAATGACAGCCTATTTGAACCATCATGGTCGAATGTGTGTTGACCTTGTGTGACCAATATTTCTTGCAATGCTTCAAGTTTTAGCTCAAATTCTAGTGCTAAACCCTTATGCAGGCCATTCAGATTCAGCAATTTGTACTGACCTTATCTTTAATTTTTAACAGATGGAGTTATTGTGAACTTACCAGTAGTTTGACTAGCATCAGTGATTAACCATGCTGTCTACATTCTTTCGGATCACTTATCATACATTGTCGTCGCCAGCCATTTTCCCTCGAGGTTTTTACTATGCACCTACCTCTCCTAAAACCCTTTGAAATGGACTGATGCTCCCATCTATTTCACCTGACTCAGCTCACTCATTTTATTAATTTGACCCAGTTTGTTTTCCTCCTGCATTTCTGTTGACACGAGGTTTACTTCAAATTTGTGCAGGTGCACGCTGCCTAGAACACAGGAAATTTAGCCCCTTGGGGTTGTACTTTATGTAGTTTCTTTCAGTTTGCAGTTCCTAGTTATTCAATTCTTTTTCCTGCTGTTGCTCTGTGCTAATCTCTGATGCTGTAATTAGATAGGGTTTGGCTGAGTGAGGACTGGATTATTATGTCAGAATAATGATATTTGCCTTCAACATCACCTTGGGGCAAGGGCTACCGAGTGTTCGCGATTGTCATCTTTGAGCTTCTCATCCATCACCCCATTCTCCGTTCAGAGTTGTAATGTGTTTTTTTGGCCGTTTACTCGGGTTGTTTTTTTTTTTTGGCAACTTTAATGCGCCTGGCTCAGCCATTGCAGCATGCAGGGACAAGGCGGATGCAATAACACATTGCCAGTTTGAAACTTCTACTTGCTCACCTACCTTGTTTGTCATCAGCCTTACAACACTCGCTGCATGCGTGCCTGCATGTCACGGAATATCATCCATACGAAGGCGATGAAACGAAGTTAAAACACCATATTGACATATTGTTACGATTCGTCTGACAGTCTGCTATGAGATATAGAAGTTAATACTGCATTTATTCACGAAAGGAGACGGGCATATACAGGCATATTTCTTTTATAAATAATTCTAATCAACGAATTGCAACATATACGACCTACTGCATTAAGGAATAAATAAGTTTAGTATCAGTAAACGTGCATGGAATAAATTTACTGCAGGTAAATAAATTGGATAATGGTACAAAAGATTCTCGTAATGTTCCATAATTTTCTATGCATTTTCTATAAATCTTAATGTTAATTTCGGTGATTAATGGCAATTTAAATAATTACAATTAATCAAAACAGTAAATAAATACAGAAAATATAGAAAATAATAATGACAATACTAAACATGCTTCAAATGCTAAAAATAATTCAAAATTTGAATTCCCGATGCCCTTTTATGCTGGAATATGAATTTTCAATGAATTTTTTAGTTTCCAAGTGCCTATACGCAAAATTTCAATTCAGCGAGAATTTTCGCGTAATTTTTTGATTTTCCGAGGGCCTTTCTGCAAAATCTAGGACCCGTCTGAAAATTCTGAGGACCCTCCCATAATTTCTAGAATTCGGGGAGCCTTTTTGCAAATTTACTGGCACCGGCCCGCTTCCCTTTTTTCTTTTCTTTTCTTTTCTTTCGGCCCGCTTAGCCCGCTTGGCCGGCTCAAAGTGGGCGGGGTAGGGTTTCCCCTACCCTGGTTCCTCTCCTGGCGGCGGCGACCCGGCGGCTCGAGCGGCGGGCTTTGGGCGGCACCGAGCGGCGACGGGCATCGAGCGGCGGACGACGGGCATCGAGCGGCGGACGACCTCGAGCGGCGGGCTTCGGGCAGCACCGAGCGGCGGCGGCATCGAGCGGAGGACGACCTCGAGCGGTGGGCAGCTTCGGGCAGCGCCAAGCCGCGGGCTTTGGGCGGCACCAAGCGGCGGCGGCGGCCTCGAGCGGTGGGCGGCTTTGGGCGGCGCCGAGCTGCGAGCTTCGGGCGGCACCGAGCTGCGAGCTTCGGGCGGCACCAAGCGGCGGTGGCGGCCTCGAGCGGCGGACGGCCTCAAGCGACGGGCGGCTTCGGGTGGCGCCGAGCGGCGGCGGCGGTCTTGGGCTCACCATGTGGCCGGGGCTTGCGCGGGCGGCCGTGCGGCGGCGCGGTTGGCCGTGTGCCAGTGCGGGCGGCTATCCAAGAACCAAAGCGGCGCCTGCGACTGTGCGGCAGCCGTGCGCGGTGCGGGGACCAAGGCGGCGGTCGGGCGGCTCCTTCCGCTGCTTCGGCCGGTGGCGGCAGCAACGCCCAAAGGCGGCAGCGGGTGCCTGCGAGTCAGTAGCTTGGCAGGTGCCTGTCGAGCTATAGTAGCTTGGCAGGCACCTGGCGAGCCCCCTTATGCGGTAGGTCGATTAGCGAACACTATGCAATCTTAATTAGTGTGAATTATATTTAATTAGTACTAATGATAATTAATTAGTGCTAATTAAAGTGCTAATCATGAGCCACGATGTCTACCGCACGTGGGGCCTCGGCAAACACCTTGCCGAGCCAAGGAGCCTAGCAGACATTTACTGAGCGTCTGCCCGTAGCTTAGCAGACACCTGTTGAGCTCTCCTAGCTTCCTGTCGAGCTCAGTAGGTCTCTGGAGACAGACAAGATTTATAAAAACAGATGTTCAAAAACTAAATTTAAAAAGAAATGGTTACAATGCTATTTGCGTAAACAGTTCTTAAACGCTGAGCTGTTTTAGGGTTGTCTGTGGCAGTGATGATCCTAATGGATTTACTGTTAGTTTCGCTTGGGCCATTAGCCGTTCGCGTAACTAAGAACGGACGTAGAACGGGATAGCTCAATGCCGTTAGATCTGATCAGTTCAACGCTCCAGATGGGCCTTCTGTTCCTCTCGAGCAAAGCCAGTCCCCTCAAAACTCGTCGCGAAGACCCGATGCACCGCCGCCTCCCCATTTCTCCCAACCTCCATCCCTCATACCCTCCCTCTCAACGACGAGCGTCGCCGTCCGATTCACTGCCCGCGGCGGCGGCGGACATTGCTACGCCGAGCTGACCCCGCGGTGACGAGGGGCGAGCGGCCGCCAACTAGCGCAGCGTGCTCACGGCGGCGGCGCACGGCACGGCCGCGTTGTGCTGGGGCGGTGAGCAGGCGTGGTACGGCAAGCGGGCGCGGCTAGGATTTGGAGGTCACCTTGAAGCTCCTACTCCCAGTGTTCAACTACGGTGAACTTAGTCTGGCTTCAGATCCACGGTCCCCATGTTTGAAAGTTTCGATTTTCCTTTGGTTACTTAGTGTGGGGGTAGTTTTTTTGTTGAAATCTACTGACATTTTTGTTTGAAAACTCAGTTGAAAGTCGTCTTTGTACATGAAAATGGTGAAACTTCTTTGAAACTTGGTGAAACGCTTGCAAAAACTTCTTTTGAAACATCATCGAAACCTTCTGAAACTGCTTGAAACTTGTTCAAACCCTCTCGAAACCTTTTGAAATTTCTTTGCAACTTTGCCGAAACCCTCTTGGAACTTGGACCTTGAAACATGAAACTTGCTGCACCGTTGAAACTTCCATAAAATTTGCCTATTACCGTTGAAGCACTTAATAGTATTGTTGCCAATTATGGGGGGATGTTAAGTTCGGTAGAACGAGCTGGAATGCCAGCTGTGCTGTCTTAGTCTCACCATATATTTGGATCTGACTAACTCAAATACTCAACCGGGCAGATTCGGTTCGATTAAGCATTGGCATTGGCAAGTTTGGAAGTACATTTGGCCATTCCGTTTGTGACAAGCAAGAGTTTTCTAAAAGCATACAGCTTCAACAAAAGGATTTATCTGTTCCAGAATGGCTGCTTTGCTCGGTGAAACTACGTGTGGATCATTGCTGCAAAAACTGCAGGTATGTGCTCGAACTGCTCGTACTTGGTCATGCCATAAGAAAAATGCTTTTTTTTGCTTGTGTATTTGATTCGATGATAAGGTGCACTTCTTCTTTTTTTCTGTTTTCGAATTATCAGTTAGTTTGGGACGAAGTTGGTGAGAGCGAGGAGGACCGTGACAAGGTTCTGTTTCAGTTGGATCAGGAGTGCTTGGATGTCTACAAGAGGAAAGTTGATCAAGCACTGAAGTCGAGGGATCTTCTTCTCCAAGCACTGAACTACTCAAAGATGGAGCTTGCGAGGCTTGCCTCTGCCCTTGGAGAGAAATCCGTAGCGAGAACTGTAAGTGAATATATGTGTTTGCTTCCAGTAATCTTAGGTTAATTCCAGTCTAATGTAATTCTGAAGAGAACGAGGCATGCATGTTCCACTAGAGTTTTCAGTTTTCGCAGATGGCTTGTAGAAAAATCGATTACGAATCAACTTTTAGCATTGTTCTGTGTTTCCCGTGTTGGACCTACCAGTTCTGCCATGCTAGATTACACTTCAATGCTGACCTTGTTTGTTGTTAGTACTTCTCCAAAAGTTCAGTTCAAAATGCAGTTGGTCTTACTACTTACTGGCTTGAAAGTTTGTGGTTATGTATGTAGATGAGATTTGGCATCGTAGTTCAGACTTCAGAAGTCAGATGATACTTTAACATGTTTTCTTAAAGATGACAGATGTAAAATTGATAATGCTTAATATATACAGCCTGAAATGACGACACGGACAATCAAGCAACAACTAGCTGCTATAGCTCCAACACTTGAACAATTGGGCAAGCAAAAAATGGAGAGAATAAAGGAATTTGCTAACGTACAATCAAGAATCGAGCAAATACATGGTGAGATTGCTGGCACTCTCGAGATAGGCCAGCAGGTGGCAATTCCACAAATTAATGAAGATGATTTGACAGTTGAGAAGCTTCAGGAATTTCAGTCTGAGCTCCAAGAGCTCGAGAAAGAGAAGGTATGCATTTGTCTGTTTCATTTGCTTTGTAGGAGTAGTATTTAGTGGTTGGTGATTGTTGTGTCTTCGGTTTCATGGAGATGATAAGATACTTTTCCCTGGACATTGCAGAGAAATAGGCTGGAGAAGGTTCTTGAGCATGTAAGTACAGTACAAGATCTCTGTACTGTAGTAGGGATGGAATTTTTTAGCACAATAACTGAAGTTCATGACAGTCTAGACGACTCTATTGGTAAGGACCACAAGAGCATTAGCAATGATACCCTGTCAAAACTTGATAGGACTATTGCTACCCTCAATGAGGAAAAAGTGTTGAGGCTAAAGAAGGTAATCCGTATCTTCCAGTTCTGTACTTACCAACAAACAACACTATTCCTACATCCGACAATCTCATGAATGCATAATTTAAATCTTATGCTCAGCTTCAAGAGCTTGCCACTCAACTCTACGATCTATGGGATCTCATGGATACCCCCATGGAAGAAAGGAGATTGTTTGACCATGTTGCCTGCAATAGAACAGCTACTGTCGAGGAAGTCACTGCACCTGGAGCACTTGCTCTTGACATAATTGATCAAGTGAGATTATGCAATATGTATACTATTTGATTATTTTGTCAGGCTGATGCCTTAGCATGTGTTTTTCCCCCTTCTTGTTTGACATTTACCCCCCCCCCCCCCCATTCAGGCTGATATTGAGGTCCAAAGGTTGGATCAGCTAAAATACAGCAAGATGAAAGAAATAGCTTTTAAGAAGCAAGCCACATTGGAAGACATTTATGCTGGGGCTCACATAGTACTAGACACAGCAGCTGGCCATGATAAAATACTGGCGCTGATTGAGTCAGGGAACATGGAACCTTCAGAATTGATTGCTGATATGGATAGTCGGATACTGAAAGCAAAGGAAGAAGCTTTGAGCAGAAAAGAAATATTAGATAAAGTTGAGAGATGGATGTCTGCATGTGAGGAGGAAGGCTGGCTTGAAGATTATAACCGAGTATGCTATTTATGAATTCTAGTAAATCATGTTATCGTGGCTGTATGTATTCTTATAGCAAAATTCCTTTTGCAGGATGACAACAGATATAACTCAGGGCGAGGTGCCCACCTGAATCTCAAACGTGCAGAAAAGGCTCGTATTGTAGTTAGCAAAATTCCAGGTGCTTTCTTTGGTGCCTAAGCAAATAGTCTTTTCTGTAACATTAAATAATTTTATGCCTTCTTTTGATGCATTTTCTACCAAGTGTAGGAGAGCTACTTTGGGCAAAAATGCAGAATAGGCTAGCGTTTTTCTCCTTGAAATATGTCTTTTTCCTGTTTCCTTGCTAATGTAAGGATTCTTTGTAGCGCTTGTTGAAACTCTGGTGGCCAAGACGAGGGTGTGGGAAGAGAATCATGGTCTATCCTTTACGTATGATGGTGTTCCTCTTCTAGCTATGTTGGATGAGTATGTTATGCTTAGGCAAGAGAAGGAAGAAGAGAAGAAAAGAATGCGGGTTAGTGTTACTTCCTTTACTATGCCCTTAGAAGCTTCTTAGTGTCAACTGGATATTGAATCTGAATGGAAATGTGTCCTCCTTCCTATTCTATCTTTCTTGCTTTCTGTTAATGCTACATAGTTATAATATGTTGCATTCGTTTTCATCTGTCAATCTACTATGCTGGTAATATAGACATATGTAGTTCCTGTACCTCTTCTGCACACTTGAATTTCTTTGTCAATTGCCAGTTTGTCACAATTCTGAATTCCATTGTGTTTGGTTGAAGATATTTGAAGGTCACACAAATCAATAAGGATGCTGTGATGATATGTATTCATGCTTTGATCAAATGATGCGATTGGTACCAACGTCATCTGTTCTGTTTCTTTCACATTCCAGGAACAAAAGCGCCACACCGAGCAGCTACTGAACATCGACCGTGAAGGGCCATTCGGGACTCGTGTCAATCCCTATAGACTGGCTAGTGCAAAGAAGGTAGCTGGCCCAAAACCCAATGGTAGCACATCAAATGGGACCCCAGGTAGAAGACTATCAATCAGCGCTCAGCAGAACGAGAGCAAGAGTGTTCAGTCTGCTGGTAAGGATGGTAAGAAAGATACTGTGACGAATACAGCAGATTCCCTGAATGAAGCAGTAACAGCCAAGGAAGATGACACATCCATCCACAACTCTGACACTGATCCAATTCCTGGTTCAACATGATCTTATTGTGGTGCAGATGAGAGTAGCTTCTTTCTGACGCCCTGCATTGTTTTTGTAGTGATTTCTTGTTAAGTTCTAGATTGGAGTTTGATTATCTGATGTCGAATTTCTAGATGGCCGATCATTGGTTAGTGCCTTAGTGATGTCCTAACTTCTGAGTAGTTGTGCTAGCTGTCTAGTTCTAATCCATGTCCTTAGAAGTAAAATTAGCCTCTTGCAGGTTTGCATCGTTATTAGCCGGTTTACTGGATGTACTCGTGTACAAGTAGTATTTGGTAAATTGAGGTTTCCGTTACTGTACTGTGTTGTTTGTTTGGTCAGTGTAATGTTGTGTCTGGTTCGTGTATAAATACTCGAGTCATCTGATGTAAGGGATACCTCATGCTCATGCTGGCACCGACTCTGCCCCGTTTGGAACACAAAATTTTTCAAAATTCGTAAGATCATACGGGTTTCAGTGTTTCAGGTAAATTCTCTGTGTTTCAATTGCAAAGTATGAGAATTGTTATGGTTACAGATCAAACAATAAACAATAGGGTCATAAGGAGACTACAAAGGAGGCTGTCCAAAGTCCTGAGAAACTGTGGAGATTGGATATAGGAGGTTTATGTACAAATGGCTGCCCTATTACATAGCCTTGTTTATGAAAAATGAATCATTCCTTCTCATGACGTCCTAAGTCATATATTTATAGCCATAAGAAGATTGTTTACATAAACGGCCCTGTTGGGGTCTACAATTGTAGGGGTAAACATGTTTATTCCCCTATAACAGTTTTTTTGTGCTAGCCACATGGTTACACGCTTAATGTGCCTTTTGGTGTAGTGGACCGACTGTGCTAAAGTGTGAGCCATTTCCCCAGCAGTAGTTCTCATGGTAAAGGGCCTCAACTCTGATGGGCTGAGACCATGCCATTTGTTCCGTTGCCCCCTCCGTCCCTTTAGTCCACTGGATTGCTGCCTCTTTGATTTTCCACCTTTTTACAGCCGATGGCATCAACGCGCGTGACAGTCAAAATTGGGTTACACATGGCGACGCTATCCCCCCGGGTCGTTCAACATGGGTCATCATGCTAGTTACGGCGTCGCACACGTCCCCTGGATTCCTGTGCCCACCATGCTGGCATTAAATGGCCCTGTTGCAATTGGTATATAAGCATCGTGGCGATTCTTTTTTTGGCTATTTGCTGCCCCCCTCTCTCTCGCCTGCCTCTCGTTGCTTGCCATTTCTTTGGTGGTCGTTGTTTGTTCCCCGTAGAGCTTTCGTCGTTCACCTTGTCCCCATTGCACGTTTGTTGCTTGAGATGGGCCAGGAAGTGACCGGAGCGGTCGTAGTGGCGCGCGTCGGTTCCGTCGAGCAACACTACGCACAATGCCAACCAAAGTACCTAGGTGATGGTTAGTATTCTAGCCTATGTAGCGCCAGCTTGCAGCTTCATGGTGCTACTTTGAAGCGCTTCCCTTCAAATTCGACGCAGTTGAAGTAGGAGTCTCACTAGATGTAGCGGTGATTCTACGACAAGATTGAGCACGACAGCAGCTTTTGCTTCACCAGGTGCATCATGGACTTCGTCCAGTCATCCCGTGTGAAACTTAACCAGGACGACGAGACGTGCGTACGGAGGCTTCTCATCCCGTTGATGGGCTTGAAGACAAGCCCCGCTTGAATTGATGGCGTGCGGTCTTTGCTAACGACACTAGTGAAGCCCATGGATCTAAGTAAGGTTTTGCTCTTCAGTATTGATATCCTTGCGAAGTGGCCCCCGCCGACTGATCGTGAGTGCTTGTAGTTCTTTTCTTGGCGGAGGTGGAGCACACGACGACTGTGTTCCTAGGGCCCTACATCTTCAAGGAGCACAGCCTTCGAGCTCCAGCCACGTTGAACGATCCATGCATCAACCGCGTATGGGAGGCCTTGGGCCCCGTCGTGCATAAGCGTCCTATCCCTGCCACGAGTGGTAGTCACTCCCATAGCGCGAGCAGACACGGTGGTGAAGACGGCGGAGACCGTGATGACCCTGACACACGCGAGGGCTCGCCCTCGGCCATCATGGCCATGCGACTATCGTTGGCCCCTCTCGTCCCAGTGGAGCCCGACACCAGCCTAGATGAACTTAGCGGGCTTGATGACCCTGAAGGGAGGAAGAGGATGGGGGCGACAAGGCTGACAATGACATCGATGATGCCCATGCTCGTTTTATCAAAGTCCATGATTCAGACATGGAGGACGGAGGCGAGACGATCCGCAGCGCAAGGCGTGGCGTGGATGCAGAAGAGGATCGACCAGTGGACAGTTTGGGGGTATATGCGTCGGTCACATCCACAGGCATCGCTGTAGACACTTCTCTGGCCGCCCTGATGGCTTTGCTACCCCCTGTACAACCTGCTTCCTCGACATCGTCGGGCCATCCCGCGAAGAGTGCCGAGCTAGATTTCTCTATAGCCACCCTCGAGATGGGGTTTTATGTTGCGTCTGGCATGCTGGACGGGGATTCCAGCTCTGAGCCCGGGATGCCTCCACCCCCTCCGGTCGTCATAATGGACCCTCCGGCGATGACGCTTCCTAAAGAGACCACCTTGCACGGTGAAGGTGATGCCTCCATGCCAGGCAGGCATGCTCCAGGTTTGAGCTCCTCTTTCTGTTCTCGGGACTTCGCGCGGCTATCCTTGCTATGCTCACTTATGCTATCACCATCATTAGTGATACCTCCTTCTTCTATGGCGGAACGATAAGCGTGCGACCACGAGGTCGGTTAGGGGCTTCAAGTCATCCTTGGCGCAGAGGACGCTTTATGGACTAGCAGTACGGAGGTCATGGGCGCAGTGTTGCGGCGACTGTCCCTAGGGACTTCGTTCCCTGGATGGAGGCACTTCGTAGCCTGCACGCCACAGCGGAGTGCGTGGACCTGACCCTTGACTAGAGGGTCCTCCATTCATGTAGCACAGAGCTCCTCTTCAGGGCCCTTAAGGCCAGCGAAGCAAGGGTATACCAAGCCTATCTATTTTTACTCTTATGCATTTTGCCCATACCGTCTGTTGTCATGTAGACGGTTGTTGTAGCGTAGGCGTTGCTGATGGCAATACTTTGGGAGGCTTTAGGGCTGTAAGAGCAACTATGCGTAGCCCAGGCCAAAGCTGGTGCACTCTATAAGGCTAAGGAGGATGTCTAGGCGGCGCTCACCACTGCTCACAAGGCTGAGTCAGAGGCGATTGCCCTAGCCACAGAGTGTGAGGATCGCATTTGTTTCCTTGAAATGGAGAGCATGAAGGCCCTGGCTATTGCGGAGGCGGTCGCCATTCAGGCAAACGCCTGAGCAGCAGAGGAGAGGTAGAACTTCCTGCAGTAGCACACTGCTCTCGAGGAGGAGAAGGGTTGTTTGCAGTTAGAGCTAGGAGAGGTGCTCGTACGGGCCAGAAGACCTTCTAAGCAACATCTAGTGCATGTGCAATTCTTCGATGCTCTGCTCGCAGGCTACAACACAGATACTTCTCGGTTTGCTACATGTTTGAGGGTGTTAGAACGTGGGCGAGTTGGCGGACCCCCGGCTCGACCTCCTCTCCGGCAACACAATGATGACACACACGATTCATGCGACAAGGTGGTTTGTCCGTGCCTTCTACAAACGCATTTGGGGGTACCAAGGCGAGGCTATGGCGAAGGTGTCCCTGAGGCGTGTACTTGGCGCAGCGACAGAGGTGGGGATGTGGCTCGGAGAGGTGCCACAATGAAACACCTGTGGCACTACTAGTGTCGAGACTCCGGGCGACAGTTGGTAGGTGTGAAGCCGTCCCATCCCCTCTTCACCTTTACCGTGGTGTATAGTCTATAGGGTTCAGTGTGACATATCGTCTTGCCTGTTTATTTTCTTTTGTTATGTTGGTAGAAATCGCCGATGCTTGTACTAGAGTACTAATTTAGGAATTATATTTATCATGTACTTGTTTTGCATGTTTGCTTTGCTCGACATTTTTGGTTACGGTGTGTCATCTGGGCAAGTGCTCGATGAGGACCAACCCTCTGTGCAGACCATCATCTTTGCCGCGGTATTCATCACTGGAGCTATGTCGAGGAGTCTTTGCGCTTTTGGGTGGACTTTCATCCTTAGCCTCGTGTCCGTCCTGATGCTTTTATAAAGATAGAGAGCTCCGATGAGGATGATTGACTCCTTGTACTCTTGTTATCTAGTTCCGTTTGTGTATATATACTTCTTATGTCTTTGAGTGCCCCTAGAGTCCTCGAATGCTGGGTGGTACCTCCCCCTTCCTGTCGCTTTTCTCTGCTCCTTGAGTATAATGCGTAGGTCCACACGGACTCTGTCCCCCACTCTTTGGACGGGAGTCGATGAAGTCGGCAGTTAGACGAGTTAGGCTCGCATGCGCTCTGTCCTCCACCCTTCGGATGAGCATTGATGAAGTCAGCGGTAGAAGGAGTTGGCCTCGCCTTTGGACGAGCGTCGCCAAACTTGGCTAGTAGCTAGCTAGGGATGCTTGTTGCTAGTCCCCAAAACACCTATTGAGGAGCTTTCAAAAGCATAGAAGCTTCATTCGGTAGAACAAGGCAGGGTCAATGAAGCTGCCAATCAGACAAGTAGGTTTGCACAGGCTCCATCCCTCACCCTTCGAATGAGCGTCAACGAAGTCGATGGTAGGATGCAGTGTTTTCACACTCTCCATCCCCTACCTTTCGAACGAGCGTCGACGAAGTCGGTGGTAAGGTGTAGTGTTTTTGTATGCTCCGTTCCCCACCCTTCGGACGAGCATCAATGAAGTTGGCAGTGGGATGTAGTGTTTTCACGCGCTCCATCCCCCACCCTTCGGACGAGTAGGCTCACATGACTACGACTAAGTGGTTGAAGAAGATATAGGTGTAGGTTAGAAGGTTTCCTACCGCAGACGGCCAAGCGCGGTGGCGGCCACCGCTGAAGGGTACACCTCTGGCAACTTCGGTAGATGTGTTGGTAGTGGGTTGGGATGTGCGATGGTCTTAGTACTTATTTATACTCTATAGAGTGGTATGGAGCCCCATAGCTCTGTGCTTGCATTTATACTCCGCAGAGTGGTGCCGAGCCCATGGGCTCAGGTTGGGACACGTGCGGGTCTCGTCGCTTATTTATACTCCGTAGAGTGGCGTGAACCTGAGGCCTATGCACTCGCATTTATACTCCGTAGAGTGGTGAGAAGCCCGTTGGCTTTGCGCTTGCATTTATACTCCGCAGAGTGGGCGAGAATGCGCGAGGGTCTTGGCACTTATTTATACTCCGTAGAGTGAGTCAGAACGCGTGAGGGTCTCGGCGCTTATTTATTCTCTATAGAGTAGCACTGAGCCTAGGGGCTATGCGCTCGTATTTATACTCCGTAGTGTGGGCCAAGACGCGCAACGATTCCGGCGTTTATTTATACTTCGTAGAGTGGGTCAGGACGTGTGAGCTACAGGGAGGCCACAGAAGGGATGTCCGAAGATTGAGAAAATGAGGAGATTGGATGTAGGAAGTGTATGCACAAATGTGTGGTCTATTATATAGCATTGTCTCTGAAAAATGAATCATTCCCTCTTGTGGTGCCCTGAGACACATACTTATAGCCACGAAGAGTTTGCTTACATAAACACATCTATTGGGGGTCTATAATTGTAGAGACAAATATGTTATTTCACCTATAATAATTTTGGTACAATAGACTGATTACGTCAAGGTTGGGCCACTCCCCAAACAAGAATCAGTGCTATTATCTATCACTCGTCGTTACACAAACAATGTCAAAATGAATTGCTTGATTGCTTGCTACACCCTCACATCACACACATCCAACCTACCTACAATTGTAGGCCGCCACCCAGACCGCGGGCGCAATCGCGACCAGTGAAATGCCCGCCAACGGCCCAGATTTCTCCATGCCTGTGACTGTGGGCATCGCTTCGAACAAAAACAAAAAAACTTCCGGCAACCCTAAAAAAATTCCGGGAAAATAGTTCACACGCCTTCCGACCCTGCTTGCTTCCTTCAAGCACCCGCGCGATCCCACCGCCTCCGGTCGATCGAGCAGCGGGGCGGCAGTGAGAGGGAGAGGGGAGATGAGGAAGCGGGAGAGAGAGAACCCGTGCGGGATCTGCGGGCACTACCACAAGTGCGAGGAAGGGGAGATATGCGGGATTTGCGGCCACCGGCCGGCGGCGGCGGAGGGGGAGGCCCCGGCGAGGCTGGATTCCGCGTTCCCCACCGAGGTGCTCAAAGACTTCCTCTTCCTCGGCAGCTACGACAACGCCTCCCGCTCCGAGGTCCTCAAGACGCTCAACATCACCCACATCCTCAACGTGCGTAATGTGCCCCCTCCTGATCCCCCTTCCTCCTTAGTTTGGATTATTCCGCCGTGGTGAAGTAGGAGAAGTATGACATCATGATATCCTTTTGCACAACGAGAATATTTTGTGGAAATGGCTCTAGGGTCTGGTAACTCGTATGATTGCTTGAAATGGTATTAGGGTTGTAAATTTGTCTAGTCGTCCTGATCAGGGGCAGGTATTCTCAAGTAGTACGGCTTTGGTCAGGATTGGATGTTGAGAAGGTGAAAAAGATTATCCTCCATTCCTCGTACAGTACGTCCACTCCCATTGCTCGTATAAAAGTTACTCGAAGGATGGCTTCAGTGTGCATTGCATTGTGGCAGATTCTCTCACGGGCCAATGGTACCTTGTGGGCTCGTGTCCTTGTGGTTGTGGGTACTTATGAGTTATGACTAGCCTCTTGAGTAGTGAATTTATTAAACATAAAGTTTGTTTTTCTCCCGAATGATTAGCCTTTGGTAGTGAATGAGCAGCGTATCGATCCTCAGTTAGTAGAAAGGTTTTTTACTTTTGAGCACCAGAAGTGAACCACCGAGCAGCACGTAGCGTGCATGTGAGGTGCTCAAGAGTTACTGACCATTCACGATCTATTGAGCAGATGCATTGTTTGCCGTTTTCTGAGGATCTCTGGATACCTATTTTGTACTATAGTTGCTTGGTTTATGTTATGCTAAACAAAGAGGACTGTTGTATTTTATTAAGCAGTGTTATGGATTTGTCTGTGAAGAGAGCTGTGAAGAAGTAATGCCATAACAAAATTGAAGAAAAGGTAAAATTTAATGAATAGGAACATTGTAGCAAATTGCAATAGAAAATGTTCCTTGGGAACAATTGAGAACAAGGCAAGACAATTAACTTGAAGGGCTTCTTTGAACTTGATGTTGAATAGGAGGAGCCAAAAATGAGGAAAATTGAAGAGTGTAAGACTTAATTGAAACTAATAGGAAAAAAGAGTGTCTCACTAGTGAAACATTGATGAATGAGGAGTAACCTAGGGCGATAATTACTCACGTGTGGTGTTGTAGGTGTGGCCTAACCCCCTGTTTCTGGGTCTTGCAACTGGTCCAATATGTAATATGCCAAATAGTATAGAAGAATGTACCAATATACCTTCACCTTTTGTAATTATCAAGGGGTAGGATGGAAATCTTCCCATCCTACCCCATTTATGTATATAAACCCCCAAGAGGGGTATGAAAGGTGCGGGTCCGCTCATTTTCCCACAGACCGTCTCTCTGTTAGCTCTCTTTCTCTTCTACTAGTCTCCCTCTTTACTGTTTGCTCCGTAGTCACAATATGTGGCATCTTGTTTGACAAACATAACTGGCACTTCATGTGTTTGTCGTGTAACTGAAATTAAAAGAACATGATAGGAAATGGCAAGATAATTAAACTCGGAGTTAATCAAGCTTGTTGAGATAAAATTACTAAGTACATGGTTTTATGGAACGTTGCTAATGGTAAATTTCAATTGTATGGTGATAACTTTTTTTGTCATAAAATTTGTTTACGCACATAAAAGTGAGTGAGTTTGATAACTAAATCTTCATAGTAGATGAATATGGATTCAATTTGTTTGAATTCAATATTCCAATTTTCTTGCCGTTATATGGATGATGTGCATCATGTGCTCATCAATGATTCTTGCTGGTTAGTTTCTCTATATGGTTAATTTTTCTTGCGAGTCTGTAGGCCTGACAGTCATATTGTCTCCAATGCTAATATTTATCAGTAATGACTATGCCATTGTGGTGCATGTGTTTGTATTGTGTACACTTTACAAAGGCCTTTGCCACCATCCACTACTCATCCTACAGGTGGGAAGTATGGGGAATGAGAAAATGTGGAAGGATAGATAAGTTGAGGAACTATTTAATGCTAATAAGTTTTGTACAGTAGCCATCCTCATTTTTAATATAATCTTGTGAAAATCTATTTGAACCAGTATATTAATCATCGATATGTAGTATGGTGGTGGTCTTGTACTGTTAGAAGTTAAGCATAAAGCATATCAGCATTAACTCCTATTGTTCTTATGCTTCAGTTTGAACGTTGAAGATTACTCACTGTTAATTGCTTAACAGACTGTGCCAGAATGCCAAAATCTTTACCGGAATTCATTCACTTACCACAGCCTTCAGGATGATAGAAACTTGGATTTTGATGGTGCAATCCAATTTCTAGGTATTATCTATGTTATTCTTTCAGCATTTTTGTCTGGAATGGAGTGAATGTTGTCTACTGTTTCCATTTATTTTGCCCTGTGAACTTGACATTACTGCTTGATTTTGCACTCTAGCAGATATTCTCTGCTTTTTATCCTAATGTTCTCCACTTTCAGTCCTAACATGGTCTTTCCATAATTGTTTAAACTTCATACTGCCTGTAAACTTGATTTCTGTCTTTGTCAAGAATGGGATGTATATTTGTATATCAGTGATTCTTATTCTAGATTTTCTATTCTTAGTTCTTGAACCTGTTGAATGCACAGCAGTCTTTCCACTAGTGCTTATTTTGATATTTGAACAAATGGAGAATACTTTCCCCAATAGGGAACAAACTTTATGCTTCTCCAGCACTGAGCTAGGAATCTCCTTGCCCTCTTAGCGCTATGAGGATGTTTTGTCTCATTATTTCCTTCTCTGCAATTGCAGAACAATGTGAAAGAGAGAAATCACGTGTTCTTGTCCATTGCATGTCTGGGAAGAACAGGTGCTTGCTTGTAGAGTAGTTCTCATTATCATTGATGTCGTTAGCATTGTTGTGATTGATTGATGGATACTTGCCTGGAACACATTTTAAAGGTCAGCAGCTATTGTAATAGCTTTCTTGATGACGTCTAGAGGGTGGAGACTTGCACAGTGTTTCCAGTGGGTGAAAGACCGGCGACCACAGGTGCAACTGACAGATGGTAACTCCATTCCCTTTATAGTTTGTCTAGTAATCAAAGATATATCCATATCTTATGTCTTGAAAAATCCTCGCCAATCACCTGTTCATAATTTGTTGGCTGAATCGCTAACAGTACTTATAAAATTCGTAGCGGTAAGTTAATACATAGTTAAATTCGTAGTGGTAAGCTAAATTCGACCACCCTATTTAGTTAATAAACAGGTGTTGTCATTGATTGCATCAAATATTCAACAGTAACATTCTCATTGCAAGTCGCAGGGAGGAAGCTATAGGATGACCTGGATAATATCAAGACAAATCCTCGCCAATCACCTGTTCATAATTTGTTGGCTGAATCGCTAACAGTACTTATAAAATTCGTAGCGGTAAGTTAATACATAGTTAAATTTGTAGTGGTAAGCTAGATTCGACCACCCTATTTAGTTAATAAACAGATATGTGTTGTCATTGATTGCATCAAATATTCAACGGCAACATTCTCATTGCAAGTCGCAGGGAGGAATCTATAGGATGACCTGTTATCCAGATTGTTCATGTTTTCTTAATTTGGGCACATCCAAATAAAGAAAACTATCTTTTTTCTCATCAAGTCATTGTCATTCTTGTTAATGAAAACGGGACAATAAAGTTTGTCAACTGTTAGTTGAGCAACTACTCAAGCTTTGATTCTCACAGATTTTACCCTTGAATTTCAAATTATATTAAGAATTGGTGAGCAATCCAAATGCGTTATCATAAGCTAACAGTAACCTGTTTGTTTTGTACAGCTTCTCAGCGTCAGCTTGTTGAGTATGAACAAAAGCTTTTTGGACCCAGTGCTGGCACGCTAACTCAATCCGTGGTTCCAACTGAGTCATTTCCTTCTCTCGGATTTGGTTTCCCAAGACCAGCAGGTGACACCCAAGCGCCTATGTTCAACCAGATGCCTGTGTCATCCATCTTCGAGCGAATCAGCCCAAATAATGTTCCCAGTAATTTTACTTTTGGAGCTGAGAGGACAATGGAAGTCAGCCCTCCAGAGAACAACAATGGCGAGGTCCCCCCAACTTCGAGTCATAACCTGGACAGGTCTTAAGATGACGTAACATGTTGAATCCCCTTTGTCATCAATGGAAGTAACTGCTAGGTGTATCGAATATGTCGTGGGATGTTTTAGGTTTCTGAGAGGGATTTTGCGGTTGGTACAATTGAGAAATGGTTCTGGCAAATGACCTGTGGCTTCTTGTTGAGAGGCCTTGCATAACTTTTTGTATAGAGTTGCTGGAATTTGTTCCCCTATTGGCCTGTTCTGTCCCCTCGCGTGTTTCCCTATGTCGTACTGCTGGCCTGCCCGTACCCCATACTGGAATTTGTTCCTATTGTGTGGTTTTACAAGAGAGGCGTTGGCCGAATAATCGGCAGCACAACTTTAGGAACTCGGCAACCTGTCGGATTTTAAGACAACTTACATTGCTTTTGCAGAATTCCTGTAAAATTCCAACGTTCAGAAACAAGCGTTTGCGTTGGCAAAGTAGATGCCATTCTAGTTCTTTTGACTGCTACTAGCATAGTAGAACGTATGATGTTCCTGGACGCATCATCAACCACTAGCGGGTTACTTACGATCCAAGAGTAAATCCGGGATAATCCATTGGAACTTGGAAATATGAACGGAAACCTTAAGCTAACCAAGCTTCCGTAAGGGGTAAGCAATCCTGATAGGGACAGTGCCCAATACGGATACGCTTCTCAACATAACGCTGCACTTCGCGCCAGATGCATCGCACATGGACGTTAGGTGGAACGTGCTGAGGAACCGTCGCTGACAATCAGTCTGATCGATTCCTCTGTTTAGAACAAATCGAATCAATCATAGAAGACAGAATAATAAATTGAACAAACAGAGAGATAGAGAGAACTCATGATCTTTCTTTATTAATTTTTGATTGCATGTGTACAAAATATGCCGGTACGCCTTCCTATTTATAGTCTCCGGTGAGGTGTCCACCATGGGCCACGTCTGCCGGCCCAGGTCTAGGTTTCCTAACACTCCCCCTTGGGCACTCAAATGACCATTTTGACCTCAGTTGACCCCGTATGGCCCTGCTTGGCCGTCCTCTGGTGCAACCCGTTGACGACGCTCTGAGAACGTAAAATGATCAGGAGCGTGTTGCGCCCGCCTCTGAGCTGGTGGAGTCAGCTGCACCTCTGGCTGTGTGCCCTCCGATGCACCGGGGAGGGCACTGCCGGAGAGAATCTCGTGGGTCAACTCTGCACCTGTGGCGATCCTCTCCAGTATAGTGACAGACTCAGTCCACAGCGCATAACCGACGTCAGCCTGGAGAAAAAGACCTAAAATGGTCCATCATCGAAACGACATTGCCATTTGGGAATCTTTGAAATTACATGTAACTTATCGCGAGGTGAGCGTCGCGCGCGAGGTGCGCGGGGTACGTGTCTGTCGGAGCGGTGACATGTGTGGTGGGCGGGTCTACAACATGTACGAGCCTGGTACGTGTCCGCGCCTGGTACCAGTGCAGGTACCCCGCGTAGTCCTTGCTATCGTATGGGCGGTCCTCCTCCACGTGGTCGTCGAGCGCACCCTCCCACTGCTCAATCCAGGGCTGCATCTTTGTCGTCCAGTCCATGTCTCGTTTAACTCCCTTTCTGAAGTGCCTGCTTATATGACCATTACATAAGTACTTGCGAACACAGTAGTAAATACATACATATTTATGAGAAGCGATCACTCACGCGTGCACGTTCCGTGGGAGCGGTGGTCCGACTAGTATAGGAAGCACCTGACGTAGACCAAACTGCCGCATGACTCGCTGGGGTGCGTAGTCCTCCACGAAGATATCGTACACGAGCTTCCGCGCGCGTGAGCCAGAAAGCCCGGTCACGCCAGCATAATGTGGACAACCCGTCAGGAACACGGGCCTGCAGTGCCGTATCTGCGTAAGGCTCCCAGTGCACGTCGTCAGCTGTGAGGTGGTCGAACTACTCCACAAAGGGCAGGTACGCCCGCGTGACCTGCACGTGCGCGAACTGTATCTGCAAGAAAGACAAGTTGGTAACTATGACCATCATTAATAAGAAGGAAATAGTTGACTGTGATAATACTTACCCGTCGAGGACACTAAAGAAAACCCATCGTCGGCCGGTCGACGTCTCCCCCTGGATACATCTCAGGCCCATACGGACCCATGTCGCCTAGCAAAGATCGTCCGAGGCTGAAGCGCTCAAATGACCACAACTGCAGCAGTAGGGGACAGCCTGCGAGGAGCGAGTTCACCTTGGTCCTCGAGCATGTATCGCACAGGCCGCGGTACGTCTCGGCAAGTGCGGCCGATCCCCAACTGACCTGGGGGGCATCACCGTCCGCGATCGCCCTCGCATGAGCGATGAGGCATGCATCCACGGTGTTGTCATGGCTGGTGGTGAAGAGCACCCAACTAAACAACCACAGCATGTACGCCTCCAAGTGGCGCGAGACCTGGTAATCGTTCGCCTCTGGATCCATGCGCTCCACCTGAAGGCAAACAAGATGTTATTAGTATGTAATAGTGCAAATAAGAGCTTCGAAGACACGATCGATTGTAAAGACCACGTACCCGGTACTGTGCGAGCCACCTCAGCGACGGCCCGTGGGTCTGACTTGCCAGGAAGATGTGATGGTCATCAGCGGCACCCGGTGGAAGGACCCCCTCGAATCTACCGAGCAAGTCAGCGCGCCACTCGGCCGGGGCCTCCGGTAGGAAGGCAACGCCTCCCACTATCGGAAAGCCAAGAAGCAGGGACACATCCTGCAAGGTCGGCGTCATCTCTCCGAATGGGAGGTGGAAAGTGTGCGTCTCGGGCCGCCAACGGTCCACCAAAGCCGTTAGCAGGGAACGGTCGAACGGGAAGCGTCGTGATCGGTCCACGGCCTTGTCCCCGCCCGTGGCCAAGGCGAGTCCATCCTCCTCCGTGGCCTGCACCATCCGGGCAAGAGGAAGTAGTCCGGCATCCCGCAGCCTGCAAACAAAGTGAAGGTCAGCACGGAACGTTCTTACGGCAGCACTAAAACACTGGCGGAGTGCAAATCTGACTGTCCAACGGGGGTCGAGTCTCCAGGCCACGCGAGGTGTGCGTGTCTGGACCACTCCCAGCTCAGCCGGCTCGTTCGTGCTCCCCGGTGGTGGCACACGACGGGAAGCGCGGTGCACACTGTCCACGTGCTCGTCCAACAGCGGGTATGACCAGTCGGAGTCACGACCATCCAGTCGCCCAACGGTGGGGCGACTGCAATTAATTGCCCAATGGTTGGCAGATTCCCCAGATGTCGCCGCTAGGTTGGGTGAAAGGCTCCAGTCGCCTAATGGGGGAAGGGCGAATGGAGCCTATTTTTGTAAAAAAATTTCCCGTGGATATTTTTCTGTAATTTCGATTAAAAAAAGATTATTCGTACAAAAATTTCCAGGAAGTGAAATATGTGTCCACATAGATTTGTTTATTTACGAATCTTTTAATAGATTTGAAAGTAAATGTGCAAACATTTCTTGTGGCAATATGCAAGTATAACATTTATATTGTGTTTTTTTAAATATAGTTTTATGATGAATCCATTATTAGGGAACGGCACACTACGATATACACAAATTATTTATGATTTCATCAACAATACATGGGCAAAAGTGGCCCGCCATCATCTAGTGTTTCTACCAAATCCGCTTACCGTGCAAGACCGAATCAAGCTCAAACACGTCAACGTTCGATGTTTGGCAACGCACCACTACATGCAGTCTTGCGACACGAACCACCGAATAATCGGGCAATTAGCGTATATGTCAGCCATGCGACACGCCGACGCATGTCTTCTGAGAGTGCCGGGGTGCTTGCGGCGAAGGAGAAGCGTAATACCATATGCGCTTCTGCGTACAGAAGGCGGCAAAGAACAAAGGTCAAGACGAATTACGCCTTTGTTGGAACATCGATCGTGTCGCACTCTCGGCGCCAGATGGCAACAAGGCTGAGGAAAGTGTGGCAGATAAAGGTCTCCGTCCGGGGACAAGGTCCCCCAAGTCCTGTAACAATTGTATGCCACAGCTTTGAGTTTCGTTTCAAGAGAGGTTTCAGTGCAAAAGGAATCTGACGATTATCAGTTTGGCTTCAGCTTTTAGCTTCTGGCTTATTTTCCACTATTTATAAATTTCGTTTTTTTTTAACTTTTGACTTTTTGTTGAGCTTTTTTGCCGATTCTTTTTTTCCCGTATTTGTTTGTATATTATACTTATACATAATGGGCTAACATCTTATATATATTTTTTAATTTTTTTAAATTTAATTATGCTAAATAAGCCTCTGTTAGCTACAATATTTTTTCAGCTAACTACAGTGCTTTTCAGTCGTAAGCCATCAAAAAAAGCCCAAATAATCACCACTTGACAGCTGAGAGTTCATTTTCGTCCGCCAATTGACAGGTTAGGATATCATCACTTCTAGGACTCAAAGCTTTTTTAGTCGCTTTTTAACTTTAATTTTTTAATAATTATTATTTATTAAAGTAATAAGTCACGATCTAAACAAACGTACTGTGACTTTATGTAAGCATCTTTTGCTACTATTCAGCAAGCAGCGGAAGTTATAAAGCAACCTTCAGACTCAAGCCTGTCGGCGTCAACCGTACTCGTTCACGTCACGCCGATGTACGAAATCAGCCATGCCGTTATCCATTTATCGATCCGTGTTTATTACGCGATAATATGCGTGTGTCGAATGGAGAGAAACGAACCCTTTTTTACCGTCGCGTTGTTGCGAACGTACCAAAAGAAGACTATTGAGGTCGCATCGCGTTCAAAAGCAAGTCGTTATGGTGGGGAGAGGAGAAGACCAGACACGATGGTCGAGCCCTACGCCGCCACGAGCGCGAAGAATTACGCGGTTCCATCCAATCCACCGCATGCTGGGTTGGGCTCGCCCGCCTCTGCTGCACGGTGGCTGAGGCCGACGCGCCGATTAGTCCGCCTTATTTAGGCACCGTTTTTTGGCCCCGTCCGGGACGAGCCGACAAGCGCGACATGACCTTCTCCCCGGTGCACCGCGCCCTCCTCTTGTCATTCCTCTGCGCCGGCACCCTCGGTTCCCTGCCCCGCCATGGCGCTGGCGCCGCGGGCGAGGGGAGCTACGTCACCGTCTCCGCCGCCAGCTTCGCGTCGGGCTCGACGTGCCACGATCCCGGCCGAGGTACTGGCTTGCTTGTCTTGAGCTGTTTCGGTCTTCCTGGCGTTGTACACGGGACCTTTCGAGAGTGCTGATTTCGTTCTGTGCGGTTAATTTCAGTCGCGCCGCAGCGGAACGGCACGTCGGCCGTGCTGCGGCTGACGCACCGGCACGGTCCGTGCAACCCGTCCTGGACGTCGGCGCAGAGGACGCCGTCCTTCCTCGACACGCTCCGTGCGGACCAGAGGCGCGCGGAGTACATACAGAGGAGGATCTCGGGGGCCGGCGCAGCGCGCGCGCAGCAGTTGGGGAGTTCCGAGTCGGCGACGGTGCCGGCGAACATGGGGTTCTCCATCGGCACGCTGCAGTACGTGGTGACGGTGAGCCTTGGCACGCCTGCCGTGGCGCAGACGGTGGAGGTGGACACGGGCAGCGACGTGTCGTGGGTGCAGTGCAAGCCGTGTCCCCTGCCCGCGTGCTATGGCCAGAAGGACCCGCTCTTCGACCCCACCCAGTCGTCGTCCTACTCCGCCGTGCCGTGCGGCGCGGCCGCGTGCTCGGGGCTGGGGATCTACGCGTACGGCTGCTCGGGAGCCCAGTGCGGGTACGTGGTCAGCTACGGCGACGGGTCCAACACCTCCGGCGTGTACAGCTCCGACACACTGACGCTGACGGGGTCGGACGCGCTGAAGGGGTTCCTCTTCGGCTGTGGCCACGCACAGGGGGGGCTCTTCAGCGGCGTCGACGGGCTCCTCGGACTCGGCCGGCAGGAGCTGTCCCTGGTGTCTCAGGCGTCGGGCGCCTACGGCGGGGTCTTCTCGTACTGCCTCCCGCCGACGCCGACCACCATGGGGTACCTGACGCTGGGCGGGCCGAGCAGCACGTCGGGGTTCTCCACGACGGCGTTGCTGTCGGCGCCGACGTTCTACATGGTGATGCTCTCCGGCATCAGCGTCGGCGGGCAGCAGCTGGGAGTCTCGGCGTCGGTGTTCTCGGGGGGCACGGTGGTGGACACGGGAACGGTGGTCACGCGGCTGCCGCCCACGGCGTACGCAGCGCTGCGGTCGGCGTTCCGCAGCGCCATGGCCCCCTACGGCTACCCGACCGCGCCGGGGATCGGGATCCTGGACACGTGCTACAACTTCGCCGGGTACGGTAGCGTGACACTGCCGACGGTGGCGCTGACGTTCAGCGGCGGCGCGACCATGAGGCTGGAGGCGTCGGGGATCCTGTCTAGCGGGTGCCTCGCGTTCGCGCCCAACGGCGGCGACGGCAACGCGGCCATCCTCGGGAACGTGCAGCAGCGCTCGTTCGCGGTGCGCTTCGACGGCAGCACCGTCGGCTTCATGCCCGGTTCCTGCTGATCGAGCGACTCAATAACTCGTGACTACTTACAATCGTATAGGAGTATAAATATACGTGTACCGTGTACGTGCACGAAAAGAGAGAGAGATAAAGCCGGATTTGGCAGTGTTGCGCAATGTATATACAAAAGTAGGTATATACATATCATATTTGCAAAAATGACATTTCTCCCATCTGGTGAGCGAGTGGCAGCCCCGGCGAGGCGACACGTGGCGAGGCGACACGTGGCAAGGCCACCGACGGCAGGCAGCCTGCCATCCGGTGGGGAGACGACAGGCCCTGCCGTCTGTTGAGGGGCTAGCAGATGATTAAGCCGACTGATTAGTCGGCTTAATTTTGTGCCCTAATTTTTTTACATTTAGTGTTTATTTGAATTTTTAAATATAACAAATGAGCTCAAAAAATTACGAAAATATATGTACAGTCTCTTGATATAATGTACCTCACAGTGAAATGTTTGGGTAATTTTATCCATTGTGAATGTTGCTCAAATATTCATACAATTTTGATAATTTTATGAGTTTTTACATATAGCAAACGAGCTCCAAAAATTACAAAATTTTATGTGAAGCCTCCCGACATAATCATAGTTATTGTGTAATTTTTGAAAATTTTACATGGTCCAAATTTGCCACATTTATTTGGGTTAATTTAATCATGAATTTAATGATGCTCAGGTATCTTTTGAAGAGGCTGACCTCTGTGTTTCGTGCATGTGTCGGCCAATCGTGCTATATTTTCTTTTCTGTTATCTAGTTTGCACAATTGTCACTCTGTGTGTGTCATGCCCCCTGGCGCGCTCTCTTGTTCGCGTTAATGTTGTTATGTCAGTGTTGTCCCACCTCGTCCGCTCTCTCATCTGCACATTTGTCAGTGTTATCATGTCGTCCCCCTCACCCGAAGAGCTGCTCGTGACAATGGGTTCTCAATGTATGGGGTGAGTGCACTAGGTTTACTTTTCGCTCGGCCATAAATACGAACATCTCACAGTATGTTGTTGCTCATTTCAGTCGCTCGTCGCAGAAGCTCATTGTCGCAGTCGTTGCTCAAAATTGGGAGTGCGTAGCTCATTACTTCGAGAAGCCAGTGCATAGCTCAAAATTGGTAGTGCTGATTGTTTCTCCCGAAAGGCAAGTAATTTTTTATTATATGCTTTTGACGTTATTCCCATAATCCTAGTCAATTATAGTTATTTAATTAGTCATGATTAATGTAGTTTGTATTACGGAGTAAGTAGATCATAGTAATTTTGACATAGTTTTTACTATTTTTGTGTATATACGGTACCCATAATTTGTTATTGGATGAAAATATGTAATTAAGAGTCGGAATTACTGTAGTGGCAATTAGTTAGGGGTAAGTAACAAGTTAGTGGTAAGAATTTAAGTGTAAGTAGGATGGTAATGAATGGCACATCATTTTTTCGGATGAGTAACCAAATTATCGGTAATTAATGTAGTATCCGTATGTAGTAACACACATATAATCATTGACTTGTAGTATGTTGCTCTTATTATCAATCTTCGTACTAATATTTTGTCTGTCCCATTTGTTGCAAGGTACTCTCAAAATTAAGAGTGCATAGCTAATTATTTAGAGAACGCAGTACACGTTATTCCTGAAAGATAGATATTTTTTTATAGCATACTTTTGACGTTATTCCCGTAATTATAGTAATAATTACTATTATTTAGTTAGTCATAATTAATGTAGTTTGTATTATAAAGTAAGCTTTACTGTCATTATTAATCTTCGCACTAATATTTGGTATGTCCTATGTATTGGAAGGTATGGCTTTACCGAAACTTTTCGAACACTTGTACGATGAGAAACACCGTTACCACTCATGAATGACGGGTGACGCAGTTGGCCCTTCGCCCTTCAAGCTGCGGGGGGAGGGATCTATGGGTGTTGGACGAGTGCTACGTTCCAACCCTGCAGGCTACGGGTATGTTGCCTTTGCGAGGCTAGACTCTACTAGACACGACTTCACCATTGATGGCAGCCTACTCGCGGCACTAGTGGACAGGTGGAGGCCCGAGACGCACACATTCCACTTTCGATGGGGTGAGATGATGGTCACTCTGAAGGACGTCACGTTCTTAACTGGTCTCCCTTTTGGGGGTGACGCACTTATTCCACTCCCTACACCAGTTGACTAGAAGGAGAGGCTGGCAGACCGGTTCGGCCAACCTATCCCGGAGAGTGCACATGGCGTCCCCCGCACTTGGCTAAACAATTTCAGCGCGTGCCTGCAAGATGCACCACCGGAGGTCATCAGGATGCACCTCATCGCATTCCTTATTTAACTCTTTGGTTGGAGCATGTTTCTAGCAACACATGGCGATATTTGCAACGCTGAGTTCATTGGCCTCGCCGAGTCTTTGGTGGGCGCAGAGTTTGGGGCGATGCCTTGGTACAGCTGGGGATCAGCGGTTCTGTGCACCACGTATCAGGGGTTATGTGACGCTTGCCAACGCGCCAATGCTGGTACCCCCAATCTGGCTATCTCCTACGTGCTCCTATAGATATGAAGTTGGGAGCACTTCTTTATCAGACGTTCGACCATCGTGACGTCAGTGCACCCGTTCGGCGAGTTCGCCGACCTTACAGATGGGCCTACTATGGGCATTCGGTGGATGTAGGGACCCAGATTTTACAATCCAGAATCATCTATGATTCCATTGCACTATTCCCTCGATCAGTAGATAGTGCTCACATATACAGTAATGGACATCAAAATACATATCATGCGGAATCATAAATATAATAATAGACTTACATATCATGTGGAACCACTAAATTGCAGCAGTGGAAGAACGAATCACACAGGTGGGACCTTCAGGACATGCCCACAGGCAGTCAACTGGAGGTTCGTGACCTAGCCCTTGACGACTTCATATTCTTCTCTATCATGACCAAAGGTATTGCTGAAGCGTAGTGATCTGATTCTTGATTTTAGATTTGTTATGAGAGCGAGTGTGAGCACAAACCACCGTGCTCCGCGAGCCAATACACAGGATGCAAACAAATAGCATGCATGGCTTATCAAAGGAGAGGCTCGGGTTTATTTTATTTGCCATAATTTGCTTTTAGCATCATTTTTATTATTTAATCATGGTGTTATTATTGCTGCCTAAAATTCCGAACAGTGAGGGTCATCATTTATGTAATCCATCGATCATACCATTCCCCTTGCATTGTCTAGAAATTTCACTAATCAAATCAGAGTTACCAATTCCCCTATGATTCCAAGTTCTCATCACAAATTTAAAGATCCAATCTCAGGTTCATTATTTACTACTTTGATCAGTCCCTCAGTATAATGAACACTTAGTCTCCTTTATTTCAGATCCACCAATATCTTTTGTACTCTAATCTTCTAATAATCCAATCTTGTGATTGCTATTCAGCAACTCTTCACTTCCAATTTCTAATGATTATTCAACAATAATACTTTTGAATCCACCAGTATCATTTATATCAGGACTCCCTAACAATTCAATCCTCTATGTTATTGATTCAAACCATATATTGCTCTTCCAATAATCAACCTTATTTTCCATTATCTATCTCTAACTAATTTACTAGTATACCTCCACCAAGAATATCAGTGATTAAGTCTACGTTTCACTAGTATACATCCACCAAGAATATCAGCGGGGGTGCCACTGGGGGGGCGGTTTACATGGTGGAGGTTTACGCGCCACAACACGTGATGTGACAGTTCAGTTTGCACCAGGCGTGCCCCCTGAAAGCATCTAGGCCCCTAAAAATATTGGTTTTGGTAATTAATGAAATTATGTGAATATGGGACTAATGTGTGCATTAAGTGTTTGAAAGGATAAGTTCAAATGGCAAAGAAAGAGGCTCACAAATATCCCATGAAGATTCAAAGATCTCTAGCGCGACAAGGTAAATAGTTTAGGTATCTATTTTATTTTACCGGTCTTGGAGTTAGGTTGAAAGACCGGATTATAGGATAGACGCCGTACTATTAAGAGGGATCATGGTGATTGCTTGATCATGTTCAAATGTGCCCTGTGGATCAATTTAGGATCATGCATGCACTTAGAAATTAAAATTAAATCAAATCTGTGCATTGTCAGAAAATCCGGTAGTTCCGGTGTCATTTGGGCGGAACTACCGCAGGTCCGGTAGTACCGGGCGCCCGGGCGGAACGTTTTTTCCAGAGAGCGCCCGGACTCAGACTTAGTCTCTCGGAAAACGGAAGTACCGCGGGTTGAACTGCGGAACTACCGGATAGCCGGTAGTACCGGGCACCCGAGCGGAACTTTATTTCCAGAGAGCGCCCGGAGTTTAACTTAGCCTCTCGGAAAACGGAAGTACCGCGGATTGACCTGCGGAACTACCGCATGTGCGGAAGTTCCGGATACCCGTGCGGAACTTTTTTTTCAGAGAGTGCCGGGAATAAAACTTAAACTCGTTGAGATCGGAAGTACCGGGTCCTGGAGCGGAACTTCCGGACTTCCGGAAGTACCGCGATTTCAACGGCGGTAGTACCGCACTCATTGACTAACGGTTACTTCTGACTCTCTGACATAGCCGTTCTGACCGGTCAGCGAGAGTCCGGAAGTACCGCGGTTTTGCCTGCGGTAGTTCCGGATTTCCTGAATTTTCAGGATTGTTTATTGTAACGGCTATTTGAGGTTGGTGAGGGTATAAATACACCCCCACCAGAACTTGTACATGTTGTTGAACCTCCATTGAATACATTTGAGCTTAGTGCAACCTCTCACACCTCATTCACTCACTTGTGCATTCATTTGAGGTAGTTGACCCAAAATTCAAGTGCATTGCATTCTAGTTGATCCATTGAGCACTTGAGTGAGATCAAGCCGCAGCGGTCTATTCTCTTGGTGCTTGCCGGCACCTAGACGGCTTGGCGGAGGTCCCGTGATCTTTTCAAGAAGATTGTGAGAAGGCCCGGAAGATTGTGAAGGCTTGGAGCTCGCCTACCAAGAGAGGGAAAGAGCTACAAATAGTGATCGAGGTGTTTAGGCTCATTCGTGGAGCCGGTCCGATTTGTTCGGGCTTACCTCAACGTGGACTAGGGGAGACCGGCAAGTCTCCGATCACCACGGTAAAAAGTAATCGTGTCAATTGTGGTTTGCTCTCTTGTGATCATTTTCATCCAAGCAACGCTCTTCATTCATATTACTTGATTGCTTGCTTAGTTAGAGTAGCAATTATTGTTCTTTACTATTCGTTATTGCTCTTAGTCTATTACTTGTGCTAGTGATTGTTTGAACCTCACTAGGTTGATTAGTGGTGTTAGTGCTATCTTGCTCTATTTATCCATCAAGTTTAAAATTGCTAATTAGAATTAGACGAAAATTTTAAAACCTCCTATTCACCCCCTCTAGTCGGCCTCCTCGATCTTACAAGTGGTATCAGAGCTTGGTCTCTCAAATTTAGACTTAACCGTCTAGAGAGAAAAGGATGGCTAGTGAGAGTATAGCAATAGGAAAGGCACCTCTCTTTGATGGCTCAAATTATGCTTATTGGAAAATTAGGATGTCTCTCTATTTAAAAGCCATGAGTCCTCAAATTTGGAAAGTCGTAAATGAGGGTTACGTTATGGCTATTGATCCGGATCACCCAACGAACCAAGACGGGCGTAATGCTCATTTAGACGCCCAAGCTATGAATGCTCTATTTGGAGCCTTGAACGCGGATGAGTTCAATAGGGTGAGTAATCTTGAGACGGCTCATGCTATTTGGACTACCCTTTCGGAAATACACGAAGGGACATCCACAGTCAAGGAGGCCAAATTGCATCGGCTTAGTATCAAATATGAGACATTCACAATGTTGCCCCATGAAGACATCAATGAGATGTACTCAAGGCTCAACAACATTGTGAATGAGCTTAAGGGCCTTGGAACTAACCTTTCCGATCTTGATATTGTTCGAAAGATGCTTAGGGCCTTGCCGGAGAAATATGAAGTGTTGGTAACTCTCTTCCTCAACTCACCAGAGTTGGCAAGAATGACACCAACACAATTGTTGGGCAACCTCATCACCAACGAGCTCTACAAGAAAGACAAGGAAGAGCTCTTGGAGCAATCATCTTCCAAGAATAAGAAGATCACCGCCTTCAAAGCTAAAGCGGTGATGAGTGAAGAATCCGAAGAAGAAGATGAGGAGGACTCCCAAGAAGAATTTGCGCTTCTAGTGAGGAGAATGAAGAAGTTCATGAGAAGGCGTCCATTTCGGAGCACAAGCCATGAGAAGACCAAGAAATGGCATTCTTCCTCCAACAAGAAGTTTAGCAACATTCGTTGCTATGAATGTGATGAGAAGGGGCACATTGCCTCTCAATGTCCAACAAAGAAGGATGACAAGGAGAAGTCATCAAAGAAGTAGAACTATAACGACAAGAAGAAGCTCTTCAAGAAGCTTCACAAGGATGGCAAGAATGAAGCCCATATTGGTGAGTGGAACTCCGAAGAGGAGTATTCGGACTCCGACTCAAGCGAGGACGAATCTCCCAAGAAGAAAGGGCTTGTGGGCATTGCCATCAAGGAGGCTCCATCACTATTCTCCACTCCTACATGCCTTATGGCTAAAGGAGAAAAGGTAAAATTGCTTGATGATGATGAGCCTTCATATGATGACTTGATGAGTATGTTAATTGAATTGAATGAATTTCTTGGAAAAGAAAAATCAAAGTTTAAGGTCTTAAAGAGAGAACACATCTCTCTCAAAGACTCTTATGAGGAGCTAAAGGAAGCTCATGATTTGCTTCTCCAAGAAAATCACAAATCTAGTACTAGCATTGGAGTTACTTGCAATATATTGAATGAAATGTCTAGTATAGAAATTTCAAAGTCTAGCATATCTACTTATTGTGATGATTTGCTTGCCATACCTTGTTCATCAAGTGTAGATTCTAAAAATGCTTTAAATCTTGCTCATGATGATGTTATTGCTAATGAAAACAAAAACTTAAAAGAACAAGTGCTAAAATTAAATAAAAGTTTAGAGAGGGCTTACAAGGGAAAGGAAACTCTTGATAAGTTACTAAGCGATCAAAGATGCTCTTTTAACAAAGAGGGACTTGGATATGTCCCTCAAAAGGGTAAGAAGCCGGTATACAAGCCTCCAAGGTTTGTAAAGGAAAATGGTAAGTATTGCACAAAATGCCGGTGTATTGGACATATTCAAAATGATTGTTCTAAGAATAACATGCATTCCATTGGTTTATATGATTCTTGTTATATGCTTAGAAAATCTACAAATGGAAGTGTAATTGCTCATTTCATTGGCACCTCGATTTTGGGTGCTAAAAAGAAATCCATTTGGGTACCCAAGACCTTGGTCAGTAACCTCCAAGGACCCAAACAAATTTGGGTACCTAAAAGAACTTGATTTTCTTTTGTAGGTGAACTACAAAACCGGTGGAAGGCATTGGGTGTTGGATAGCGGTTGCACCCAACACATGACCGGAGACCGGAAGATGTTCACCACCTTCGAGAATGGAAGCAATGACAAGATCACATTTGGAGATAATAGCAAAGGAAAGGTATTGGGATTGGGTAAAATCGCTATCTCAAACGACCTTTCAATTTCTAATGTATCTCTAGTTGAATCATTAAATTTCAATTTGCTATCCGTTGCTCAAATATGTGATCTAGGCTTAACATGCTCATTCTCAAAAGAAAATGTTGTAATCTCAAAAGATAATAATAATGAACTAGTCTTCAAAGGCTTTAGATTTGGTAATCTCTATTTGGTAGATTTTTCTTCAAATGAGTCTTGTTTAAAAACTTGTTTAATTGCAAAAACCTCTTTGGGTTGGTTGTGGCATAGAAGGCTAGGTCATGTGGGAATGATTCAACTTAAAAAGCTTTTTAAGCATGACTTAGTAGTTGGCTTGAAGGATGTGAAGTTTGAAAAGAATCGACTTTGTAGTGCTTGTCAAGCCGGAAAACAAGTCGCTAATTCTCATCCTTCCAAAAGTATCATGTCAACTTCTAGGCCATTAGAGCTCTTACATATGGATTTGTTCGGACCAACAACCTATAAGAGCATTGGAGGTAATAGCTATTGTTTAGTCATTGTGGATGATTACTCTAGATATACATGGGTCTTCTTACTAAATGACAAAAGTGAAACCTCCGGGATTTTCAAAAGTTTTTCAAAAAGGGCCCAAAATGAATTTGATTTTAAAATAAAGAAAATTAGGAGTGACAATGGTTCTGAGTTCAAAAATACAAAAGTTGAAGACTTTTGTGATGAACTTGGAATAAAGCACGAGCTTTCCACTACCTACACTCCGGAGCAAAATGGAGTTGTAGAGAGGAAAAATCGAACATTAATTGAAATGGCTAGGACAATGCTTGATGAATATAATACTTCCGACAAGTTTTGGGCGGAAGCTATCAACACCACATGTCATGCCATAAATCGCCGCTATTTACATCGACTCTTGAAAAAGACTTCCTATGAGCTTCTTGTTGGAAGGAGACCGAACATCTCTTACTTCAGAGTATTTGGTTGCAAATGCTATATTCTAAGAAAAGGTGTTCGGCTCTCAAAATTTCAAAGTCGATGTGATGAAGGCTTCCTTTTAGGGTATTCCTCAAATAGTAAAGCCTATAGGGTCTTTAATAAAAATTCGGGTTTAGTAGAAGAGTCGTGTGATGTTCAATTTGATGAAACTAACGGCTCTCAAGAAGAGCATGAGAACTTGGATGATGTACGAGATGAAAGTCTCCACAAGGCAATGGAGAACATGCAAATCGGAGACATCAAGCCAAAAGAGGGTCCAACATCAACAAGCTCATCTAGACAAGTGGAACCACCCTCTTCTTCCACAACAAACGATGTTCAAGTTATAGAAGATGAAGAAAAGGATCAACCGCAAAATATTTTCAAGATTCACAATGCAATAGCCAAGGATCATCCAATTGACCAAATATTGGGTGACGTGAGTAAGGGTGTTCAAACTCGCTCTAGAATAGCTTCATTTTGTGAACATTATTCCTTTGTATCTTCACTTGAACCTAAGCGTGTAGAAGAAGCATTAGATGACCCGGATTGGATAAATGCTATGCATGAAGAGTTGAATAATTTTACTCAAAACGATGTTTAGACTTTGGTGGAGAGACCCAGGGAGCACAATGTCATTGGCACCAAATGGGTCTTCCGGAACAAACAAGATGAGAACGGAATTGTGGTAAGAAATAAAGCAAGGTTAGTAGCTCAAGGTTATACTGAAGTCGAGGGCTTAGATTATGATGAGACTTTTGCGCCCATTGCTAGACTTGAATCAATTAGAATCTTGCTTGCTTTTGCATCATGCTTTGACATTAAATTGTTTCAAATGGATGTCAAAAGTGCATTTCTTAATGGTACAATTTCCGAATTAGTATATGTGGAACAACCCCCGGGATTTGAAGATGCTAAATACTCTAATCACGTGTATAGATTATCAAAGGCGCTATATGGTTTAAAGCAAGCTCCTAGAGCTTGGTATGAGCGCTTTCGTAACTTTCTTGTATCAAAAGGCTTTAAAATTGGTAAAGTAGATACAACTCTATTCACAAAAATTATTGGAGATGATTTCTTTGTATGTCAAATCTATGTTGATGACATTATATTTGGTTCTACTAATCAAGACTTTTGCAAAGAATTTGGTGAGATGATGTCTAGGTAATTCGAGATGTCAATGATTGGCGAGCTAAGCTACTTCCTTGGACTTCAAATCAAACAACTTAAAGATGGGACGTTTATAAGCCAAACAAAGTATGTGAAGGATCTACTCAAGAGATTCGGAATGGAAGAAGCCAAACCCATCAAAACACCCATGGCAACAAACGGGCATCTAGACCTCAACGAAGAAGGTAAGTCAGTAGATCTAAAGATTTATAGATCCATGATTGGTAGTTTGCTTTATCTTACTGCATCTAGGCCTGACATTATGTTTAGTGTATGCATGTGTGCACGTTTTCAAGCTTCTCCAAAAGAGTGCCATTTAGTGGCCGTAAAGAGAATTCTAAGATATTTAAAGCTTTCCTCAAGCATAGGGCATTGGTATCCCAAGGGTGCAAAATTTGAATTAATTGGATATTCGGATTCCGATTATGCGGGATGTAAAGTGGATAGAAAAAGCACCTCGGGTAGTTACCAATTTCTAGGAAGATATCTAGTATGTTGGTCATCCAAGAAACAAAATTCCGTAGCACTTTCAACCGCCGAAGCCGAATATATTTCCGCGGGAAGTTGTTGTGCTCAATTGCTTTGGATGAGGCAAACATTGTTGGATTATGGGATTAAATTTGATAGAATGCCTCTTTTGTGTGATAATGATAGTGCTATCAAAATATCTAACAATCCCGTTCAACACTCAAGAACCAAGCATATAGATATACGCCACCATTTCTTGAGAGATCATGTGAGCAAGGGAGATATCGAAATTAGCCACATCCGAACCGAAAATCAACTAGCGGACATTTTCACCAAACCATTAGATGAAAGCCGCTTTTGCAAATTGAGGAATGAATTAAATGTCATAGACTACTCAAATGTAGTTTGAAATCTCATTTCATCCATTTCTGCTCATTTGTTGTGCTAATATGGATTTTTATTGGATTTTCCCCCCTTTTGGTCAAAATTCGTTTAAAATCATAAAAATTAGTTTCAAAATATAGCATTAGCTTATTTGATGCATATTGATCCTGAATGACTTCAGTTGGATGCAAAACTAGGGATCATTTGCAAAATTTCAAGTTCTAAAAGTCAAATCCTGAAAAGTTCCAGAAAATCCGAAACTACCGCAAGTCTTTGTGCGGTACTTCCGCTCCTGACAGAAAAACCGGAACTACCGCAATGCAATCTGCGGAACTTCCGGAATTTCTGTGAGAACGGTACTACCGGCGTGTTATGCGCGGTACTACCGCTTTTTGCGGGATTTAATGCGGTTTCCAAAACTGCCAAATCCTCCAGCCGTTACTCCTTTTTCCTTTATCTCTTTTCTCTCTCTCATCTTCATTCCTCCCAAACCGCAGCCGCCTACCCTCTCTTCTTCCTCTCCTCCACCCTCTCTCTCCCAAGAACCTCTCTCCTCTCCCGATCTTTGAATCCGAGGGGAGTTCTTCGTTTTTGGGCGATTCCTTGCACTCCCAGGGTTCTCCTCCTTCGACTCCACAAGGTAAATCGGATCAAAATCCTCTTTTTATCTGGTTCTTAGAACCCTAGGTGGAGTTTAGGTTAAATTTGAAATGTGATGATTTTTGCTGAAAGTTTCTTGGGAAAATCTGTATATTTGGGATATTTAGATGTTTACACACACATGCATTGGATTCAATCCAAGAAATACCCCAAAGGATTCAATTTTTATCATGCCCTAGAAATACCCAGAAAAACCGGAACTACCGGTCGAGCGGCCGGAACTACCGGGGTCACGGTAGTTCCGCATGTTTAATGCCGGAACTACCGGATTTCCCGGAAGTTTCGCAGTTTTACCGCCGGTACTTCCGTTTTTCCTGGAAAAGCAGAAACTCATTACCTTTCAAATTCAAACCTAATTTTCGCTTATCCTTCCTCACACCTTGATTATCCTAATATGTTACTGAAGATGCCGAGAATGAAGAATGTCTCTCACAAGACTTATGGAGCTCCGGGACAATCCTCCTCGACTCCCGCTCTTCCGACCACCGCGGACTCTGAGAGTGACTCCGATGGCTCCCATGAGAGCGGATCCGAGGCCTCGCATGAGAGCGAGGAGTATGAGGTTTCGGACGAGGAGATGCCTGAGGTAACTGCAGATGAAGAGATAGACCTTTCAAAGATCTCAAATGAGGACTATGCCATTCTTCGTCGTCGCAGTCAGTACGTCCGCCCTCGCGATTCTAAGAACCCCGAGTTTCATTCCAAGTTTCAAGAGAAGGTGTACCGAGAGATGTATGGTCATGCTCGCAAGTTTGCTGCACATAAGTATGTAGATTGGGATCATTTGTCACAGATTGACAAGTTTAGCGGTGCTTATCAGCTTTTTCAGCAAGCCGAGATCCATCATATTGTTGCGTTCAAGTGCAACTACATGGACAATATGATTCGGCAGTTTTATGCTACCTTGTACATCTCTCCAAATTTCGAGCACTTGTGTTGGATGACTGGAACGCAGCTTGTGGAATGCACCAAGCACGAGTTTGAGTTGGCACTTGGGACGGAAACCAGTGCCTATGAGAAGGTGTTCAGCAAGCGTGCTCTTCCCATTGCAGCATACTCGGAGTATTATGACCCGACAGCTGAAAAAGTGCTAGGGACAACCATTGGACTGCTTCCTATTCCCAGCCTTGTCAACAGGATCATCAACCACATCATTCTTCCAAAGAGTGGAAATTATGATGCTATTCGTGGCCATGCTTGGAATGTGATTGACTACATTATGCGCGGCCAAAAGTTTGATGTGGTGGATCTTATCATTAGGGGATTGACGCCAATAAGAATGACAAACAGAAAAGGATTAACTTTGCACCATTCATTAAGGCTTTGATCATCCGCAAGATCGGATACCGAGGAGCACTCTGCACTCCACACAAGCCTTACAAGCCTCGCGCAGAGGCCCCTGTTCCTGCTCCTGCTCGTCCTCGTGCACAGCCTCAGCCTCAGCCTCAGACAGCGGCTGTTCCTCCCCAGGGCGAGGGCGATGTGTCGCTATCCCAGATTTACTCCGCCATACTCAGGCTTGAGTAGCGTCAGGATGTCTTGATCTCCACTGTGTCTTCTCTTGGTGATCGCGTATCATCCTTGGAGAGTGCAGTTCATCCGCCTTCTCCAGTTCGCTATGGTCGTCGCACTCGTCGCCGTGGTCCTCCTTCTCCCAGTGCAGCTTAGGACTAGTTCCTCTTTTTGGTACTTCGATGCCAAAGGGGGAGAAATGTAGCAAGGAGAAGTTTAAGTCTTATCTATCTATTTGGGCCTTGTAATAAAGTATGGTGAATTGAACCATGTAATGCGTATGTGTGGTTTAAACGATGTTTAGTTTTTTAATTTCTAATGCTTTGTAATGAACTATGTTATGCCCTTAATGCAAATGCTTATTTACTTGTCTATTGCGTATCGTTGAATTTTGGTGAATGTGCTGTAATGCTATGATGTAATCATGCCTGATAAATTCTTATAAAATTTGATGCACATGTTTAGGGGGAGCTCTTTCTTATTAGTTTCTAAAATGCAAAATTTCCCCATGTTCTATACTGCTAAAATTTCAAAGACCTTGCGATATACATCTTGCAAACTAGGAGTATATCCAAATCTTAAATTCTTCTCAATATTTGCTCTTGTTGTCATCAATTACCAAAAAGGGGGAGATTGAAAGCATCTAGGCCCCTAAAAATATTGGTTTTGGTAATTAATGAAATTATGTGAATATGTGACTAATGTGTGCATTAAGTGTTTGAAAGGATAAGTTCAAATGGCAAAGAAAGAGGCTCACAAATATCCCATGAAGATTCAAAGATCTCTAGGGCGACAAGGTAAATAGTTTAGGTATCTATTTTATTTTACCGATCTTGGAGTTAGGTTGAAAGACCGGATTATAGGATAGACGCCGTACTATTAAGAGGGATCATGGCGATTGCTTGATCATGTTCAAATGTGCCCTGTGGATCGGAAAACGGAAGTACCGCGGATTGACCTGCGGAACTACCGCATGTGCGGAAGTTCCGGATACCCGTGCGGAACGTTTTTTCAGAGAGTGCCGGGAATAAAACTTAAACTCGTTGAGATCGGAAGTACCGGGTCCTGGAGCGGAACTTCCGGACTTCCGGAAGTACCGCGATTTCAACGGCGGTAGTACCGCGCTCATTGACTAACGGTTACTTCTGACTCTCTGACATAGCCGTTCTGACCGGTCAGCGAGAGTCCGGAAGTACCGCGGTTTTGCCTGCGGTAGTTCCGGATTTCCTGAATTTTCAGGATTGTTTATTGTAACGGCTATTTGAGGTTTGTGAGGGTATAAATACACCCCCACCAGAACTTGTACATGTTGTTGAACCTCCATTGAATACATTTGAGCTTAGTGCAACATCTCACACCTCATTCACTCACTTGTGCATTCATTTGAGGTAGTTGACCCAAAATTCAAGTGCATTGCATTCTAGTTGATCCATTGAGCACTTGAGCGAGATCAAGCCGTAGCGGTCTATTCTCTTGGTGCTTGCCGGCACCTAGACGGCTTGGCGGAGGTCCGGTGATCTTCTCAAGAAGATTGTGAGAAGGCCCGGAAGATTGTGAAGGCTTGGAGCTCGCCTACCCGGAGAGGGAAAGAGCTACAAATAGTGATCGAGGTGTTTAGGCTCATTCGTGGAGCCGGTCCGATTTGTTCGGGCTTACCTCAACGTGGACTAGGGGAGACCGGCAAGTCTCCGATCACCACGGTAAAAAATAATCGTGTCAATTGTGGTTTGCTCTCTTGTGATCATTTTCATCCAAGCAACGCTCTTCATTCATATTACTTGATTGCTTGCTTAGTTAGAGTAGCAATTGTTGTTCTTTACTATTCGTTATTGCTCTTAGTCTATTACTTGTGCTAGTGATTGTTTGAACCTCACTAGGTTGATTAGTGGTGTTAGTGTTATCTTGCTCTATTTATCCATCAAGTTTAAAATTGCTAATTAGAATTAGACGAAAATTTTAAAACCTCCAATTCACCCCCCTCTAGTCGGCCTCCTCGATCTTACACCCCCTCTAGACAACAGGTTTCTGAAGGAACGCGCGTAGGCTACGATAGCAGAAAATAAAAAATTTCTACCGCGCACACCAGGACATCATGCTAAGGAGGGATCATAGATCGTTACCACTATACGCGCAGCGCAGCGGAAGAAGAGTTTGAGAAGCCGATCCAACCACGCGCGTCGAGTTAGTAGTGGAAGTAGCCGATCGTCCCGAACAGATCGTCTCCTCCACGCGATCAACCACACCACGAGCAGATCCAATCTGTAGATTGTTGATGCCGATCAACGCCGCAACGAGCAGCGCCTCCACCGGTATCCACACGTCCGGGGCTGAAACGCCGATCGCGAGTGTACCAGCACTCGCGAGCGGCTAGGGTTTGGCTCGGGAGGTGGCGGCTAGGGTTTTGCTCGGGAGGAACAGAAGCGTGCATCCCTCAGCCCCCCCGCCTCCATATATATAGACCTCCTCACTTGGGCCTCGTGGACCGAGGCCCAATAGGAGTCTATCCGGATCTCTATCCGAATTGAGCCCACATCCGAATCACATTCGAATTAGTGTTCCAACCCGTTAAGTGTGCGACCCTGTAGGTTCACGTATACTTGGTCGCGACCCGGAAACGCCTTTCCGGTCACCCTGTTAATAGCGGCCTCTAGCAAGACATATTAACCCCGAAGTATACGTAAAGATCATATCGGCTGAACCTGTAATGTTCTCATGTACGAATCCCTTTGCCTCACGATATAGATTAAGCTCAAGGCGAGACCTGTGTCATCCTCTTAATAGATCAACCGCTCTCTCGATTCCGTGATGGATTATAAACTCGTGATTGACTCCTCAATCACCTTGGCATGGCCATGCACTTTCATAATCCATTACATCGAGGGGCCCAGAGATATCTCTCCCATAAGGAGGGGCAAATTCTATCTTGATCATTCACATCCCACTACATGTTTCATGGCAAACCCAAAAACTACTTTTATGACTACCCAGTTACGGAGTAGTGTTTAGTAGTCCCAAAATAAGCTACTACGCATGTTGGGAACCATGATGATCTCAAGTCTAAGGATTCCACATAAACACTACTTGAGACCAACTGATGACACATGGAATCTCTCAAGTGTCTAATGGCGGGTCTATCCAACATATGTTCACTAACACATGTCCATATTATTGATTTGGTATCTCCATACCATGATCCATGAGACATGATCATCAATCAATACATATGCTGATCTTTGAATCATAATTGTTCCTCATATGATATATAATCAGGGATCATTTAGAAATAGCAACATTTTGGCATTAAGAGTCTCATGAATAAGTCACATACTCATTGATCAATAATGATAATGTCTATTTCAAGGAACAAACTAATGCATCATAAACATAGTATGTGATATATATAACATCTCCATGTTGCCTCTAGGGCATATCACTAATAGTTTCCACTGCAAGTCGTACACTGGTGAGTCAAACTCTATCCGACTAATGTGTACACTTTGCGTGTCTTGCTATGCAACGTCCATGATTTTGGAAATGCAGATAATCAAGGGCTGGTTGACAAGGTACGAACTGGTGGGCATTACAGCAACAGTGGACAATGGCATGGATGGATAGGGCGCACCTCAATGTCGTCATGGAGCAGCGTCCGTACGACGAGTACCTAGAGTGGTATGTCCCGGTCATGCAGCTAACTCACCATTCCTCCACCAGATCGCCCTGAGCAGATCACGCACGAGGAAAGTCTTCAGTACTCGATCGATCCCCATAGCACCTCGCGTCGGCATGACAGAGTAAGACAGTTCAAATATCTTATCGTTTCATTCAAGAAATTCATATTGATCGTTATCGAACCTGTTTCATATGTTACTTCAGTTGGAACAGGCGCAGCGCATTGTAAATGCGTTAGAGGCCACCATCTGCAACCCAAAGACACCACCAGCTTGTAGAAAACTATGAAGTTCATCCTAAAGCAGGCTAAAAAATAATGCACAACCTAAGCTGCGGTCATTCCACGGATCACACTGTGCACATAAGCTACCCAGTGGGGGCACCATACTCACCCGCTAGGTCATCGCGACCTAGCAAGTCCGACCGGCTATCGTAATCTACTGAGTCTGTCTGGCGTCGTAGTACTAGCTGTTGATCATCTGTTCGTCGTACCAATGTGAAGGTAACTTACATACGGACCTACATTTTATTTTCCTATTAGGCCTTGTGTTCCACTAACATCATGGCGTTCTCTCGCCGTAGGTCTATTGTCAAGATGTATCACTTTTGACGTCCGCACCACTTACACAGACTACCGCTCACCGTTGTTTATCTTCGCTGCACATTCGGGAGGTATGAGATTCGCATTGTACATTCGAAATATTTATTGTGACTAATATTGTTTCATCTTGTAGCCTCCAATTCAATGTGGGGGTGACGACGAGTCCACCGATGACGACACAAGCCTCCCAGATGTTTCTAGAGAGCACTACACGGTGCCAGGGTTCGCAGCGTACGCAGGGCAGAGCTCAACGTTCACTACATACCTAGGGTTCGGACACTTCGGTGGACAGAGCTCGTCCGGCTTCGCTGTTGTGTTGTACGATCAAGGTGAGAGCTCCTTCGTGCCACGAGGGGGATTTCTAGAGTACTTCGTTCATGACATTATTGCGGGTAGCTCGCAGTTCGACATGTCTCACCTACAGGACTTCAACCCTTACCGTACCCAGCCTACTGTACTTGAGCCTACTGGACCACCGCCGACCACTGAGCAAACAGAATGGTCTCCATACCTCCTCTGACCTGAGACACAGCTTTCGAACCGACTGACGTACCCCATAGGACATGCTCGTGCTCTACAGAAGACAATGCCACGTATAGGAAAGCAGACGAGGTGAGGAGATAGCAATGGCTTAGATGGGTGAGCCATATCGCATCTAGTGTGATACATTTTTTTGTACTACTATAATTACTTTTACTTGAACAAGTATTCCTAATGTATAAAATTGTAAAAAAAATCGTGAAATATTCGTAAATTCATTATTAATTTAACCCGAATAAACGTGACAAATTCAGACCATATAAAATTCCCCAAAAATTATACAATAACTATGATTGTGTCGGAAGCCTTCACATAAAATTTCGTAATTTTTGGAACTCGTTTGCTATTTGTAAAAACTCGTAAAAATATTGAAATTATATGAATTTTTGAGTAACATTCACAACGGATAAAATTACCTAAAAATTACACTGTGAGGTATGGTATGTCAGAAGCCTGTATATAAAGTTTCGTACTTTTTTTAGCTCATTTGATATATTTAAAAATTTAAATAACTACTAAAAGTAAAAAATAGGGCAGGTAATTAAGCAGGCTAATCAGTCGGCTTAATCACCTTTCGCCCCCTCATCGGACAGCAGGCCTGCCTGCCATCCCCCACTAGGCGACAAGCTGTCTGCCGTCGCTGGAGGGGCGACAGGTCCCTACCACCGGTGGCCTCGCCAGATGTTATCTCGCTAGCGCTGTCGTCCGCTCACTAATGGTAAAAGTGTTATTTTTGTAATTACGGTACGTCAACGGCTACTTTATAATTATAGTGCGCAATAATTCTGAATCTGACTTTGTCTCCGAAAAGAGACGCATACGTACACACCGCACATTATACACGATGCTTAGTGGATGGAGTACAGTTTTGGGGAATGAATAAACGAGCTAACCAGAGGCGTGAACGTGTTGACGCTTGGCACGCTTCGTTTGATTTTGTGTGTCGCGGTCGATGACTCAATGAGCAACAGATTGCTACAACTTACAACAAAAACAAGTGGAGAGTTAGGATGACGTATGGGCAGGGGCGAAGCCAGGGGAGGTTTAGTAAGGCTCGAGCCTCACCTCCCCCCGGCGGCGGACACCCCCTCCCCCGGCGAGCCCCCTACCCCCGACGTCGACAATCACTTCCCAACAAGCCCCAGCGAGTAGCGACGGCTTTAAGCCCAACAAGCAAAAAACTAGCCCGTAAAGAGGCCCACCAGATCCAGAGCCCAGAGGAGACACAGACATTCACAGGCGGCGACAGTCGACAGATCACAAAGACGCAAAGCTTCACAAATCGGCAAATCCAGATCTGGCGGCGTCGCAGCGGGGTGACGAGGGGGCCGAGCCGGACCGGGGCGGCGAGGGTCGAGGCGCCGCAGGCGAGCCTGGGACGGCGGCGACTCCGAAGTCCGAGCGACGCAAGGAGCGGAGGAGCCGAGGTCCGAGGAGAGGAGCAAGGCGAGGCGGCGGCCGGCGAGCCGTGACCCGCGAGCGACATCTTCTCGGCCGGCGGCCCGGCGCTGACATTTTCTCGGCCGGCGCCGCTGAAGGAGTTGAGAGTAAGGCTTGAGGAGTCGCCGAGCGCCCGAGCTGAGTAAAGGGGGAGGCCGGAGGCCGGGATCTGAGGGAGTCACAGAGGGAGTGAGAGTGAGGCTGTGAGGGAGCTGCTGCGAGCGCCGGGTTGGTCTGGTGGTCTGGAGTCTGGATGAACTACCGAGGAAGAGCTGCTCTGCTGCTGTGAAGATTAAAAGGGGAGTGCGGCCGGTCGGGCTGCCGACAGCGCGAGTGCGGCCGGTTCCGATGTCCGACGAGTGTCCAACTGCAGGCCACTGACTCTGTGTCGTGAACTAACGCTTTGATAGTTTAATTAAATTAATTACATGTGGAGTTGTGCTTCTCGTTCTGTACTCGTGTTGGTCCTGCAGCGTAGTCTTTTACATGCTTTGCATATAAAAGTTGTTTGAGATGATGCAAGCTAAGTCTTGTTGGATAGTTGTAACACTTCATTACTTTTACTTTCTTTAGAACTGTTCTCATCTTAGTCATGTTATGCTCTTGAATTTTAAACCTTCCATTGATAAACTATGTCTCGTTGGTGGATTTGTGTACCTGGTTCGGCGGTATATGTTTCATAAACCGTTTCCAAGGTATAAAGTTGTGTAGAATGTATTTGCCCTGTGATTCAAATTTGTCTCGTAATTCAAATTTGTCTTGTGGTTCAAATTAGCTTATTTGTGATATGTTTCATAATTCATATGGACTAAATTTTCATTATTATTCGCAATTTTCTATTATATAACTAATTTTCATATGTTTCATACACAGGTGATTTATTTATACTCCGTACTCAAGCAGAATAATTATATATTATTGGGTATGCGCTTTCTATTGTTGAGGTACGTACTTTGTATTTCTTTGTTTTTCGTTGTTTGTCTCTAAAACTTGAACTGTATAATTTCTGTATGAATTTGAAATTCTATAAGAGTATAAGACTATATTTATGTCAACTTAGTTTAATCCGACAAATACTTTAGCCTCCCCTCAATTTTAATACTGACTTCGCCACTGCGTATGGGACCACCTTGCTGATAGTCGCTGCTGTGGACGATACCGGGGGCGCGCCGAAGTGTTCGTGGATCCGTGGGTCCAACGAAAAATAATGGACATTTTGTTTTCTTTCGTCAAGGATAATGGATGAGCAATATAGGGTTCAATGGTTGTTAGCCGAACACCATCTTGAGAAAGTTAAGGGCCCTCCTGTATGATTTTTTTAGATAAGTGTTTATATATTTTTCTCTTTAACAAGAATAATACTAATATCAAAGTACATAAAAAAGATAACTAACATCTATCTATTATTTATTGTGCTTTAAAAATTATACAAATTAATATTAAGAAAATATTATTATTACACACACAGATTACGAATTTTTTATACGGATAATCCATTTTTTATTCGAAAATACATAAATATACCCGCGGAATTTTTTTTTACAAAAATAGGCTTCAGTCGCCCCCCCATTGGGCGACTACCACCTTTCGCCCAACCGGGAGGCGACATTTAGGCAATATGGGAACGGTTGAGCGAATCAATGGTATCGCCTGAGCGTTGGGCGACTTATTGTAGTCGCTGTACGGTTGGGCGACTGGATTTCCAGTCGTCCAACGGTAGGGCGACAGGGAGGTTACTTTATTCCATCCCAGTTGGCCGCCCAGTACCACCTACCACTGTTTGCCCTCATTCTGCGCACAGAGAAGAAACGAGAGAAGAAGAGAAGAGGAAGAACGGGCACTCATTGTGCGAGAGAAGAAGAGGAGAGGAGAAAGGGGCACTCATTGTGCGAGAGAAGAAGAGGAGAGGAGGAAGGGGAAGAAAAGGAGGGGTAGAAGAGAGGGAGGAGGGGAAGAACAGGAGGGGAGAAGAGAAGGAGAGGAGGACAGGGTTGGAGGAGGAGGTGAGGGAGGAAGGAAGAGTAGAAGCTATTCCATCCATTTGGATCCAGATATTTTTTTGATTATATTGTATTTGCACTATTATTTAGATGAAATGTTGGTGTTAGTAAATATTGTAGATTTAGATAATGTAGTACAATTTTAGTATGGAAATATTAGTGTCAAAAAGTTGTAGTATACATTTTGTAGTATGGAACATTTTGTAGTATAGAAATATTAGCACCCTTTTTAGTATGGAAAGTGTAGTTTAGTGTTGTACGATGTTATTTGACATGTCGTAAATTTCAATCATACATGCAGGCCTACATCATCAATGGCCACTACAACATTGAGAGTGTATTATGGTGCTGGAATTATTCGTGAAGGTCCGAATGGTGTGGATTTGAGCGATTTTCCGCAAGTAACTCAAGTACTTCCGGATGACGAGAATACTCGAATGACAGATGTGCAGCATTGGCTGACCCAGAGTTTTTCATTGGACCCCGAGGTGTGCAACGTCGTTGTGCAAGGGCTTTGGAGCCGGTCTCCCACGGACATCAAATGGAAGTTGAAGACATTGGTGCGCTCTGCTTCGTGGAAGGGCTTTGTGCAAGGGTGCCGGCGCCGTGGATACGAGTGTGTCCTGCTTGTGTAACCGTGCTCACTACAAGCAGCTGCGCAAGCCCGTGCGTCCGCCTATGCTGCTTCAAGAGGTGCTAGTAGCTCGGGCGGGCTGCACGTTGGCGAAGCTGATGAAGTTGCTCGTGATGAAGGCAATGCGGTACATGGAGGAGAGTTGCAGCCGTCAAGCTATAGAGAGGGAACTGGGCAAGGCGATGCAGTACATGGAGGAGTTACAGCCGTCAAGCTATAGAGAGGGAACTGGGCAAGCCGATGCAGTACATGGAGGAGAGTTACAGCCGTCAAGCTATAGAGAGGGAACTGGGCAAGCTGATGAAGGAGAGCATAATGAGTATATCGTGCAGCAAATGGAATCTGATGATCGGAGGGCATGGGATGAAGAGCAAGCTGTAGAGGACGAGGAGGAGGACAGTTCCGGTGACGAAGAAGTTCCTATCCCCCAGGAATGGAACCGGTTTAATGCGGAGGGTGTTTTCGCACATGATGAGCATGAATCACCATGAGAGTATCATGAGACAGAGGTTCGGTTGCATGCTATGTTTGCTGACAAGGAAACACTGCAGGATGCCATCAAGCTTTGGGTCCTTTCAATGCAGCGAACATTTCGCGTCGTCAAATCAAGCCAGGAGCAGTACACTGTGAAGTGCGAGTAGGCTAGTTGTCCTTGGAGGGTGCACGCACGTAGACCCAAGTATGAGACTCACTGGATTGTTTCCAAGGTGGAGCCGCACTCCTGCATTCTAAACACTGTCTTGGCGAGGCATCGTAACCTGACGTCCGGATTTATAGCCAATTTGATGTATGGGGAGATAGTGGAGAAGAAAGATATTGCAGCCATGCATATTGTGGTAGCTATCGAGAATAAATTCAAGTATAAGATTAGCTACGCGAAGGTGTGGCGTGCAAAGCAAAAGGCGTTGAAAAAACGTTTTGACACTTTCGAGGCGGCGTACGACAACTTTCCTCGTATGCTTAAAGTGTTGCAGCAAATGAACCCGGGCACGTACATCGCCGTGCACGACAAGCCGTCCATAAGTCCACTAGGATTTGCAGTGTTGCAGAGAGCATTGTTTGCATTTGGTGCTAGCATTGAAGCATTCAGGCACATGCTGCCAGTGATCTCAGTAGATGGGACCTTCTTGACAGGCAAATACAAAAGGCAGCTCCTGACGGCCATAGGCGTTGACGGTAACAATCAAATACTGCCGCTAGCCATTGCATTTGTGGAGAGTGAGAATTATGAGAGCTGACTGTGGTTTCTCAGACATGTGAAGGCTGGAGTTGTAGGCACCCGTCCTGGTGTGTGCGTAATCCATGATCGCCACGCCGGTATTATAAAGGCGGTACAAAAACTTCAAGAAGACCCTGAGGAGACCTTTCATTGGCCGGACATGAGGAACCGATGGTGCAGTCGTCACTTAGGGGCAAACTTTTTCCCGAAATAATCTTTGATGAAGCTATTCAAGAGGTTGGCTAGGCAGAATCAGCAGAGGAAATTTGATGCTTTATGGGGGTTGTTAGATGAGCACACCAGGAAGAACGTCGAAGAGAGGAGCAAGGCGCCAGTCACTCCTGGGGCGGCACAACCGCAATGCTTGCCAGCAATCGATGAGCCTAACCGAAGTGGTCTAAGAAGGAGGAGCTCACGAAACAGCAAGTGTTTCTCGCAGTGGATCGATGGGGAACCATTGGAGAAGTGGTCGCTGTTGCACGACACGGATGGCGCAAGGTATGGAATAATGACAACTAACATTGCCGAGGTCTACAATTGGATTCTCAAGGGTCTCCGTTCTCAGCCCCTTGTCGCCATCGTGGAAGGTGTTCTTCACAGCACAATTCGCTACTTCAGGGAGAGGCATGCAAGTGCCGCGCTTCATGCGGCCAATCCCGGAGCCCTGTATTCGTCAAAAATTACTGCGTACATGGAGACGAAGGCACAGAAGGGTCAATTGCACACAGTGCATGTCATGGGCAACAGGGAGCATCGTTTCGAGGTGATACTCCGTGACAGAGCCGGATTTGAGACATCTCGTTCACTTATTACTCACGAGGTATGCCTTGGAGATCATGCAAACGAACCTAGTTGCACATGCAACAAGCTTAAGTTGTTACACAAGCCACGCTCTCATGTCCTCGCTGCATGCGGGACCGTGGGCATGGATCCTTCCAACTTCATGTCCGAGTACTTTTTCAAGGAGAGAATACTGCAAGCTTGGTGTGGGGAGCTCCGGGGGTTCAGAGTGGTGGGAAACTTTGCCACTTTGGATATTTCAGCGAGGACCTAGGTTCCGGATATTAACATGATGAAGGGTGGGAAGGGTCGGTGACAGAGCCGACGTATTAGAAATGACATGGACGAATCACAAGCTGGAACATCTGGTGCACGTTGTGGGCGATGCGGTCAGGAGGGGCACACAGCTAGACGATGCAATGCATGTCCTGATCAGTAGTTGCAATGCATGCTAAATTTCATGTACCATTTGTAAAACTTGTATGTTACATCCCTTTTCTGTAATGTAGTTGGTGCTGTGCTGGTAGCTTAGTATTGCTTACTTACTAGATATATTTGTTGTTCATTAAAATTCGATATCACCCACATGGAGAACAACACATACATTGCACATACAGAACATATAGAAGTACTACAACCAAGAATTTAAATCACGACAACAGGCCCAGCGCCACACCATCAACACAACACGACAACCAAGAACTAAAATACGACACAACCATACCCCTCGTTGCCTATATGCCAAAAGAGCCTCGTGGCACCCACATGGAGAATTGCTGAGGGGGCCGCCTCAGACGTGGCTGGCCATCGTGGTAGTGGCACGCACATATGCAGCTCGGGTTCACGCAGCAACATGTGGATCATAAGAGCTTCCTATGTTCACGACCTCCTCGTTGCCCCTCTCGCATTGAATCTGTTGGCGGAGGTCGTTGTTCTCCTCACTGAGAGTCTCGATTCGGTCCTCACAAGAGAGGGCAGCTTTGCTCAGTGAGATGACAAGAGAGGACAGCTTTGCTCAGAGAGATGACAAAACAGGGCTGCTTTCTGCACGCACATGACAAGAGAGGGCAGTTTTGCTCAGTGAGATGATAAAAGAGGGCAGCTTTCCGCAGTGACATGACAAGAGAGGGCACCTTTGCTCAGTGAGATGACAAGAGAGGACAGCTTTGCTCAGAGAGATGACAAAACATGGCTCCTTTCTGCACACACATGACAAGAGAGGGCAGCTTTACTCAATGAGATGATAAAAGAGGGCATCTTTGCGTAGTGACATGACAAGAGAGGGCAGCTTTGCTCAGTGAGATGACAAGAGAGGGCAGCTTTGCACGGAGAGATGACAAAACAGGGCTGCTATCTGCACACACATGACAAAAGAGGCCAGCTTTGCTCAGTGACATGACATGACAAAAAGAGGTCAGCTTTGTACAGTGAGATGACAAAACAGGGCAGCTTTGCTCACTGCTACGACCACGCGGACCAGCTTTACACGTAGGGGTAGAGAGAAAACGGACCATATAAATTGGTGTGCATTCCATTTCCCAGCAAACATTGCACATCCAAACCCCATACTACACCGCGCTTCCCTCACCCCACCGGGATGGACAAAGGCAAGAAGAAGCAATGAGATAAGATGGTGAAGGATTGGGAGGAGACCCGTGACATAGCACGGTCAGCTACCGCCCGCGATGAGAAAGTAAGGACTATACAGGCCCGGGTAGAACAAGCCCATCGTGCTACGATGAAAGGTCACCCCACAGAGCGCTCGCGTAGCAACAACCCCATCCCGGACGTCCCCACCGAGCGTTTGCCACAACTACCACCTGAGGGGGAGACACCTCCCCTTTGTTGGTGCGGGGACGTGTGCAAGTTCTTCAAGTCTAAGCACCGCATCAGTCTAGGTATGCGTTACTAAGGTTGCGCAAACTACTCCAGTGACTACTCCAACCGTCGTTTTGACACCGCAACCTATCGGCAGCCGGTAACGACCACATGCACCATTTTCCCCTACCTTTTCTCCTTCACAACACGCACTAACAATATCTCTCTTTTATTTACAGTCTCCGGAGCCCCTATGTGGCTACCGCAAATGGATCGATCTTGAGATCCACCCTGCGGACCAATGGACCCTCGACTTCGAGGTGTGGAATGTCACAAAGGAGAAGGAGTTGCTGGAGGAGGAGCGCCGCAAGAACGAGCACACCCTGCGTATACAACGCGAGACGCAAACTCATCTCGAAGCGTGCACCCGTAGGGAGCGGGAGGCTCGCGAGAGGGAACGCGAGAGAAAGTGGAAAATTGCGGCTAAGGCAAAAGAGGCCGCGGAGGAGTTCAACGCCGAGCGGGCGAGGAAGGGAAAGTGGCCCCGGTCCACACAGTAGGTGGTAGGAGCAGTTGGGTGGGTTAGTCGCATATCATGCTATATGTTATGCATGTACTAAAATTGTACGCGGCATGTTACTCCAAACTGTATTATGAAGTTTATTTCTATTCACATAAGGTTATTATCTCGTCTGTTCGCATTCAATGATTCAGATAGCAAGTTATTTAACAATATTAACATACCTATTCTCTTCGTAAATAATTCTCAGAAAACATGAAAATATCACTTACCAATGTATATATCAAACGTTCTACAGTCAATTGTTTTTAAAAAAATTTCCCAAAATTTTTAATGCACCTACAACATACAATAAACATAAACTTTTATTACAACTATACCAAAAAAAATTTCAGTTTAAAACTACAAAATTGACAAAACTCTACAAAATCACGGGGACTGAGTACAGTCGCCCATCCATTGGGCGACTGCATGACATTCGCCCAATGAGAAAGCGACAGATTGGAGTCGCTCGAACGTAAAGCGACAGAAATTTTGTCGCCTCCCGGTTGGGCGAAAGGTGGAAGTCGCCCAATGGGGGGCGACTGAAGCCTATTTTTGTAAAAAAAAATTCTCGCGGGTATATTTATGTATTTTCGAATAAAAAATGAATTATCCGTATAAAAAATTCCACAGATTACACATATACATTTGCGAATGCACATCGATTGTGTGAATTTGAAGATATATATACGAATCTTCAAATGTTTACCACGAAGAAAAGTGTGTACTGTGCTTTCGTTTATTAGAAAAACATTTGATTGCTAGTGATAGTTTATATATTTTATTAGCAGGTGCGAATGCACAACAACACAAGATTCCTCACTTGGCACACACAAAGAAAAACAGGGGATCCGGTTTTGAACTTATGACCTTCCTTTTGTTTGGGCACACGCTTTAACAATTCCGAAATATGTGTAAGTATGTGTACTATCTCTTCTGAAGGCGAGATTTACAGGACTATAGTTCTCTGCATGTAGCATCTCACATACTAATATAAGATATTATTATAGAACGTTAACATTAAAATAAAAAATAAATAATGAAAATCACAAAAAAATCACAAAAAAAAATTAAAACTTGATTAGCACTTTATTACGTGATAGATGATCATTAGTCAGATTAACAGATATTATATATAAAAATCCGTCATGGCCCACATATAACGTCATACAAGGGTTGTGCTATCGAAACTAAAGCATAGCATCCCTAATGCTAAAAGAGTGCTGTTGGTTTGAGCCTAAGTTTCAACACATTCATGAACCGCTCCCATTAATGAATTAAGCATTTACTTCTAAAACACTACATTAAAATATGAATTCTAGAACATTATTAACTGAGTATTCTAATAAACCTAAAGGCATTTGAAATAAGATAACCTAAAATATCATGGTATGAATACAATATTAAAAGTCCGCAGAAATATGATAACAACCAGGTAAGCATTAGTAATATGATAATAATCAGGCAAGCAGCATAAATATGATAACAACTAGGCAAGTATTAATGATATGATAATAATCAAGTAAGTTTTAGTGATATGATAATAACCAAGTAAACTTTAGTGAAATGATAATACCCAGGTAAGATTTAGTGATATGATGATAACCAGGCATGTACGAGTAATGTGATAATTGTACTCAATGGCAATGGTAACAAATTATCATGGAAGATGTGGAACGTGGAACAGAGAGGTTATGGCAGCGAGGTACTTCCCTTGAGCAGGTTCAGCGGACTTGCTGCACGAAGGATATGAGGTGCGCAACTGCCCGAATGTTCCCTTAAAGGCCACGTGCGAACATACAAGATGGAACGGAGATGGACTAGATCAAAGCTAAGACAACCTTGTGGAAAGACGGACAAAACAACATTCGGCTGGAAAAATTTGTGTTCGCTAAGCCTTCCTCGTGCGTATCGCTATTCGGCCATGCGAATCGTTGTTCGGTCGTGCAAAAAAAACATTCAGCCAACAAATGACGTCCCACTGCAAGAGTTAGCAAAAAGCCCTACACGAATATGGGTTTGGCCGTGCTCCAGCCAGCCCAGCCGCGTGGCCACTGTGCCACGGCTCCACGGCCAACCCAGCCATCACCGGCCAGTTGCCAACGCCTAGCCACAGACGCTGCCTTAGCCTACACGCCATCAACCCCGTACGGTAACGGCCCGCCATGCCGCCTGGCTTGCCTCCGCCTCGGCCTACAGTGCCACCCCCGGTTGCTCGCCTCCAGTTGCACCGCTTGCGTCCGCGCCACCCACACGCTCCTCCTCGGCCAGCCACGCCACCCACGTGCCATCCCTCGGCCAGCCGCGCTACCTCCACGCCACATGGCATGCGCGCCTGTAGGATCAAAGATAGCCGACTAGAGGGGGGTGAATAGGAGGTTCTAAAAATTCTTGCCTACTAAGACTAATTATCACAAAATAAGACTAGGCAAGATTCCAATGCAATTTAAACCTACACAATTCTAGTATACCTAAGACACCACAAACACTAATCGCTACAAATATATCTCTAGCACTAGTAAATAAGACAATCTTCGCAATCACAAAGTTAGAAATATAAGTTCGGAATGTAGAGACAAAGAAATAACCACAATATGACTCGAGAAGTTTTTCATGTGGTATCGAAAACTTGCCGGTCTTCACTAGTCCACATTGAGGAAAACCCAAGTGACTTGAACCGGCTCTATGAATTAAGTCTCAACGCCTCAATCCACTAGTGGTTGTCCTTCCTTCGCTCCAGAGATGGTGGACACCAAACCACTCACAAGTCAGCGCCATGCCTTTTCACAATCTTCTTGAAGAAGTCACCTCACAATCTCCTACCAAGCCGTCTAGGTGCTAGCAAGCACCAAAAGTAATAAACCAAGGCTTCACTCGACAGTGATCAAGTGCCAAAGGATTAATCTAGATGAATGCACTTAATGTTGGCTCAACTAACTTAAATGAATGGAATGAAAGTAATTAAGGTGTGGAATGAATGCTCTATGTTCAAGGATGTTTCAATGTAGTATCTTACTCTGTCCTTGAGCTGGTGGGGGAGTATTTATACCCTTACCAATCAAATATAGCCATTACATAAAACAATCCTAAAAATCAGGGCAAGCGGAAGTATCGTCGTTCATCGGCTCTAATAGAGCGTCAGAACTAGCTGTTGAAATTCGGCGTGGTACTATCGCTATTATAAGCATGGTAGTTTCGATCTTTGAAAGTTCTGAAATTCTGGTGTGGTACTTCTATTTGCTTCAAGGTGGAATTCACCTCTTCATGAATAAGTCAAGCCTCCAGTACCTCTCCAAGTACCTATTAAGCATTTGAGTGCATTTTGGTACCCAAAACTTGGTTGGGTCCATAAATATTAGTCACAATAAATTTAGACACCAAAATGGCTCTAACAATAGTTGTATGTGAACTAACATCTCTAGCAAGCACATTGTCACATCTATCCTTCTTTAACAAATAGTGATCATTGTAAAGAGATGCCTTAGGAATAATACCTTTGGGACAATCATTACTAAAATATCTCTTTTTCCGACAATTATAGTAAGTTTGGCAATTGCTACCCCTTATTATCTTCTTGTCTTGCTCATTGCCAGTTTACCTCTTCTCTGATCACTTTTGCTTGTCATCCACCTTTTGGGACACTCAGGTGAAGTGGTCCTTCTTGTTGCAACCGTGGCACTCGACATATTTCTTTGTGTGTCTTGCATTGTGCCTATCTTGCTATTCTGTTTCTTGTTGGACATGAAGCCAATACCTCTCTTGTCATTGGACTTTCTTTGATTGCTCAAACATTTGTTAAGAGGGGTCTTCCCTTTACAACACTTCTCCAATCAAGTTTTAATCTTGTTACTTGGTCCCTAAGCTCTTTGTTTTCCTCTACAAGGTTAGTGTCAACAAGGAAATAGAAGCATCTATTTTTGAGAACAAGATATATCTAGCAAATCATCATAAGAGGTGGATATCCTAACCTTAGATAACATGCAAGAATTTTGAGCTACACGTGGCATATCATCTAATAGTTCACATGTAATGCCTATATCCACCTTAGGCTTATAGTATTCCTTGAAAAAAAGATAGTCATGTTCTTCTTTTAGCACATCATAATTGTTTTGAAGAGTAATATATTCTTTCTTCAAAATATTAAACTTAGTATTTTCTTTTTTAAGAAACTCATTAATTGTCATCATCATTATTTACCTTCTTGTTACCTTTTGCCATAAAGCAACGAGTTAGTGTGGACGGACTTGTGGATTCTTCATCGTTGGAGCTAGAGGTGAGCATTCTTCTCTCGACATTCACTCTTGTATGCAATACCCAACGGTTAATGTGGACATTTCATATATATCTTGAATTTTTGTTCATATATTATGAGCGCTCTCAAGATTGCATGAAGTGTTGAATACCTCTAGACTCAAAGCAGTAAATAAAGCGTTAGTTGCTTGAGCATCAAGATGTATGCATTTCTATTTCTCAATTGTTAGAGCAAGAGGATCCAATGGAGGAGAAAAAGGTACATCTGTAATCCGCCATATTTTTAGGCTCATGACCTTAAAATGACATATCATGCGATTTTTTCAACTATCATAATTTGTGCCATTAAATTGAGATGTCTCATCTAAGTGCACTATATCCCTAGTCACCATTCTTTAACTCTCTAGGAGGTGAAGCCTAAAAAATGAGAGATCAAACTCTGATACCACTTGTAAGATAAAAGAGGCCGACTAGAGGGGGTGAATAAGCGGTCTAAAAATTCTCTTCTAAACCAACTATATAATGCGGAAAATTAACTCAAAAGGTTTAGCACATATATATCACATAAATCAACTAGGTTTACCTAAGTGCACCAATAACCTAAGTCTATGACAAATGTTTGCAACACTAGGTTGACAAGCAATCAATTAATTCTATGAATGTAAATTGAGCACAAGAAAATAAACCACAATTCACACAGTTGCTTTTTACCGTGGTGTTCGGAGACTTGCCAGTCTCTCCTAATCCATGTTGAGGTTAGCCCAAAAGAATTGAACCGGCTCTACGAATTAAGCTGAAACACCTCAATCCACTAAGATTGCTATTCCTCCACTCTGGAGTTGGCAAGCACCACACCACTCATAATTCCCGAGCCTTCCCACAAGCTTCTTGAGAAGATCACCGTGCATGACGCCTCCAACGTTGTCTAGGAATCGGCAAACTCCAAGAATAATAAGTGAAGCCCCTCGTTTGACTCTCACCACGTGCAACAAATGCACAAGCTTGAGTGGATACTCTATCCACCTCTAGATGCAACACATGCAATCTAGAGCCTTCCTCCTTGCTCACAAGGTGCAACACATGTACAATTGAGAAGACCTCACACAAGCTCAAAGGAATGTCAAGAGGTACAGCAAGCCTTACTCCAAACGATCACAAGGGGTATATACACCCATACCACAATAATTTCTGGAAGTACCATCGGCTTACAACCGGTACTTTCGCTCCCCTCTGCAACAGTCAAAAAACTAACCATTGCAGGCAAATCTGGTAGTTCTGACATGCAAAATTTGGTACTACCAAAAATCAGAAGTACCGCAGTACTCGTGCGGAACTACCGATTTCCTCAGGGACAAGAAGACTCCATGAAGGTGTCTCTCTAGAAAAAATATACTGCTACACAAGTCGGTTATTTCGCTAATTAAAAGTACCACTCACACAGAGATGGCAATTCTGCAATTCAGAAGTACCGCTAACACAGAGTCGGTAGTACCACTCACTGTTCGGACCACTCACACATTGCCGTTCGGAAGTTCTGATCATCTATTACACTGGTCCTCGACAATGTCGGATGGTTCGACCACTCAGATCTCCGACCATGTTGTCTGATTCGACCACACAGGTCTCCGACTATGCTGGTCTCTGATCACATTGTCCGGATCGACCACACAGGTCTTCAAGTAAGCTGGTTTTCAACCATGTTGGTTTCGACCACTTAGTTCTCGACCATGTCGATCTTTGGCTATGTCAATCTTTGATCACATATATCTCCAACCACTACATCGATTTTTGACTACGTTGTATAAATAACGTCAGTTCGACCATGTCGATTTCGACCACACAGGTCTCGACCACGTCGGTTTCAACCACGTTGGTTTAGATCACACATATCTCAACCACATCAGATCCGACCATCTTGGTTCGACTGCACTGGTCTTTGATCCACATATCTCGACCACATTGGTTTCGACTGTCTTGGTTTGGCCACGTTGGTTCGACCACGTCGATCTTTGACCACATTGATCTTCAACCACTCAAGTCTTCAACCGCTTTGGTTTTGACCAATTCAGTTCTAACCACACAGGTCTTTGATCACCAGCGAATGCGGCAGTTCCGTGATTACAACGCCAGCAATTTCGGTCAACGGTAGTACCATAGAACACACTGTGGTAGCTCTGATTTTTCTAAGAAGTGCATATAAATCAACAGATTTTGCAAACATATTTGTAAACTATACTATCATGCACATAAGGATTATCTATGATTCCCAACAAGTTGCAAAACACATTCGCACACTTTTGGAATCATGACTCAATGATTAAATATGAGATTCAACTATTTGCAAAAACACGTTTGCAAATATAAACCTCATGCCATAAACAATGGAAACACGACTTCAAACACTTGCAAAACACATTCGTAATGTACAGTCCCATATTACAAGGATTCAACACATGAACCATAACTATTTACAAAACACATTCGTAAATATAGGCACCTTGCTACAGAGAGCTAGAGGAGATGAGGTTGAGCTATCAACACATGATGAGACTCAATCTACTAAACATGACACATTTTAATAGGACGGCAACCTATACTAGCAACCTGGTCTTCCAACCAAACTCTAAGACCAAAAAAAGATAGGAACACATCTTTAGCCTTAACTAGTCATACATTTGTCTTAGATCATTGTCTTAATTTGCATCAATCCATGATACATCCTTTTCCTTGATGTCCTTCAACTCATGAAGCCAGCTTCTTTTCACATCTTAATTTTATGATCTTCAACACATGAAGTCATCCTAAGTCATTCTGATTTGTGGAGCCTAACCTATTCATCTAACTCATAAAAAATGTTAGTCCACAGATCAATTATCATCAATTACCAAAACTTTACCATTAACTCATAATGGAGGGACTAGATTCAACAATCTTCCCTTTTTGATAATTCATGACAATCTCAACAAATAATAAGATAAATATTTATTTGCTAGTATACAACATGTGCATAACAATTATATACTCTAGGATAAGCTTTTTAAGCAAAGCTTACTCATCTGGTTGTCATTAATCATACAACCATTAATACATAATAGAAGAACTAAATGACAACCCGATTGTGAGCATATATGAACAACACAAGCTATATATATACTTAAGAGATATGTTTCAAAGTAAGGATGCTTAATATGTGAAAAAAGAACATTGATCAATACTTATGAAATCTCAAAATATAGAGTGAACTCCCCTAAATGTGTGCATACAAGAATGTATAATGAAGACATATGCACATATTCAAGTTAGACTATTTGGTGAAGTTCAATCTATATTTTGAATCCAAGGAATACATTAAGACATAAGAATATGATGTAGAATGCATACCTCCATGGTTTTCACTTCTTCATCCAATTGAGACTATGTAATATCATAATCAATAAATATGTTAGTCTCATAATTGCATTTATCATTTTATCCAAAACCATTTGTCATTATCACATCCAAATAAGACTAGGCAGTATCATAAATGATAAACAAGTTAGTCTCACAACTGTATTTATTATTATCACTAAAATCAATTTAATGAAGCTTAAAATTACAACTTGCTCATGGGGTTTGATATGGCTAAGATGCTTTAGATATGTTCTCATATGTCATAACAAGCTAGAACGCTCAAAGATTTGTGACCAAAACCCTAGAACACAATTTCACAAAATGGCTCCAAATCAAACCAAATAGGACAAAATCCAAGATCTTACTGTAGCTTGTTCCTAGATGGATGGTATACGATCCTCATGAGGCATCTTCATCTCTTACACATCCTTAAAATCAGCAAGATCAAGAGGAAAAAGAGAGGGTAAAAACTCCAACCAAAACAAGAACAAAATCAATAAGATCGAGAATACACTATGAATGATGAACAAGATTAATCTATGCAACCTATAGAGGTTTGACTTACAGCCACTCCACCATAAAGGACAGAACTCTCTCACTCAAGAGCACTCATCCAAACCCTAGAAGAGAGAGGTGGTTGCTTTCCCTTTTGCTAGCCTTCCTCAGCCATTAACCTCTTCCACTCAAATAGATGGGGCAACCAACCAATATTTAACCCTAATGGATACTATCCATTAGCATAACTAAAAAACCCAATAACCCCAAGCACACTGGGTTTTACACTCACATAAGACTTACGCACACTATGCGAAACGCATAAGCCTAAACCTACTAAGAAGCAAGCTTCTATCCACTTGGCCTTCTCAGCACCTCCTTAACCTAAACCGCTCTCCAAACGCCCTCCAAGCATCGTAGTTTTGGCCCCTTTGTTGTTTTCTGTATTTTGGTTTCCCCGCCAAAACACATTTGCCTTGATCATGGACCTCATCTCTTCCCTGAGCCTAGGCCATAGTCATCTTCTCCTTTGCAAGTAATCCTCATGCATACAACGTGTAGGTTCATCAATGGCTCACACATCAGTAAGTCACTCCTTGTCGATTCCCCCAACCGTACCTCACTTGCACCGACCATATCATTCGATGAACAGTTGCTTGAGCATTCCCTTCAACATCTCTCGTCTTCTCCTGCAGCTCGCTTGAGCCTAACCATTCTATCCAGCTTCCTTGACCGCACCTCAGCTCATCTTGAGTCTAGTCCTGGTCTACACCATTGACCATGGCTACCTCTAAGCACCTGCACATCAAATACCAAAACACTATTTTTGGACATAAGTTCTTCATAACTTAACCTACGTTAGTCCAAACGTGCTTCATAAATGCAATGACCTAGACCCCAAAACTCAACCCACAACCAAATTCCCAAATCACCATAACCCGTCACCCAAGAACAGTTTGTGGCCAGTCTAACCGCCATTGGCCAGCCGGTCTGACCGCCCCTCAAGTCGGTCTGACTGTCAGGGCAAATTACCAGAGCAACCCTATCTGGAAATTCAGTATTTTGCTATCTAGTTTTGACTCAGAGCTCTAGATGAGGTGACACCTAGCGTAAAGACATCTTCTGACATTCCTACACATTAGTTTGGTGTCTAAATGCCAAAAGCCAACATAGCCGATCATACCGCTTGGACCAAGCCAGTCTGACCGCCCCTAGCAAAAATGCCTAAGGGACAACTTGGTCGGTCTGACCGGCTCTACACAGCAGTCAGATCGTCAATGGCAGGCAGCATTGAAAAATCGTAAAACTTTCGCAAATGCAAATTCCAACTCGACACGATTGCTAATTACTAATTGTTCAGCACATAAATATCATGAACATTCTCAACATAGTTATTCAACTTCAAAATTTTGAGTATTAGATAGGTCTGATTGTGAAAAATCACATAAACAGTCATGGTTAGTTGCTTACACAAAAATATATGGGAGCCTAGATTGCTCAAAATGCAAGCTGAAATATTTACTTCTCTTCATGCTCATTTGCTTACACGTACACGTAGATCACTAATTATTGGCATCATCCATCACTAGAAAAGCAATTTAATCAATTGTAATCCTTTATTCATAAAGAATTAGGAGAAGATTACCCTAATCTTTTGGTTGGTAGATTACATTTGCCATGAACGTGTTGCTATCACATACAATTATAATCAAACTACCAGTTGATGATTTTGGCCCACTTCTTGTCCCTGACGTCGCAACCGCAAACAAGTAGACAACCACATGAGAGCAGCCTAGCTAGCTACCTCCCTCCCCGTGTGGTGTCCCCGCTCGCGCGGATCAGCACGCGCCGGGCCGGAACCCCAAGACGCTCCGGCCGACGTCGTACAACACCTCGAACGTCCGCTGCTGTACGTTGCCGATGATACCGGTGGTGCCGTCGTCGTCCGTGGCCGCGAACGCGAGGCAGCTGCCGAACATGATCCCGTTCGCGTCGAGGTCGACGACCGCGCCGCCGGAGAACACCAGCGCGACGGACGGTATCGTGACGTTGTCCTGGCCAGTGAAGTTGAAACACGTGTCGAGGATGCTCCTGGGCGGCGCCGGCGGGTACTGCTTCATCCCGTCCTTGAACGCCGACGACAGCGCCGAGTAGGCCGTCGGCGGCAGCCGCGTGATGATCGTGCCGGAGTCCATCACGGACCCGGCGGAGAAGACGGAGGGCGGCACGCTGAGCTTCTTGCCGGCCACGGCAATGCCCTGGAGGAGCGCGCCGTAGAACGTCGGAACCTGTCTGCTTCTGAGCATCTTCGTCGTCGCGAAGCCCGACGCGCCGCTCGGCGCGCCGAGAGTGAGGAACCCGGAGGAGCCCGGGGTCGGCGGGAGGCAGTACGAGAAGGCACTGCCGTACGTCGCCTTCGTCTGCGACACGAGCGACTGCACGTCGCCGCCGAGCCCCATGAGCCCGTCAGTTTGGTCGTTGAACCCCGACTCGGCGTGGCTGCACCCGAACTGGAAGTTCTTGATCACGTCGCAATCGGTCAACGACAGCGTGTCGGAGCCGTACGTCCCGTTGGTGTTCGAGCCGTCGCCGTACGTGACAGTGTACTGGCACTGGGAGTCCGAGCAGCCGTTGCCCGCCTCGCCGAGCTGCGCGCACACCGCGGAGCTGCAGGAGAACGGGGCGTACGTGCTCGACGTGCTGGGATCGAAGAGCGAGCTCTTCTGGGAGTGGCACGGCGGGATGGGGCACGGGTTGCACTGCACCCACGACACGTCGCTGGCGGTGTCGATGGTCATGATCTGGGTCACTGCCGGCGAGCCGATGCAGACGGTAATGACGTACTCCAACGTGTTCAGGGAGTAGCCCAGCGTGGTCGGAACGGTGACCTCCGAATGCTGGAGGTCGCCGTCGGCGCGGTTCTTGGAGAACTTGCGTTGGACGTAGCCAGCTCGGAGTTGGTCGCGGCGGAGCAGCTCCGCAAAGTCTGGCTTCTTCTCGGAGGGCACCGGCGAGCACGGGCCGTGCCGGTGGTTCAACGGAACCGTGGTGCGACCGGAGGACGACGGAGCCACTGCAAAATCAACGCACGGAAATGATTACAACCGCACGGAATAACTAAATGGAATTGCAGATACTGCGCGCATGCATGCATGGACAGACCTTTGGGCTCGAAGCAGACGGGTTTAGGCTTCAGCAAGTAGGTTGCAAGAACCTTGTAACCCTGCTCATGTCCTGCATGAGCAATGAGAGAATGATAGCTGCACAAGAGGAGAAGCAATAGCTGCGAAACAGAGGCCATGGCAGTTCCTCGCTTCCCAGGCAATGCTAGAGCTTGTTAATTGCAGCTTTAAAATCCTAACTTTATAAAAGGACTTGCATGCCTAGGTGCTAAGCTAATACTAGAGATGAGAGAAATTTCTTATATTTATGCTAACAAATAGAGAAGTGGGTACTAAGCCTAAATCGCATGATATCGAAATAAACCTTCAAAGCTAGTGCTAAGATCAGAAAAAGTTAAATGTTTTTCTAGTTAAATATATAACTTTACCACTTATTAAAGTAAAAAATAGATAATGGTCTTACAGAGAAATGATGTGTTTATCTTAATACGTACCTTGATGCTAAGGAATGTTAGTGCCCCGTGAGTACAGTCCATTCCATGCACGGGATGTCCCGGCACGCTGCAGGCAACTTGGACCGGGACCTGCTGTTGACTAGGTAAACGTGGCATGCGTCATGATCGGATGGAACTGTAGTGAGCACTAAGGCCCTGAACACAACTTGGTTTCGACTTCTGACTTATTTTTTACTATTTATAAATTTCGTCTTTTTCTGAATTTTTGGCTTTTTGTTGAGCTTTTTTGCCGATTCTTTTTTTCCCGTATTTGTTTGTATTATACGTAATGGGCTAACATATTTTTTTATTTTTAAATTTTTTAAATTTAATTATGCTAAATAAGTCTCTGTCAGCTACAGTGCTTTTTCAATTAGTTACAGTGTTTTCAGGCATAAGCCACGAGCTTTTCAGCCGAACCGATCACCACCTAAGGCGTGCGGCCTTTTCCAAACGAATGTAGACGCCTCGATCACCGCACAAAGTGCCAGTTTTGAATTATTGTTGGGATCTTGATAGGATCGGCCGTTTCTATAGCTATATAGAGGCGTGATTGGAAAATGTTCGTCTTTCGTCAGCAGTTTTATCTCTTGTATTCTACGTGCATGGACGTACAGCTGATTGAGGTTCGTCGTTTGGCGCAGAGTTACAATGGCCATCGTAAAGTGGCTATTCCATCGGTCGTTTTCTTTCTGCCCCGTTGTGTGGTGGTGGTGTTTACTTGAGGTCACACTACGTAGAAAAGTCCCCATCGGTTTGGCAACGCGTCACATCGCTCGCTCGCCACAGTGGAATCAGTGCGTACTCTTAGATGAGTCTCCGAAGACTGCTTAACGGATATGTTATTTTAGCAATGGCTTACTAGTTTTATAAAGGTCTATTTATATTGATTTTTATTGATGACTTTTAGTTTTATTTTATGAATATTAGCATCTTATAGAGAGTTATACGTATAGAGAAACTCGATGTAATTTTAACAGATATAAATGAAGTCACTATAGTGTGCATTTCTATCGACTAATAGACCTCATCTTGAAAAAATACCCCGTTTGAAAGTTAAATACTATAGAAAATAGCTTTTAAAAGCCAATATAAACAGAGGCAAATAATAATTGCTGAAAGAAGCAGAAGCCAAAAGCCAACCAAAAAGCAGAAAAGAATGGGACCAACAAACGCCCACCCCACACAGGCGACAGTAGCCCCCAAACCAAGACCCTAATCATTTCTGCAAAATTTGGCTATTTTCCAGTGCTCACAGCTAATTATTCAGCCTTGGGTCCTTCGAAAAAGATCAATGGATCAGCCTTGGATGTGTAGTATGAACAAACAATGGCAAATAGTCTCTTGAGTACTTGTTTTTTCTCTTCTTCTAGATGGACCAATGCACACTAGCTCGTATAGTATAGTTGCTTTCAGTTTTCTTGGCCAGTTTCTGCCACTGGCTCCGTCCGCTCTGCCCTTGACAACGCCGTCGCTGCAGTGGCAGCCAACGGAGGCAGCCGGACTTTTCCCCGCGCGTAAACGCAAGCCCGGCATAATGACTATCTGATGTTCTCTCTTTTGCTTCTCGCATACGGTTGCGGATGCAATACGTACATGCCACAGTGACATGTACCGGGAGTAGGAATATGGTCGAATCCTATTTATTTCGGCTATGAAAAGCTGTGGCTTATATCTAAAATTGCACTGTAGCAGCTGAAATTTTACTATAGCTGAAGGTGGTTTATTTAGTATAATTAAATTTTAAAAATTTTAAAATAGAAAAATAGGTTAGCTCATTACGGAAAACATGAATAAATACGGAAAAAGAACCGGCAAAAAAGCTAAAAAAATTAAAAGTTTAGAAAAAGATAAAATTTATGAATAGTAAAAAATAAGTCAGAATCTGAAGCTGAAATGAGCGGGGCTCGATTAGAGTTTCTCTTGCCCTGTCTTGGAAAACGCTGTTCTGTGGAAAGTGTATGTGCTGAGCTTTCGCCTGGGCTGGCTTGGCCGAGTTTTTTTGTTAGGATGAGGCTTTGCCGAGTCACCCGGCTGAGATGTGCAGTGGCGCGTGCGTCGCTGCCAAAGCGACGTGCGTCGTTGGGAACAGGCTGCTGCTACGCAGCATCTTTCTTCGGTTTGTGATTTGTGTTGTTACAGAATTGGCTTGGATATGCATGCCAAGCTTTAATTTCTAAGGTCGTCTGCATAACATTTGGAAAGAAATCAGCCACAGAAATTTCAGTTGTACTCCCTCCTGTTGGAATTTATAGGGCGATAATTTCTGTTGGTGCTGTTGATTAATATAGAGCGCACACGTTTTTTTCCAAAGCATGCATGCAGTTAAACCGGCTGCTTCGTATTCCAGTATTTCCATCAACGCATGCGTGCGTGCTGATTTACTTCCAAGCCACGCATGAGTAATGTGCTTTCGCTTTGTCGACGCGCATGCACACATTAATGTGATGCTTCAACTGCCGTACGGATTAAGTTTTTTACTTTGTTTTTTATTTTATTGCTGAAATTATACTATACCGATTGTTAGATTTTTCTGAGAAAAAATAAAAATAAAAAACTTTATATTGTCGCAGACAATACAAAGAAATAAGAGGAAAAGGCAAAAAAACAAAAAATACCAAAATAAGTTAAAATTAAAAATCAACGTGTTTCAAATAACTTTAGCTTAATAAGTCGAAATAAACGAGAGGCTAAACCCGTTTAGAGTGAGTCACTCTATGCTCATCATCTTCATGTATTAACATCATGGACAATAGTTCAAGCGCATTTTTGTGATTTCACTCTGGCCCTTAATCTATGGGCCAAAAATCAAAGGTCTTATTCCAAAATAATTTGTCTTTGGTTGAATTGACATGGTAACGGATAGTTTTTTAGATATTTAATTAAATAAAAATATCATTATATCTTACAAATAATGTAAATGAAAAAAAAGAGAAAAATATAAAAATATAAAAAAGAAATATATATATCGAGATATCAACGTGTTTTGAATAATTTTTAGCTTCTGACAATAGTTTAGTACATCAATGATCAGAACCCAGAAGCTGCGCGTGCCGGGGCACGTGGGTGTACTTGTACCACTCCCGGTACAAAGTCCGCGGCGAATGTGTAAGTGTGAAACAGCTCGGGATCGTTCGTTTTTCACGTCCGAGGACGTCGCTGTACGTGCGTCGGCTTCAGTCCCGTGCGTCCTTGAAGGCCGCCGTGACGGGTGGCCTGCTGCCATCAACAGGAGGCAACGCAACGATGCCGACATAAATTATTGAATTGGATTTTACTAACACCCTTCAAATCAAGATAAGGAAAATAAAACCACCATGCCATGATGCCAACTATATACAGGGTCGGCTCTGGGCCTAGGCAGTAGAGGCGATCGCCTAGGGCCCAGAAAACTTAGGTAGTACCACGCTCCGATCTGACCGCTGTTCAAGATTGATACTAGTGCACCCGACTAGTATGATCGCGACTCCAATGCTGATCATACCGCTAGCAACAGAATTAACTGAATAACTTTCAAACTCTCAAAAACCAAACTCAAACTCTACAAATACTTTAATCCAAAAACCTAATTACTCATCACAACAACTATATAATATAACCTTTATATGATCTCATACGGGCTAACTCGTGGTTCTCGCAACACCTTTTCCTTTGAAAGAAAAAGCAAACATGTCAACACCAAACAAGTCATCCGTACATCGACAATGGACCTGAATGCTTAAACAGGCTGCATGTCAATCAATCGCCCGATTGCTTCAGGCAGCCTTGGGCTATCACTACCATACCAACGACTGACACGAGCGCGTAACAGGCCTAGCAGATACGGGCTTTTCCTAGCAGACAACAGGGCTGGTGCAAAATTTAGTCCTAACGTAGTCGCATCTAGACAATGGAAAGAGCCCAAACGGCGAACGAACAGGCCCCTTTTTGGGTTGCCGACGAGGTGCTAATGGGTTCGAGCTCGACTCTGGCTGAAACACAAGGCGGCCTCAATTCACTAGGACTTTCTCCATTTTGCTCTTATTCCCTTCCTGCGAAGTACATGCAGATGAACAAACGGTCCATCAAATCTTTGCTTTTCTTTCCCCTTTTTAATGGAAAACTACACTTGTGGCTCTCGTACAAGAGGTCTCTTTGTAGACTCGGCCATGCTTTGATTGGGAACAATGCAAAAAAAATCTTGGCATTCCATGCTTGTCATGAAACTTTGGGCTAATGCCGTCATGGGCGAATCGCGTTATCTCCTGCGGCACATTGCCTTCTCCTACCTCCCAAAGGAAGAGCAAATCGAAGATTTCAAGTAGCGACTAGCATAATAATACACTGCCCCGTCTACCTGTGGACGCCATGTATTTTTCTCCGTGCCCTGGACACTTTGATGGGCATGATTTCTTGGTGCACGCACCACCGATCGGCCGGGACACCTCACGTGGTTGGTAAGATGGTCATTTTCTTTCTGGTGATCGTGTCGTCGGTTGGTACGTGCCAAGATTATTCTCCTTACCAGGCAGGCAACTATTGCATCATCACAGGCTTCAGGCTGAAGCTAGCCAGCCAGCTTCTGATGAAAAGATTCATCGATCGGCTAATCACGTACAAGATTGCGTTTCTCCGGTTAACCGAATTTCTCCCAAGGAACATGATGAGATGATGCCATGAGATGATCTATATCAATTAGCTGCAGATCACTTTCTTCTTTTTCTATGATTTTGAATTGAGGCTACTAGACTAGTAGAGTTTTGCAAAGGTCTAAAGTTGCTACATCTGAGCCCTGTGATATGATAATCATTTTGATGCTGGCTCAAGCTACTATTAGCATTTGCTAACCACTGCAGACTTAAAGCTTGTCAAAATTGGTACTATCAGTGTTGGACGCCATTGATGGTTAATGGACAGGTGTATTATTGTAAGATCGAGTTCATTTGGCTAGATAGGTACGCTTAACTGCCAGCTTAATTTTGCCGAGTTCATAATTGTGCTGCACCTAACCTGATTTTGAGCTGCAGAAAAGTGGCTTTTGCTTACACTATATGTCATTACAGTATGATATTCATTCGATCTGTCACAATACTCCTAATTTTGAGGGCAACAATACAGTACAACGCGAAAATAACAGAACTAAAATATCAGATCCCTTAAATTTAGATTCCTGAACCCCGCACAGCCTGACCTGTGACCAGAAGTAAAGTAACCCGGTGCTCAAACGTACTATGTCAGTTATCGTAGTAGTAATCAGGTGGTTGGCACTTGGCAATGCCATGGATAAAAAGATTATTTCTCAACTGATGAAAGCAACTCGTGAGATTCCCAAGCGCAACGGTCGCACTCCCATGCGCTGGGAATCTATATAAAAGGCCACGAGGGGACTGGCTTATTGTTATACGGCCAGCCACTGAGCAACAGCAAGAAGAGGAAGAAGGTTTCAGATATATAAGATGGCGTTGCCTTTTCTGCTTGCCTTCTCCCTGCTCTTCTCAGTGGCGACTCCTATCGGGGACATCACTGATGCATGCTCGTCAGAAGTGAAAGGTATAATTCCTCCTAGTCTTGAATAATTTTCTTGATTCGTGTTTTTGCATACTTTCCATTAGTTATCTCTGGTTTCCGGTTTCTGCAACTAGATCAAGGATGTGTACTTTCTTGACATACAACAGTACTACTAACATTAGATGGCACTAGACACTTCAGTAGGAAGAGGAAAGCGCATGAGTTTTAGAGCCTTAAGTAGCATTTGAGGAACCAATTTGCAACTGTCAGTAACTTCAGATATTTTTTGTGATGTTCACCGCTCTTTTCTTTTTAGAAAGGTATAAAAACCAATCATGGCTTAGGATGAATTAACCTGAAGTTGTGTAATAGAAATGGCCAAAGGGTAGAAAGAATGGCCTTATGAACCTGAATTTCAAAGATAAATATGATAAAATTGAGCTCAAATTTGTGCTCTATATGTGTCACCCTACAAATATTTTCAGGCAGCAGCGGCTAATTAAAGCGCCTTTGCCTATGTCAAGTATTACTGCATTAGGCTGTGATCGTTTTGGTTTCAGCTTTTAGCTTTCGGCTTATTTTTACTATTCATAAATTTCGTCTTTTTCTGAACTTTTGGCTTTTTGTTGAGCTTTTTTACCGGTTCTTTTTTCCCGTATTTGTTTGTATTATACGTAATGGGCTAACATATTTTTATATTTTTTAATTTTTTTTAAATTTAATTATGCAAAATAAGTCTCTGTCAGCTACAATATTTTTCAGCCAGCTACAGTGTTTTTTCAGCAAGCTACAATATTTTCAGCCATAAGCCACAAAAATAAACTAAAAAAAGTTAAAAATCAGGAAAAAAACAAAATTTAAAAATAGTAAAAAATAAATTAGAAGACCAAAATTTTAGCCGAAATGAGCGGAGCGTTAGTGCAACTGCCCCATTATGAAGCTCAAACGTACTGTACTTGTTGGCCAGCTAGTGACTTAGTGCGACTACCCATTATGAAGCTCAAACGTACAGTACTTGTTTTTCCCGTGAAATTAATCGTTTCCCACCGCCAACCACCGTATCTATCTCCACCACAGGATGGCCGTCGAAATGGGCAGCAGCAGATGCTGCGTCAAAAAAGTCATCGGATACGCGATGTTTTCTATGCTGATCGACCGACGAGGATGGCGGCATTCGCTTCCTTTCTCTCCCTTTCTTTCGCCGTGGCATGAATCAATCAAGCATTGTACCAGCACGGCATTATGCCCACACCAGAAATGTGGTTATCTTGTAAATGATTTGCCCATATAGCCACATCTGTGTTGTAGTGGTCCAACGAAAAGGTAGCTCTCCAATCATCCAATGCACTAGTACAATCAGGGTGGTTCTTCTCTTTGAGAAAATATCTATGGGTGTTTCCCATAATCTCCTTTACAATAAAAAAAAAAGCTAAAGCATCTCGTTGTACATATTAAGTTGCATGTACTACCTAGTTCATTTAAATGCTTAGATTTATAAGGAAAGACATGCATATATGGCTCATAGATACTAGCTTTTTTGCGCTTTTTTATCTGAAAAGCACTGTAGCTGACTGAAAAAACACTGTAGCTGACAGAGGCTTATTTAACATAATTAAATTTAAAAACATTAAAGAATATAAAAAAATATGTTAGCCCATTACATATAATACAAACAAATACGGGAAAAAAGAATCGGCAAAAAAGCTCAACAAAAAACTAAAAATTCAGAAAAAGATGAAATTTATAAATAGTAAAAATTAAGCCAGAAGTTGAAACCGAAAGGAAAGGATGGTCCTTATGTAAAAGAATATTGGGAGACAAATCGAGCGTGCATGTGCCTAATCTTAACAGAGTTCCCGCTTGATTCCTCGGTTTTGCTTAGAAGTAATGCATGCATGTGGTCTACTCTGAATGTCTCAAGAAGTACGTATCGTGCTTAATTTGTCATCAAGTCCATGTTACAGTCGTTGGTTAGTTACACGTTGCAATAGCCTCTCTGCCACCCAACATAATCTTGGACGCGATTTAATACGGTTATGACCAGTTGATGCGTGATGGACGGCGACGTGAGCCACTATGGGGCTGTTTGGTTGCCTGCATACGGGTGGCTCGCACCCGCGCATGCAGGGAGATGGTGTTTGGTTGCCTGTATGGAGGAGAGAGCCTGCACGAGCGGATGCAAATAATCAACTGGAACCAGGCTGAGGAGAAACGTGGCTGAGGAGCTTCCCTCCTCAGCCTGGCCACGCTCATGCAGCTGCATGAGCGCATGCAGGCAACCAAACAGCCCCTATAGTGATGCAAGCTGCAAAGCCTTTAGGAGCTGATGGACATGTGCCCTCAATCTTGGGGTGCTCAGGTTGTATATAGTACGTACATACCTGTAGCACACTAGCACGTCATGTGATCGCCACCCCCTACCTGTAAGATCAACGTAGGCCATTTTTTCTACTTTTAAAAGCTATTTTTGATTTTTCTATCATAACTAATTTTTAAATAAAATATCTTTTTAAAATATGATGTACAAATTAATTATAGTATATATTATAATAGCTTTATTTATATTGATCAAAATCATATACGAATTACTATTACTTTGTACTTTCTATATCACGTATAACCTAAAAAATATAAGACATAACTAAAAGATATAAACCGAAGGGAAAAAAAAAGAAAGAATATAGATGATCCAAACTTCCAAAGTCTACTGGGAAAGGAAATGAGCAGGAGTAATGTGATGTCAGGTTTCTTTACCCAAAATCTGATGGCATGTGCACTGTCGCTGACAGTACATGGCACTGCTCTGTTGCCATGTTGGGTGAGGCATCAATAGAATACTTTGGCGACAAGAGCTCATGCGGTAGGCTTAGGGTCTATTTGGTTGCCAGCATGGAGTGGTTCGCACCAGTACATACAGGGAGATGGTATTTAGTTGCCTGCATGGAGGAGAGAGCCTGCATGAGTGGATGCAAAAAATCAATTGGAGCCAGGCTGAGAAGAAACGTGGCTGAGGAGCTTCCCTCCTCAGCCTGGCCACGCTCATGCAGCTACATGAGCACATGCAGGCAACCAAACAGCCCCTTAGTGGTTGCCTGGTTGGTGACGACGATGCATCCGAAAGTGAGAGAGGTCTTGCTTGGAAGCAGCCAAACTTGTTGAGTTAATTTTATTGTCCGTGTGTTTTATTTGAGTACTTTAGTATATGGTTGTTACAACTATTCGGTGTGATCGATACGATCAGTCTATATGATCGATACGATCAATTTGTGTATAGTCGTTACGACCAGTCTATATGATATCGTTACGACTAATACTAAATATACACTGAGTATTGTAGCTCTAAGTACTTCATGGTCGTGCTCTGGGTGTGTGGTCATGACGCCGTGGTCGAGGCGCCTGGTCGTAGCACTATAGTCATAACGCCTATGTGCGTAGTTGTAGTAAGTAGTAACCATGATCACAGTCGTAGCTGTCATGGTCGTAGTCATAGCAAACTGGTCGTAGCTGCATTGAGTACCGTAGATGTCATACTCGGAGGAGTACTGTAGTCATCATACTCGGTAGCGGCCACTGCAGCAATCATCAGCACTGTGACGGTGATTGATACTGTAGCAGTTGTTGGTCGTTGTGGCAGTATGGCCGGTCTTTGTAGCAGTCGTGTGCAACCAGTCACTGTAGCAATCGTCAGCACGAGTGGTCGTGGAATGACGTAAGTCTTCAGTCAGTTGGCGAACTGCTTGGTATGGGCAAACATCATGGTAGTCGTTGTCAGAGTCGTGTGGAGTGGGTGAGTGGCCTGCTGCGAGGCCCGACTATATCTATATATACCATGTAAGTCTTTTGAGAGAATTAAGCCAGAGAATAACAAAGAAAACACATAAAAAGGTACGTCAGTTTGCACCATAAATATCGTTACTCGGTTTTAGTGTTCAGTTCAGTTGTTAAGCTCCACCTTATTGTTCTCATCTCCGACAAGCTATCCACGACCGTGTTTGTGTGCATCAGTTCACCACCAAAAGCGTATGTTTAAAAGAAGCTAGGTCAACATCTAGTATGCAGCTGTAAACGAGTTACGACTATCGATATCAGAGTTTTGAGTGGTCGAATCACCCACAAACACATAGTAGTAGAAGTTTACTGTGTGCCACTGAACTGCAGATTTCCAGCACCTGAACAGCTCGGGCCTGCACCTCGAGCTGCACCACCCGCGGAGCCCCTGCTCGCCGGCGCCGCTCCCGGCTGATCTCCCCTTTTCCGCCGTGCTCACCCACGACGATGGGCGCATAGCGTCCTTCGCCGCGCGCCTCGCCAAGACGCCGTCCGCGCGTCCCACCTCCCTCGACCGCGCCGACGCTGCGGGCTCCCTTGCGTCCGTGCCGCTCCGCCCGGGCACGTCGGTGGGCGTGGGCAACTACGTCACCCGCATGGGCCTCGGCACGCCGGCCACGTCGTACGTCATGGTCGTCGACACGGGGTCCTCGCTCACCTGGCTCCAGTGCTCCCCCTGCATCGTGTCGTGCCACCGCCAGGCCGGCCCGGTGTTCAACCCCAAGACATCGAGTACCTACGCCTCCGTGTCGTGCTCCTCGCCGCAGTGCAAGGACCTCACCTCCGCCACGCTCAACCGCGCCGCCTGCTCCTCCTCCAACGTCTGCATCTACCAGGCCAGCTACGGCGACAGCTCATTCTCCGCCGGGTATCTGAGCAAGGACACCGTGTCGTTCGGCTCGAACAGCATGCCCAACTTCTACTACGGCTGTGGGCAGGACAACGAGGGGCTCTTCGGGCGCTCGGCCGGGCTCATCGGCCTGGCGCGTAACAAGCTGTCGCTGCTGTACCAGCTCGCGCCAAACCTCGGGTACTCCTTCTCCTACTGCCTGCCGACGTCGTCGTCCTCCGGGTACCTGTCCATCGGGTCGTACAACCCGGGGCAGTACTCGTACACGCCCATGGTGAAGAGCTCGCTGGACGACTCGCTCTACTTCATCAAGCTGGCCGGGATAACAGTCGCCGGGAGGTCGCTGGCCGTGTCGTCGTCAGAGTACTCCAGCCTGCCGACCATCATCGACTCGGGCACGGTGATCACGCGCCTGCCCACGAGTGTGCACTCGGCGCTGAGCAAGGCAGTAGCCGGGGCCATGAAGGGGACGCCGCGCGCGTCGGCCTACTCCATCCTCGACACGTGCTTCCAGGGCCGAGCATCGCAGCTGCGCGTGCCGGCGATCAGCATGGCCTTCGCGGGTGGCGCGGTGCTGAAGCTGTCGGCTCGCAACCTGCTCGTCGACGTGGACAGCTCCACGACGTGCCTGGCGTTCGCGCCCTCCAGGAGCGTCTCCATCATCGGGAACACGCAGCAGCAGACGTTCAGCGTCGTCTACGAGACTACGACGTCAAGAGTAACAGAATCGGGTTCGCCGCCGGCGGCTGCAGCTGAGAAGTTGCATGCGCTCATGCACGGACTTGCGTAAATGGGCAATGCATTTGCTAGTCGCTTTTCTGAACTCATCAATTTGATTCGACCACACGAGCTCTTTAGAGTTCATGCATGTCGATGAATACATCAGAGATGGTAGATGAAAAGGGAGCTGATAAAGTGTTGCTCTAGCACCTAGGTGTACATGTTATTACATCGTTGTTACATAAAAAACACAAAAATAAATACAGGAGTAGCGCTATTTATATTGTTCAGACCAGGTAGTAAAGTACGTGAAAGTGGAAATGCATGACTCCAACGAAGATTACAATTCACCTAGCCAAAGAGATGGGAGATAGCTTGTCATATAGTAATCCTTTGGCAAGTAGTGGTAAAAAAAATTACTTTGTATGGATAGGTATTTTTTTTAGTATTGCTATACAACATTCGACTGTTTTTTAAGGCAAAAACAGTCAGATTGATCTGAGACGTTAGATCTCCATCCAACGGATCCACTCATACAAGTCCCCTTCCAAAAAAAATGACCCCCTCCAAAAAAATGATCTAGGGCGTTGGATCTCCATCTAACGGCTCAAAATCTGACCGTTTTTGTTCTAAAAAACAGTCGAATGTTGTATAGACACTCCCATTTTGGGAGGGTTCAGGTTCCTCCTTGGAGCTTCAAGAATTGTTCCACCTACGGTGAAAGAATTGTAAAACTGGAAGATATGCTTGTACTCATGTGTTCTTTGGACAATGAAGTCGATTTATGTAATGTCGTAACTCCGAGATACGAGATTGTTGTGCTCTTCTCTACTTTTGCAAATAGTATGGTTGGAAGCCGAACAAGTATGCAAAGCAAAACTTGTTGGTTGTTAGAACGAGAATAAAGATAGAAGCTTTAGTCGTTGGAATGTTGCATTCTCTTCAATAATTGCAATGACACAGAAAGCGCAACTACGTACACAAGTACTGCCTTTTTGCGTTACGAACGAATGGATACTGAATGGGCCAAGAAGCGCGCGAAACTTGCAAACCATTCTCTTACGTCAAAGCATGGTCGGTTGCAACTACACGAGTCTTCCTTGTTGATGATTGATGATGAGCATAGAAGGATGACATCGATCTCAATATTTTCACGGCAATGTACAAGCAGAGGCAGGGAACTACGACAAAACAGGCACAAAATTGCAAAGGAACAGGATCCCCTCTCTGGCAGGCCTAGCGCATGCATGCATGCTGATATGCAGTTGAATGTAGTTACCGTTGATACTTAAAGATCAAGCTGTAACAATGATAACGAATGTCTTTGAAATAACAAATACTAGTTAGTATTGTATTATCATAGCTTGTAAAATAATATTAATCCATACAAAAAATAAATAACATTTATGTGATCAGGGCAGGGCGTTCTCTAGCCCGCATCCACCCACCGTAGAGTGCGGGGTTGGGCGGATCATGGCCGGGTCGGGGTGAAACGCCTCAGGTGGGTGCGGGACAAGGCGGGGATCTAGAACTTCAGACCAGTTGCGTCGGAAGATCATCTAAAAGTTACTTTTCGGCTTTTCTACCGTAACTAGCTTTTAAACAGAGTATTTTTTTAAGATAGGGTCTACTAATTAATTGTAATACATACTTTACTGACTTTATTTATATCGGCAAAACCGTACATGAGTTTCCGTTACTCTGTAATCTCCCGTACAAACAGCCCAAAAGTCACAATCAAAAACCATAAGCTGCAAAAAAGAACAGGCCCTATAGAAATCACCTTTCTTTACGGGAATTACTTTCCATTAACAAGGCATACTAGCTAAATCGCTAGACACCTTTTATAAATATATATAGTTGAGATCACTTGGAAACCTGAGATCACCTTGTTGATATAATTCGAGTTGTGGAGGATCAACAAGCCGTACAAGAGCATTAACTAGGCATACTAGCTAAACCGCTGGACACCTTTTTTTTATGTAGTTGAGATCACTTGGAAACATGAGACCAGCTTTTTGGTATAATTCGAGTTGTGGAAAGGATCAACAAGCTGTAGAAGAGTTGGGACTTGGAACAGATAATGATCCGAGCTGCGGGCTGATATCAGCGCAGTATCACTTTACTATCTGGGCCTAATTGTTCAACGAACGACCATTTCTTATAAGCCTCACACACTCCCAAGGAAAATATAACGCGAACATGCTGAGCAGTAGACAGGGAGGACACCGGTCACTAGCACGTACACCGTTCTACATTTCATTGTATTGTCATCTGGACTCAGGTCGATCACCATAGCTTCAACAGAATACACCATGTCCCGTAAAATAGCACCACAGGAAGAACAGAGTACCCATGCAGTCAAAAAAACATAACACAAAATTCCTCGCAAAAAAATAGGATAAAATTGGTCTAGCCACACCGAATAAAGGAATACTTGCACCATTGCACCATCGCATCCGAGCAAAGCAAAGGCAAACAGAGCACACCTTCTTCTGCCCAGAATATACAAAGAGCGAACTAGTTGGCACTGATAGGGCAGGTGAAGAGGCCGTTCAACTCATCACAAGTCACAGCATCACCCATCTGAAGGTTCACATCGTCACTCCTCTGGAGTCTTAGCAGGCCATACAACTCACTGGAATCTAACATATGATCTGCGCCCTACCCCCGACACAGGCTATAGGCATCTGTACATTTCTTTATATACACATACAGCAGGATACATGATTTATTAATTGAATTATCATGTCAACTTAAAATTCTGATTTGAGGATACCTAATTTATGTTGACAAGATTCGGCGCAGCTGAGGCACAGCCTCAAAACAGCGAGTCAAGATATGAGTAGTTATACAGACGGCCAAACTGGAGGAGGCTGCCATACGTTCTATCCCATACCCCGACAAAAAGCATGTCGGTGTCCGGGCTGAAAGACATGCCAGATATCTCGCCAAAGAAGTCCAGCTCTTGCCTTTTGTTGTAATCACTCCCGACGTCGAAGATGTGGACAAAGTCTGCTGGTTCCGCCATTGACATGAACCGCCCATCTGACGTGAAGCGGATTGATCTAATGGCTCCAAGGTTGCCCCTCAATACATGGACGGATTTTGAGAGATTCCTCACGTCCCAAATTCGGCATGTCTTGTCTTGGTTGCCAGTAGCAAATGTTTGGCCGTCAGGGCTCCAAGCTGATGCAAATGAGTAATCCCAATGGCCTTTCATGGAATGAAGAGTCTGCATCAGAAACAAAATAGTGTACCCACTTAATCACACATCATATCAGCACTTTAATGTGAAATATTGATCAGAGCTTGGTTAGCATCTATATGATATTTTATGCCTGGGTTTGCCTGTGCTTGTATACCTTTCCTGAATTGGCATCAATAAGTAAACCATTAGGATCGTCCCCCACAATAACAACAAGCTTTCTGTCAGGACTCAGTGATGTATGCTGCATGAACAAAATAACAATACAAAGTAAGGCCAGAGTACAGCAATAAAAACATTTGAAGCATTCCATTGATTCTGATGCATACATATCATGTGCACACTGATGTTGGATCCATCTACTATCAGTACTATGTCAAAAGGCAGTGATGGGAAAAAGGAAAGGAAAGGGTTCTATAGTTGGCACGTGCGAGATTATCTTGTAGGGTGCCAACTGCAAAATATGCAACAACTTTTCTTTATCCACCATATTCAGAAGACTGTACAGAACAGTATAATGTCGTCAGCTATGGCAATATAAATGTTACACTCCATTTTGCTCTTTAGTTCCATAAAAAATTCGTACCCTAATATTACTAGGTTTGCAAACAGCACGGTACCTAACATGACAATAAGATCATTGTAAAAAAGCGTAAGGAAATGAACAAGGAAACAAGACTACAACCATATGTTACCAAAATGGGGGGAAAATCGATGAATCTCTAGTACAAACTGCAAACGATTTGTTCCAAGTTTCCAACCATAACACAAGAAAAAAAAAGAAACAGGAATAACCAAAGGGACTTACGTTCACTGGCCAGTCAAACTGAAAATGCTTGCAGAGCTGGAATCTCTCCATGTCATAGTCTCTTACACCAGAGTCATTATTCGATGCCATGAAGTGAACAGCGCCACTGAGAAAATAACCAGAACTGACATGAACATACGTTCAACAAGGTTGCATCTTTAATAACAGGGATAGGATGTTACCTAGAAGTATTGAATATCTCAACCGCATTAGTAATAGCATTATCATCATATGTTGTTCGACAGCAAAAGCTTATTCCTTCTCGATCAAGGTGCTGCATTTCACATCAACAAAGGAATAAAAAATCAACAAAAGATCAGTATTGAGAGTTCATAAACAGATTAAGCATGTGAATACATGCACAACACGCGTCAGTTAGTTATTTACTTATTTTTCAGCAAAATTTGCATAACATTGGTTAGTTTATTCAAGTAAGGCAAAACCAGTGATTGTGTTAGTCTACCATGCACATCTCACCATAACATTCCCAATTTCATAAGAGATAATTCCATGGGGTTAGAATCGATAGTGCACTAGGATCAAGGCGAGCATCCAGTAAAAGAACAATATTGATGCATGCAAACATCACAAATAGTGGAAACTTGTCAATCGTCATATAGCTAAAACACTATGCCAATAGATAGCACAGCAGTGGGTTGGATTCAAAAGGATTTGAATCAGTCTGGATAACTTACCTTGCAGATTAACTCTCCTTGAAATCCGCCAGCTACCAGCAAATTGTCCTTGACCGCCAAGGTACTAACTTGAGTCTGAGAAAAACCCTCTAATAAACTTCCTGGGTGCTTCTGTAACAAGAGATCCATAAACTTTAACATAAGAATAACTAGAGAAGCTGCAGAGGAAGGGGAAATTTAGGCAGAAAAGAAATTAGAATAATTTATCATACCTCCCTTGGTGCCACATGTCCTTGGACATTCATAAGTTCAGTATCCACATTACTCAATGCCGACCAGTGAAGAACTGAGTAATGTGACATTAGGTAGACGTCATGCTTGGATGTAGACCATACTAAATTTCTCAGCTGCAGGCATAGTTCAGGTCAATTATTTCACTCTCCACATTTGCAGATAAAAATCATACAGAAGAGAGGAGGAACATCAATTAGGAATTTGAGATCGACTGCAAATGATGAGCTCAAACACAGCAACATCATAGTTTACTCACTGACAAACATAATCAGGACCTGCAGATATCCCTGAACATGTTGAACCGTTACAATAAAAGTATCTCCAAACAGGCAATGCAAACTTAAATTAGTCCCAAAGATAAAAGAACCAACACCAATCCTTTTAGACAAGAGACTACGCAGGAACACCTTGCCCTTTTTTTTTAACATAGGAATACATCTCACTATCCATGCAAAGTTTACGCAATAATTACATGTTTCAAAACATTTAATTCAAATTAACTTTTACAAATCCGAGAAGCTAATACAGTTAAAAGCATTGATGCAAAATTTTCTTCAAATTAGCAGTAAGAATTTGCAATCAAGCATGTCATAGTTACTGAAATAGACACACTCAAAAGAAATATGGAGTAATACTTAGCAACTTCGCACCTAATTATTTCTTTGATTTTTTATATTCAAGGAAATGGTACAGCAAAAACTATGAAGGCAAAAGATCAGGATGAAAGTTGACTGACAAAGTAACTTAATAAGTCTGAAGCTGGTTCGGTTAATGAAATGTAGAAACATAATCTTATGAGAGAACGCCCAGAAATTTGATACCACCTATCAAAAAGATATCTAAACAATTACATCTGATAATCATCCGACAGCATATTAATATTATCATGAAGTGGGGAAAGGAAGGCAGAATGAACCCACCTGAAAATGTAGGATAGTTGATTTTACCGATCTAGTATTTTGTCTGAATTCATAATACATTCCGCCTTTCTCAGTTGGTTTGCATTCCTGTTTATGACAAGTGTCAACTGTTAACCACATGCAGACCAAAAATTTTGCATGAACTGAACTTTCTAAAAGACACACCTTTGCTGCTGCTTCTCCAGAATTAGGCATATTCTCATAATTTTTGTACTGCTCTAATCTGGTCTGTCTGTATTTTTCACGTGTGATAGCTAGCCCCTCCCATGGTATTCCCTGAATGTCCTTTCCTTTTCTTGCATCCGCTGATGAAGTATCTGAGATCTTATGATGCTAAACAGATAAGGAGAAACAACCATTTAGAGCATTGCAGCGTGGTTTATGTAGTTAAAACAATGATCAAGTTGCCACTCAGAAAGAAACCATATTTACAGAAACTCTTATATTGGTAAAGTTCAAGACTGGTTTATAAATTAAAAGCTGAGCAAGGAAAATAACTGCTTTCTATATCCTATGTCCAGAATTAAAAACAAACTAACAGTGATTTAGAAATGGAAGACAGGAATAGACAAAACAATGGAAGCATTTACATAGCATAGCAGGTAGAAATCATGGGAAACGAGGCGCAATCTTGCAAAAGATAGTTGCATAGATAGTACCAAAAGATTGGGATGATGAACGGTAGAAGACAAAGGACATTGTGCAACTATGTAAGAGGACAAGCTTCATGGATTCAGACAACCCTCTAAACAAGAGAGAACTGTATCAGGCTCCCAAGACTCAACAGCCAACACAAGATGCGTGAGAATTGTTGTCGTTTCGTGGATTCAGTTAACCCTCCAAATAAGAGAATGCATAATCAATGACCCCATAAGCCATTTATAGGGTCATATAACTGATTAACTGTCTACTCCGCGCTTAGTATCTAGTATACCACCACAAGTAGCATTTGGGCTAAGTAACTGAAACATATCAGCAGCATACAAGTGCCCTACAGTTGTAGTTCGTGGAATAATGATCTAGTAACCCGACAAGAACTGCATTTAAAAACAATGTTGCATAGACTTGATTCCAAATGCAGTGAGGCAACAATACAAAATAACGGACATACCGACTGGCCATACTCCTCACCCTCCGAATCGGGGTCCCTAACTCCGCGCTCTTGGTGCTCGTCGCCCATGTCATCAGCAGGATCATCCATGTCATAATCATCATCCATGTCTTCCACGTGGTCTTCGTGATAATTGGACATGGATCCTCTCCTAAGAGAGAAGAGTCCCTAGCCTGCAAACAGAACATCACCACCATCGGCAACCACGCCCACACTGAAACAAATTGCGCATCAAGCAAGCAAACATGCGCCTCTAGAACATCCCATACCAATCCACTAACAGCAGTTGCCAATCACAACAAATACTAGAAGCTCTTCGCAGTTTCTATTAGCAACTAGGCACTTCTAGCATCACATACCGTTTGCCTGTTCTAAGTTCTAAGCACTTGCGGATTAAGCAAACTTAAAATCCGAACCAAATGGAACCAAGTCAACACGGGGTAGAATTCCCAAGTCAACATGGGGTAGAATTCCTAAGCATATCAGCAAGGAGGGAAAAAAAATCAAACACAAAGTCAACAGTCACATCATTAGCAGCAGACAAATAATCCCCAGAACCAAAAATTTCCTCCCCTCAATCCAAAAAAACAAACGCGTTTTTTCCTCATCAGGTTCACACACCACCAATTCCCCCACGCCCCCCCCCCCCCCCGGCGCTGCAAACCCTAGACCCCGCCGCCTCAAACCGCCCACCACCCAGATCTACCCTAATTCGAACAGATCACCGTTTCCCACCACAAACCCCCCACCCACACACACACACAAAATCCCAAAAAAAAAGCAGAAACGGAGGACTGGACGCACCTGGCCCGATCAAGCGGGGGCGAATCGGCCGCCGGGGGGAGCGGAGAGGGAAGCCTGCGCCTCAGACGACGCCGCCCGAGCCGACCCGAGACGGAATCCCCGGTAATATAAGGACGGGGAGCCGCTTCCTTTTCCTCACTTCCCAACAGCACGAATTAACTAATAATCTTTTTTTCCGTTTATTTTCCCCCTTCCACTTTCGGGCGTTTCCCCTCTCACTACCTCTTTGTTTCTAATTTCCGCCTCGTTTACGGAATTATTCCACCGAATTTTATTCTGTCCCAAAAAATAATTTTATTTTTCGTTGCTGTTCCTGTGTTCGTCGCAGTGGGTTAGAGACGGGGACAGGCCTTGTCCTACTCCCTAGGGAGGGGATAGAGCCGGGAAGAGGTGGAGGTGGATAAATAGTACAAGCGCGAAGCGGCGGGGTGGTGGGAATTGACGGGTTTGCCCCTGTGAGGGTGGAGGACGTGATGGAGGTGACAACGGGCGGATAATATCCGCGGATCCGGTGTTGTACTCGGGAAAAAAATCCGATGGGCTATCATTTTCTTGATTCGACTCGTATTCGTATTTTTTAAAAACAATATATGTTTAGGTTATAATATGGGAAAGGCAATATTTACTCCGCATTCGTATTCGATATGTATAGGAAAGATATGGGTATCTGATTAAAAAAAAGTTAAAGTTCATATGGGAACATTAATATCTACGATTTCGTAGTCACTGACTAATTCACATTTATGTTGTTAAGTATGATGAGTAATTTTCAAATCTGTTATATAACTGACGGTTTCTTAATTAAGTTACATCTTTTCTTTATGGTGGAGTATATATATAGATTTCCATGTTAAATCGTGTTTTATTTGGGGTTTAGAAGGTGCGGGTTAGGAATAGGATTAACTTAACCCGATCAATGATTTTAAACCTCCTTAACCAATGATTAAGTTAACCAACTAAAAAAGGAAAATAAGCTAGTAACCAACTCTCCTAAGTTTTGTTTTTCTATATATAGCTAACCTACCTAATCTAGTCAAATAGTAATTTAGACTAATTAGATTAGTTTCACACACAAAATTTAGATTAAACTAATCTCACTAATTTCAAGTAGGATAACCTGGTGAGATTAGGGTCTATTTTTTGTTGCGGTTTATAGCTTTTAGTCTATTCGTGAGAAAGTACAGAGTAACAGAAGTTCGCGTACAGTTTTAGCAGATATAAATGAAATCATTATAGTGTATAATATAATCAATTTATAGATCTTATTTTAAAAAGATATTTATTTTAAAGTTAGTTATTATAAAGAATATAAAACTATTAAAATCTAAAATGAAAAAGCTCTGAAGTTAGCTAATCAGTTATGTTAATCCAAACCCAAGGCTGGCTATGACGTTGAGAGATTGGGACACGGCAATTTGGTCACCTCGGTTTTGATGGGCGATAGGACGGGGTGACGCACCTGGTGGCAGTTCAATCATTGGATCAGAGCTCCCTCTTTTCAGCCCAGTAGTGGAAGCGTAGAACCGTATGGTTGCCCTTCGTACGTGCTGTAATTCTACAAGCATACGTGGAAGTCTCCGGAATACTCCCAGACCAGGAGGTCTACGTTAGGAGCATGGTTGATTTTTTTGTCAGAAGAATGTTCTTCGGCTCTCTTTGCTTCTAGCTTGCATCACTGCACCTCTATGTTCCACTTCGTGGAGTGAAAAAGGAAACAAAGGTGCTTAACTGTATAATTTAACCACATGAAGAATAGCATCTGTAATTTGATGCTCTGGTTGCTCTGGCTTTTTAAATGTGAATCGATTTTATCCAGGAGTAGCTAACTATATTGTTGGGGGAGTAGCCTACACTTTAACCTAGTCAACCAATTGCGTCAGTAGACCATCCGGCCGGCCTAGCAGGAGCTGCAGATTAAGAAAATACCACATTCACGTGTAGGCCGAGATAGTGGCTAAGCTAAGAAAATGACATGACTATCCCTGTAAATGTAGATTCAGATAGGATCATTTATGTAATTAACCTCTTCATAAATATAAATGTATGCATCTGGACACCATGAGAGGGGTGACTCATTTTTACAAACAACACATATATTCTATACAAGTATCTCTCACACCTTTTTTACAGCATCTAAGGCTCCGAGTAGTCCTTCTGTGGTCTTCTTGTAGCCCTCACTACTTACTATTTGGTTCGTAACTATAACATATAGTGAGGTAGTCTCCAATTTCTACATAGTTAATTGTTCTAATTATGGACTTGCGGTAATAATGAAAACAGCATACGTTTTATGTTCCAACTTTTCATAGTTGGGTTACTTCAGTAATATGACAACATTTTTTTTGACAATGCTATGAGGTGTCGTGGGCTTTTTTACTCGGTGTTGTCCTACTGGTATTTGGGTTAAAATCTATAAGTTTCAAAAATTCCAAAAGAACTAACCATAGAAAAACCTAGATTTTGACAAATAATTAAACTTATTTGATCCATAATTGACAACAGATTACAGTTATAGATAAAAGTATCTTCGTAGCAGTGGTTAACATGTTCGCCGTAAATTGCAATATTAAGGTTTAGCGGGTAGCTGCTTATAATTGTAATTAAAAGGGAAGCCCATATATCCTAGAACCATCGCAAGAAATTTGATCAATGAGATGTATAGAAAAATCTTGTACCAGTTCTATAAGAAACTAAAAGATATCGATGTGGTGTTGTCGTGTCGCTCCAGAAATAACATGTATCAGTGGATGCCAAGGATTTTTTTGTTCCCAAATGCTACTGCTTATTGGTTTTTTCATCCTTTAACCATCAAAAAGTCGCTAATCAACCATTTTGATCTATCTAAAAAGATACAATAATCAAACTGCAAGCCGGATCCCATACAAAGTACCTAGGCAACTAGTGTAAAACATTGATGCTTGGCACAAATTTGATATAAATTCCCTAATTGAATTGTGTGATGTTGTAGTGGATCCAGAACTCAAACCTTACGAGATCAACCTTTCAAAAATATCTGGAATTTTATGAACCTGCATGCATATATCTGTGCCAATAAGACTATTTTGCAAAAAAAAAAAAAAAAAACCTGACCCACAGGTTGTATGTGGCTCCACTGTTGTTGTAATGGGTACATCTGCAAGCACATCTAATAACCAGAAAGTTTGTTTTTTTTTGTTACAGGTGACTTTTAAAAAAAATGATAGTTAGCACAACAATAATTTTGTTACTTTCTCCTCTCAATTTATTTGTTTGAAAGATAACCGGAAATTTGTGGTGTGGAATTGAGAAGGACACGATTTGGTGAAAATGTTTAGTTTGTCTGGCTCATTATGCACTGGGTCAAAAAAAAAGTATATATATATATATATATATGTATATGTATATGTGTGCCCAACAAGTTGACCACGGCCAATAACATTGACACACGCAGCAGTCCAAGGATAAGGATTCCAGGACATATTGGGCCCAACCGAACTAAATGAAAGCACACTAAATGGCCTCTATCTTGGACGGTAACGACAAAAACCGCTAAAGGATAGTGAATAACTGTTGTGAATGTCGGTCCAACACCCTGCATTTGTTCACGCCATCTTCTTATCAAACGAAAAAGTTAGGTCCTTGGAGCATTACTCGTTCCGGCAGGAATGGTGTTCTATGAGAGGGCATTTTGGAAAATTTTCAATTTGCTTTATTAAAAAAATAAAGGGGGAGAGGGAAGTGTGGGTCTTGGACATCATAGAGAAAGGGAGAAGAGAGGATAAGGCCTTCGGCCTTGTTCGGTTGAGCCACACGTACGAGATGGGGTTTGTGCTGATCGCCGCTCTAGTGACTCCAGTGTTTTTGTTGCGGCTGTTGATGGCACTGCCCTTATCTGCATCCTCTTATACTCGGTTGGGCTCCTCTCTCATCTTCAGATCAGATCACTATCTATCTTTACCTTCTTCCATCTCCACCGATTACTTTGATGTTGATCTAATTGGATCGGCTGCTACTGAACTCTTCTCCTTGAGCTACGATAGCGGTGGTAAGCACGGACTGGTCCTCTCCTCCTGCAACTTAGAACTCTGCAAGAGGGTGGAGCCGGTGAGGGCTGCCCCTAGGCGGCAGTTATGCCGGTGATTTGCCAATTGTTGAGGCCTCTCGTGTGAGGTAGAGGTGCCGCAATGGTGGTGTGTTGAGATTTGCAGCCTTTGTTGGCTATGTTTGGGTGCGGCATGAGTTCATTCAAGTGCTTGGCCAGTCTCAGTTGGTTCTGTGTCATGTGCGACATTCTATGATCCTCGATTTCGCGTTCGTGGTGAACATCAGAGCGTGAAGGATGTTTTGTATCTCTGAGAACCATGCCGGATAATTGCGATTCAAGCAGTGGCGATAGGTTTTCTGGGCTGACGTCGTCCTCGACATGCTTAGCCGAGTTACTTCTAGATAGCTTTGAGTGATATCTTGGGTTTGAGTATTTCTGTTAACTTCAATAGCTATTTTCAATCTGTCAAGTTTGCTACACTAGTGAATGTCTTCATCTGTCTATCTTTGATTTAATTCATCACTAGTATTAGGTGACTTGATATGATTAGATGTGGGATAAAACAATGCTCGATGAGGATGATGAGGATTTTGTGGTTTGATCAAAATAATAATGACAATTTAGAACCAATTTGCTGGTTTTGAGTGATTAGTGATTATATTACTTGATGTCCTATCACTTACGTGGTGTTAACCTGTCTTCAGATTATTCTGTTATTGCAATTCAATTGGTATTATAATCGTTGAACCGCTGTTAATAATTGAAAACTAGCAAATTATTTAGAATTGTCACTCTTATTGTTGAAGTAGTTAGACCCATTGTGTCGTGGGGGCTTGTTTAATAACAAGTGCAACCGATATCTAAGAACATTAATTCATTAACTTAAAATGAATGTACTGGAGATTGTTTATCACATTATCTCTGCACTGATCAGTATAACATCTTGTTTATATGACTTGAGGAAATTCCATGTTTTAATAAACATTTTAGTTGAGTTGTTGTCGTATCTTTGCTGCTAGAATTATGCTATTGAATTCAATTATAATTCTAGAATTACTAGTAATTTATTTCTAAAACTGCATTTATATCAACAAATTGAACTGTTTACTGCGAGATTCCCGCAAATGGGGTCCAAAGGCAATGTTTTGCAATATATTTTGCACCAATGATAGGTAAGGTTCTTGTTTTTTTCAAAGGAAAATGTTTGCATGGGAATATAATTTTTTTTATACTAACATAAGTTAGCCACATGAATGAGACATAATGCAATATAACAGTAACAATACAACAACAAAGGGTGAGTTCTAAGTTGACAATCAACAGGTGAGATTCTAGAGAATATGTAATCAGACATAACTTATAAGAGATTTTACACCAAGAGCGCCTCAAGGAGCAGCAAATGAATTCAAGCCTTATCTGTTACAACACACCATCTTTGGAGAAATGGAAGGTATCATTCAATGGAACAACAATGCTGCTAGTCCACACATGAGAGTAATCAAAGCAAGCAAGCTGCTTTGAGTTTGTGGGCCACCACTTGCAACACCACCGTCTTTCTGGACGACGCCTTCGCAATAAAGCCCTTGCTTGCCTTCTCGGCACAAGCTGGCAAACAGGCCTGGTGGGTACTTGCCATACAGGTTGATGTAGCTGAACATTGTGGATGCACAGTCATTGCTCACGTCATTGATATACGTATTATACGGGCATGCAAATTCCTTGAAAGCATCGCAGCATTGCTTAGCAGGATATTGTGGCCCTTTGCACTTGCTTGTGATGATTGTGTAGTTTTGGAACTCAAAATTCATAGGGCAATCTGATAAGCATAGGTAGGAATAAGCAGAAGAAGTATATCAGATGAAGGTATTGAAAGTCTTGAACATGGCAAGAGGTATATTAGAGTGATGACTTAACCTCTATCTTGATGTGACTTGGTACACAGTGTCGGCAATATGTATGTATTGTTCAGTGAATCGAAGGTACCAAAATATGTAATTAGGGGCTGCCTCGAAGAGTTTGGTTCTTTTGCCGCTAGGACCAACGCACCTAATTGGCTTTTGGTTACCATGTAGAATTTTTTCTATGATCACATTTCCAATCGAATAACGAAGTACAGGCTTCACCATCTGGACATTGCACGTCTTACAAGTCCCTGCTTCGCCATCACAAGCTCGACAGACATCTTTCCACTATTAGCTTATTTATTTTAGTCTCTCTATGCTCTCTATGTAAGGATGGACATCTTAGTATCGAGCAGAAGCAAGTGAAGCTCAGGTCATTTCAGGTTGATCGCTGTTCATGTTTGGAATTTCGAATTTAAAGAGAACCATAAAATCCTAACTTTTACTACTGAATGATGGTTTGTAATTTCCACCATTGAACTCTGTTTTCCAAGTTCAGAAACTCCACATCAGCCCCTCTAGTCTCAACTCTCAACACTAAATGCATGTAAACTCCATCAGGATGTTGATCTCTAATGTCTTAATGAGTTGCCATTTTGTGAATGAAATGTCTCCCATTATCCAGTAACTCCAGTTAACAAGCATGTGCATGTAGTATATATCTACATCATCGGAGAGCTATAGCCCCCGTCCCTCTGTTCAATTCATAGCACCCCAGTTCCTCATTATAGTCATCTAACTGGACCATCAATCTTTATTCATCAATCCCTTATTCTTTTCGTCTACAGTAACAAGGATAAAATCAATCCAAGCCTCATCAAGTCACCACCAATCCTTGATGCTACCCCAATCCGACGACGTGATATCTAAACTACTGACGGATCAGGGAATTTACTCCGTGCATCTAATTGGAGCATCTAACGGCATCAACTTCCAGCCCAACCGTCTGTCATCTAGTTCGATTTCAGATCAAATCCCTCCTACCCTACACCTATCTCGAATCCATCACCAGCTTAAAGGGTAGAACTGAGCGAGGAGGAGGAGGAAACGTACTCTTCTTGGCCTGCAGCAAGCTCCTCCCCGTAGATCCGGTGCTCGCCTGGAACACGCTGTCTGTTCAAGCAGCAGAAAACAAAACGAACTCATCAGAAGCCGCAAGCAAGCGACGCAGCAAGAACACCGCAACAAGAACACGCACGGACCGGACAGGAAGGGAGACGCGGAGGCGAATCCGACCAGGGCAGCGGCCAAAAAGGGGAACAACACCCCACGATCCACAGCCATCGCGTCTCCTCCCAGCGCAACGCAAGAACTGTACTCGCTGCAGCAAGTTTCTCAACGGAAGGGTGGTTCTAGGGGAATGGAAGTCGCGGAGCTTCTTGGAAGTTGGATCTAGGAGGACGGTGATGGAGATGGTCCGGGCAGGGGAGTCGCCGCCCACATGCGCGCCTCAACGTCTTCGCTGGTCTTTCTGTGAGCGAGCTACGTTGGACAAGACAGAGACGGGAGAAAAGAAGGGAAAGCGACCAAGACGACGCTTGTCTTGTGTGTTTTTTTTACTACTAAGATTATGTTTACTGGTCTTTTTCTTTTCTTTTCTTTGAAGACTTCATGTTCTTTGATCTTCATCGGTCGAACTGTAGAAATGGCAGATTTCTGGCAAGATGGAATCGATTTCGCCTTGTATGTGTAGAAAGAGAAAGGAATGGACCGGTAATAATAGAAATGGTTGGTTGAACCATTCAACAGTCCCCATCCTTGTCCGTGAGATGGAGGGATCTTCTCTTTTGATAAAAATGCCCTCTTTCGTCTTGCATTTGGCTATATACATATCCAATACACTCAACTATTTCAGTGTACTCATACACTTAGCTTATATCAGTCGCTCGATCTCCATCCAGCGTATCATATCAACGTGCGTCACTTTTTGTAAAAACCCGTCCGTCACACGTGTTGGATTTGCAAATCGCCTCCCAAGCCATCCCCTTCGTCCCTAAACCCACCATCCCTTGTCACCACCCACCTTCGCCCCGAGCCGCCACCCCTCTCCCTGAGCCATCGCCTACATCCATCCCTCCTCTCCTCTACCACGACCACAGCCGCCCCGACCACATTCGTCTTCGATAACGGCCACCATGACCACGCCTGTCACGACCACAACCGCTTTCGACCACGGCCACCACGATCACAGCCGCCTTCAAGCACGGCCACAACGAGGAGGGGAGGCGGCGAAGGGAGCGACAAGAAGGGGCGGCACCTCAAGGGCGGTTCGGGGCGAAGGCTCGGGATAGCGGCTCAGGGCGGAGGCGAGCAAAGATGGGCGGCGGGTTTGGAGAGAGGAGGGGTGAAGGGGATGGCTCAAGGGCGATTTACAAATCCAATGTGAGTGGCAAACAGATTTTTTTGCGAAAAATGATACACGTTAATATGGGATGTCGGATAGAGATCAGACGATTGACATGAGCTAAGTGCATAAGTACACCGGAATAGTTGAGTGTACTAGATACATTACTCATTTGGCTGTTGCCTATCTGTAACAAACTTACCCCACCTGCAAGAACGAGTTGCCAGCTAAGTTCGGTGCATCCTCGACCTCAAGTGCCACACAGCTCACGCCACACAAGAATATCACTTCTCAACATGCGATCCACCGATGAAACTTAGCATCAATCAACAACAGTGGTCAATAAAAGGCAATGTCCTTTATTTATCAAACAGGATGTGGCAAAGCCTATCCCGAACACTTTCTGTTCTTGTCGAGATTTTGTTTTGCTTGTGACAAAACAAAGAATGGCAGTATACAAAAAGCAAAGTTATCATGGTTTTTTTTTGTTACATAACTTTTAGCTATAGTTGATAGTTTTTGTTTATGCTTTTCGAGATGACGATGGATGACAAAAACATCGATACAGATGATGCACAAGGTGTTAGGTTTAAGAAGCTGTTTAGAGAAGTATCTTTAAGAAGCTGTTTAGAGAAACCGCTTTATTTATTTCAGATTCTAAAGAAGTCAAAGTCAAAAGTCAACAAAATAAACAAAAAAAAAGAAGGCAAAATGCACTTTGCGGCTATTTCACCTAATGGAAAGGGGTTGCAACACCATGCCCTAATTATTTAGTTTGTTGCAGCATCAGGCAGTTTAAATCAGATGCTTATACTTTACAATTGAAGGGTAAAGTGAAAAAAAAACTGATACATGTATTGATGATCTCAACCAAAAAATGCATGAATTATGGGAGTTAAGCCTCAACTGTTCTGGAAAACAATGCACAAAAGCATTGAAATACATACGGCAGATCAGGAGGCTGAAAGGGACATAAATAGAAACATGAACAGAATAAGCTGTGTATTGGGCTCTTTTAAGATTCCTTTTGGTCTGTAAGCTTGGACTATGTTCAGTGATCTTCCAGGACGTTCTTTTTGACCATCTCAGTTTGTCTCGGGTCACCATCTGTTCTTATTAACATTAAGCATCGCTCATCTCTTTGATAGACCAAAGAAAGCGAGAGCCGAGAGAGGGCAACCATATACAAAGCAATGCGGTTTAGTTTCCTGTTGGAAAGCAGACATTAGTTAGCCGCCGACCCTTCTTTTCTTGTTCCTGTACATTGCTGCTAAGTTTATTATGTACAAAATTTCCTTCTCTGCACCAAACAAGAAAAAACATGAGACTAATATAAGCCGCAGAATAAGTTAACATAATATAATTTATAGAATTCTATGTTATAATTCAGGCAGAAATAACTTGAACCATATGCATAGTACATATGTTCCCATAGAGGCAAGTCTAACACTGACATGTCACTTTTAGACCCCAATGCACTATTATTTTCAATTGATAAATAACTGTCACTGGAATACTCAATGTCGGCAATCTTGCAATTACAATTATGCAATATGTTATTGCTCACCCTAAGATCAGACTCTTTAACAGCTTCCAATGTCTCAGCCATCTGCATTTGTTTTATCACTGTCGCATGCACTACCTGGAAGAACAGATCCAAAAAGCACTGCATATAAATATATGAAATACAAGACCACAGTATTGTCAGTTTAATTGTGAAAAAATAATGAACATATATATGATGAATTATGACTGAGTATGAACTCTGCCCATAGTAGGGTGTAGTTATAGTATGTTAGAATGATTGTAAGCCTACACATTTTTGAATCAAGATGCCCTGCAATTTCATAACCAATGGCCCCACGATAGTCACAAAGTGTAATTTTAAGAGGTGTTAATCAAGTATCAAGTGGTCCTTGTCTCCTTGAAGAGACATCTCATAGTAAACTTTTGAATTTAGATAACATGCATCCATTTTTTATGCTCAATATTTAACTTGTAAAGGTTTGATTAGCATAGTGATTGCAGTTCTTTTTGGACTTGTGCTCAAAAGTTTCAGTTGTGTCACAACTCACAACCCTTCATATTTCAATGAATAAAGCAACATTTTCATACTTTAAATTATTAATTCAACCTACGTAGTTCAAAATCTTGCCTGAAAAGTTTGGCAGAACATAGTTTTTTATCAAGGTACAAAACACTTTTTGTGGTAAAAAGCATGATACAGTTCAAACATTAAAGCCCCAAACAACTGTAAGCACCATAAAGTATGTAACATGGGTAGACAAATACCTTCTTTGTCTTCTCCAGATCAAATTCAATGGATTTTATTCTGTCAAAAGAATCCCGTATAGCACGATCCTTATCCTGTGGGATCTCTGGAGGCTTTCTGCTGAGCTGATTAAACATTGACTCAAGTCTTTCAAGACGTTCCAGACAAGGATTTACGCGGTCTTCCTTAACTATCTGAAGATCTGCTTGATTACTGGGCAAGGCTGCAGTATGTGGATGAACATTTTCCAACTGTTGTCGACGGCGAACGAAAAAACGCAAAAGAGAGAGCACTTTGAGAATTACAGCAACAACTTTTCTTGAAAAATATTTCAAAATCCCACCATCTGCATTTCCTTCGCCGTTATTCGGGACTCGACCTGCTAGTTTCAGCTCACAATTTTAAGTATCAGAGGGACTGGCCGCCTTGGTGAGACAACTGACTTGAAATATTAACAGCGCATAATGATTTTTTTTGCAGAGAGATGGATTCATGCGTGCAGATTCTGATTAGATACCTGGCTCAGGTGAAACCCTATTTATCAAGGAATTTTGTCGGGTGTTGTACTGCCCTAATACATTTCCAGCAGGGTTATATCTTTTATTGGACTCAACAACTGTATTCACCGAAAGTGACCGATCATCAGAACCGCTGTATGTTGTTGACCCTGATTCCCTGGCCTACATGATAAGTACAAGGCAAAGTTTATTATGGAATGCCATTGTGTGATGTATGATGCTCAATATGCCCAGCAACAGGCTAACATTTAGGCATGTGGAAGCCAAAAGGAACATATCAGCTATTATCTTATGTCAATCTAAAAATACAAGCTAGTAGTTGCAGAGCAAATGGATGGAACTTCTTAAATAATGGCAGAACTAAAGGAACAAGAATTTACTTCCTCACGAACTGGAGCCAAACTATGATATTCAACATCTACAGGTGCTACAGGGGATCCAAGATCATCAACATCTGAACCTGATTCAGCATTTGATGTATCACTAATTCTTCCTGGTAACTGAAAGAAGCAGGACATAAAACGTCAAAACTGGAAAGAATATATTTGACTGATTGAGCATATGACAGCTCACAGATTGGATATTTGGTAATCTTACCTTGAGTGCACGCAATCTTATAGAGCCTGTAATTGTTTCTTCTATATCAGATACTTGAGCAATTTCCCTCGGAGCAGATGATTCCATGCTATGTACAAGCTACAATTGGGAATAAGTTCATGAACAGCTGAGGCAGATAGTTAATTGTCCTGCTCTACCATAAGGAATATGATATGGTGAGAGAGCACCAGCAGATTTAGAAATTTACCTTCATAATTAAAGGATCACTCCAAGGGCCTTTGTTGGACCTCAGGCATCCTCCCTGGTTAGAGCATGTGCATGAACCACCAAAAACTCTGGTAATTGGCTGCAGATATATGTTGGTAAGCCTTGCACAGCAGGCACACCATAAATCTTACACTAAAGAATCCAAACAACATATAAGGTTGCAATCACCAACCTTGCGTCAATAGCTTCGAGAAGCCTGTTTTGGTATTTTGTTCCTAGAACCTGTAATTGAAGAGTAGATGTAAGCCACACAAAGATCACAACATGGAAAGTAAATTTGGAAAGCTTGCAAAAGTTTGTACATGGATTTTCGATGAAGTTTTGGGGTCAAGAAGTCCCTTCACAGTGCTCCAGATCAGTTTGAAACCAGGTCCAGCATTTACAATGAACATTTGATGCAATGTCTGCATAATTTAGGACATGCTTGGTAATCAGTATGGTTGAAAAACAGGCCTATATTTCATCGGTAAGACTTACCTCAGGATAATAGTCACCATCTATTTTCTGCATACAACGCACCAAATCCCTCGCAATCTTGCTAAAGTTCTTCCAGCCCTATTCATAAGAAAAAGAACAAAACCACCAGCATCTTACAGATGTCATTTTCACCTATTGTGCAGACGGCACTAAGATGTTAAACAACACTTGTAACAATATAGTTTGAAGAAAAGGTTTTGTTACCCACAAAAAACTCTCCTGATTCATATATGCATATAGTTAAGGATTAAAATAGCAGAGCTGCTGAACCAAAGCAATTCCACCAATATCAATAGTTTTGAGGAAATTGAACATCTACAACTCTACTGATGGCGCTTTTGTTTTCGATAGGGTGGATTCATCACAAAACCTTTGGAAATGCAACTGAAGTATTATAATCAAATCCACTGTACATATTTTGTTTGGCTAGAGGACCAAGATTCTCAACCTCTAATGTGGAACTAAACTAAGGGGACTGGAAAACAACATATATTTGTGTTTTTTTTCTCGCTAACCTCCAAGGATCTACTGTGCCCCAAACATCCTAGTTGATTTAATTACTAGAATGTTTTTAAATGTTTCCCAAATCAGTCCTACAAAGGATATTTTCCCTATGTTTTTGCAGTGTATTGTATCATCAATGATGAAAAGTTATTCTGCAAGCTTGTACAGTTTCACAATTGTCGCATTTTTAATAGATCAGATACCCTAAGAATTGTTAGTTCAGCCAGAATTCCAGGTTTACCTTAGAAAATTGTTTTATGAGAAGTTTGTATTTGATGACAGAAAACACTATCTTTGACTTCTGATAACTGCACTATACGGTACATCTTGTAAGCATAACAAATAATTTCAATGGAAGGTTTCTCAACAAAAAATAATAATTTCAAAGGAATGCTATTTTGAAGACAAGCAAGGAATGCTCTTGTTTGCCAATTTTATTATATCTCTTTCAAGACAAAAATTACTGGCATGAAGAAAGCATATTTAGGAGAAAGGCGATGAACATACCACACCATGGACATCCAATATTGTAGTTGTTGTATCTACATGCCTTTTAGCAGCAATTGAGCATGCAGGAAATTTCTCACGGAATGCTCTCTCAAACTCTTGTACATGGTACTTAATATAGCGTTCCACTGTTGTAATTTGCACAAGCTTATTAGGTTCAACTTTCCCAAGCAGCTCGATATAGACAGGCCTTCCTTTCTTGTCAACCCCATGATAACCATGGGGATAATATTGCAGCACCTCCTCTAGCTCATGAAATTCAAAATCCTTCAATGAGTAGAGTACTAGAGTTAGATGCCATCACTATGCATGACGTAGTAAAACAAAATTATATGGAAGACAGTCTTTCAAATTCATACATTGCTTGTAAAAAATACATCTAAATCAGTACATAATTTCATATAATTTTCACTTTTTCAGATCAACTCTAAGAATAGACTGTTCTTACTTCGAAAATTGTGTCAGTCCCGAACTCCTTCCTCCACTGTAGCATGTCAGCCCACATTTGTGCTGCCTTTTCAAAGTCAAACTTCCTAGCTTTCAAAAATCTGCATGACAGATAGATCAGAATGAATAATCACCAACTGGCATTTGACAATTGAAAATATCAATATGAGCCAGTTTCATCTGATATTAACCTAAGCATTGTGTGGTAATCATCATGCCTCTCGGGCAATAGGCCCCTGGCAAACAAAACCTCCTGGAACGAGCTGACCGCCTGCTCCTCCTCCGCATCCCTTACATCCTCTATCGCTATCCTTGGCACTCTGCAGTCCACTTTCCTCTTCCCCCTCTTCTTCAGCGAATGTGTCAACCTCGTCGACGCGTGCAGCGCCTTCTTCCTCAGCGACCGCATCCTCGTGTGCCTCGGCTCGTCCTCTGAGTTCACAACATCCGCTCTGTCCCTCCTCTCATCGTTACTGACCGATATCTCAATGCCGTCGACATTGCTCTCTGCAACAGCGCATTGCAATCCGCAGAGCATTAGCTGCATTGCATGATACGTTAAACTTACATACCTGCACAATAATCAGCAACTGTCCATACCTGACATTCTCCACAAATGCAGCCCAAACGATCAAGTCAGGCTTCGCACTCCGTATTTCTCTGTCTGATCACTGATCCGACACCCCCTATATGCAACCACTCGAGCCTCCACGCTGCCACAAACCAACACATATTAGAATTCATTCAGTTCAGAGGCTTGTACAGGAAAACATCGAACTCGTGGCGCATTTATCCGATTCATAGCAACGAGAAGCCACGGAAACAGCTCGAAAAAAAATCGGTGGTTCCAGAAAGCAAAGGCGATCGCGTAATCCGCAATAAATGCTCCCGCCGCGAGATCCAGGGGGAACCGCCCCAGCCGCCTCGGGAATCACGCAGCGGCGGCGGCCAGATCCAATCGTCCAAACCCGCGCGAGAACAACACGGAAACGGGAAAGCACCAGACCCAGCAGATCCGTACCTTGCCACAGGAGAGGAGATCAGCCTGCAGCCTGGAGCGCGCGCGAGATCGCTCCAGCTCGATCCGATCTGGCTGGGATCGGAGCTCCTTCCTCGACGGCGAGGGAGGAATCGGAGGAGGCGGCGAGGGTCTCGACGCGAAGGGAAATTCGAGTTGGGTGGGTGGGTGCGTGCGTTTGATCCGCGCGTCTCTCTTATCTCCTCGCTCTTACGCTTCCATTGCTCTCTCTCTTCCGCCTACTCCCTCCTCCCGTGCTACCGCTGCTGCTAGTGCTCGGCTCCTGGGTGTTCTTTGCCTTTTAATTTCCTCGGCGCTTTTGCGTCGGGCCCGCGTGTCATTGGCGTTAGTACGTGCTGCGTACGCGAGGCGCGTGCGCGTGCCGCGATTGACCTGGCTCCCCTCCTCCCGCTTTGTTTGTTCGCCCGCGTTGCGTGGCTGCGTTACGCAGCCCGGGGGCGCCGACGCTCACGTGGGCGGTAACTGGGAACGGGATGGCAATTGCCAAAGGCCCCGGCGTGCGATAATCCACGGGAAAATCTTCTATCAGGAGAGATGATTATAGTACATATTTTATCTTCGATAGATTATGTGGGGGGTAGGAAGGGGAATGTTTTCTCCATCCTAGATCTCTACTGTTCTTTGATATATACTTTGTATATATGTGGATTGATATTTCTATTTGTCTAAAATATAGATATTTTATCTTGAGTATAATATATTTTGGTATAATATGGTATATAATTTATCTAGTATTATTCTACCATCTAATAGATTAATAAATTTACTTATTTTTACGTAATCATACGATAAATATATGAAATTATTCGTAATGTTATTGGAATTTAGGTTCTTCAGATGTGGGGCCCATGTTTTAGTCGTCATTAATATGATATTTTGTCTTAGAAAATCCGGTTCCTCCGAGAAATTGAATCTTTTTTTTTTGAAATTTTCGTGTTTCGAACAGTGTCTTTGAGTTCTCACGATAGAGTAACAAAAGAGTGGGAGATTCATGCGTCCTAAAGACTATCATAAATTTCGTTAGATTGGAGCGTCTTTTGCTGCTCGCTTTAGCCCACGTAAACATGTATGTCCGAATCATTAGATTGCAAATTAATGATCAAGATGAAAGCTATTAGAAAATTCAGTAGCTTTGACTTGGTGTGTCATATCAAGATTGAGCATACTTATAAATTAGGTGATCATAAACATTAAGCTAATGCATTGCTCATTTTCTTTGGGTCAACAACGTTCGTAATTGACTTCAGGACGCCACGACCTACTGAAAGTCTGCCAACATTCAACCACCAAGCCATCTATAAACAGAAAAGAAATGGAACGCCAGAAGGGACTGAATATCTTCAGCCTTTTGATATCCACGCCGTATACAGATGTTTCTCTCGGAAGCATATGGAAACAGGCAAACGAAAGCACTTTGGCCGAGTCCAAATGTGAACTGTGATTGCCACGACACGTTTATGTTTTTCTGGTCTGTTTCAGTCGAAGAACGGTGTAGTCACCTCACCACCGCCAGTTTCGGGATCTGTATCTTGCGGTCAGTGTGTGTTTTGCAATCTAGTATCTGCACCTCGTCAGGCACTGCAGTATCCCTGAAAAGAAAAACCCATTATTTTCTTGATATATGTTGCGGTAAAGAAGATAATATGTCTTAGAAAAACTTCCTTGAATTTAACATGAACTTTGATCATGCAGCAGTACAGCGACAATCTGGAAGTTGGACTATGGTTTGCGTGTTGGTATTAGGCAGCACGCAGCAGCTGTTTTAGAATTTACGATTAGGCTAACAATACCCAGCAGATCTAACAGTTCAGGGCGAGCAAACTTGCAGGATTGTCCATCTCTTCGTTCTGCAATTGAATCGGCCGGACATATGCAGTAATTTGATTCTGAAACTGAAGTAAAAGATGGTAAGCATCACCCTTTTTCTTGTTTAAATTTATTTCTTGTTGCTGATTTTTTTTTATCAATTAATAGAAATGAATCTGCCAACACCCACCGAAGGACCCTAAAATGGGACCCCAGGTTTTCAAAATCCAATATAACCCCAAGTTCCATGGACACTAGGAGAGCAAACTATAGATACTCGTTAAACCTTGGTACTAATGTAGTATCACACAGAAACGCCATCATTGTGTGCTCATGCAATTTTGGCTAGCATAAGTAAACTATTGGTGGTGTTGGAATAAATAGCGCAAACCTCAAGCCAAAATTGTATTATATTAATCCGACATGAAGTAGTGTAACAAATATAATTCTGTTGTGCTAAGATGGCAAATTCACGTCAACACTCTGAACTTGAGACATCGCTGGTCATTATAAGTCATAAAGTCATCATAGGTGTTCTACCAACGCAAATATACATAATTGCTGTAACTCTGACTAAAGCTTAGGAAATAGCTGCACCTCACGGGCGATAATTAGAGCTTGGGCCTCAGTGTTTCTACTGAAGTAGTCACGAACAGGCTTGAAGCAAGGAAAATGGTTAACAAATTATCTGAAAAATATTACTTTGAATAAGAACAAGTAGTTAAAATAAAATAGGAAAACACGTGGATGTCAAATAAATATTTTAAAAATGCACTGATTCATGCAAATAATAGCCGACCGTTACCTTTAATATGTTTTTTATTGCTTCTTCAAAAGCCAGCTTAACATCTTCAGAAGCAAGATCGCCAACTTTCATAATCAACAACTTCTTCCATGCTTGCAAATGTCCTGTATAAAGGTAACAGTTCTCACAAATAATGGAATATAATATTGATTATAGCACTTATATTTGCAGCATAGTAGCTTTGTTGGCACACAATTCTTTGGTGAATTATAATTGGGGCAATTTATAAAGTTGTGCTGGCTGGCTATTCAATGTAGACTGTGATGGTATAGATTGAATCATATATAACTTTGTGCATTCTACAGGTGAATTACAAAACTGACCTACCACAATGTAGGACCCGATAGGCAACAGAGGGGGGGTGAATGGTGCGTTAAAAATTCTCCCAAGTATTCACTTATCATCTATTCCGATAGCTACAAAGCTATTAAGTCTCGGAAGAGAACTCTACTCAAGATCCAGATAAAACACAGAGCTGAACCACTGTGAAAAAACTAACCTACCGCTGTTGTTTTCTGCGGTACTATCACTATCGGTCAGAAGTCAAAATGATCAGAACACGACTTGAGTGGTCGACGACCAGTGAGTGGTCGAAAACTAACGTGGCTGTAGACCAGAGTGGTCGAAACCAACGTGGTTGTAAACCAACGTGATCAAAAATCGACATGATTGGAATTCGACTTGAGTAGTCAACGACCAGAGAGTGGTCGAAAACCAACATGATCGAAGCCAACGTGGTCAAAATTCGACTCGAGTGGTCAACGACTAGAGAGTGGTTGAAAATCAATGTGGCCGAAACCAACGTTGTCATAATTCGACTCGAGTGGTCAATGACCAGAGAGTGGTCGAAAACGAATGTGATCAAAACAGTTTAGAAAATGACCAGTGTGGTCATCGACCAGTGAGTGGTCGAGACCAAATTGGTCAAACAAAGTTAAAATATGACTAGAGGTCGACGACCAATGAGTGGTCGAAAATCAAAGTGGTCGATGACCAGGGACTGCAGTACTACCGCTACACAGCTTGCGGTACTACCGTTGCCATCAGAAGAATAGGGTTTTCAGTATGACCGCGAGATCCCAAATCCACGTAGCTTTTAATTGAAAGAGCCAAAAACCGTGAAACTTTGTACGCACGATTCTTAGGGTCTCAGAAAGCTATTCGATTCTTGGATCGAGAAATCCATGACTAAGTTGAGACCTTTTTCTATTTGAATAAGTGCACACCAATTGAGACTTAAAACCAAAATCAATGATCAAATCTTGCTCGTGAGTAGAGAATAGTCAAGATAGCTTTGAGTGTGTTCCCACATGTCACAGAAAAAAGAACACCAAAGGAATTAAGCAAAAAACTCTCGGATCCAGACATGGTTGAGAAAAGAGGAAAAACCAACTCAAAACAAGAGCAAATCGTTCAGACACAAAGATAAACAAGAGAATGATTCAAGATTGATGTATTACCACTTGAGGAGGCTTTGCAACCACTCTATCTTGGAAGACAAAGAGCACACACACACAAGTCTCCGACCTAAGGAACCCTAATCTCACATGGGAGGGAGGAAGAACTAGCCACCAAAAGGCTTAGCCGACCTTCTCTCCAGTATA